>CM033108.1:2240000-2621313 GCA_019321725.1 Paulownia fortunei
TGGAGGCAAAAGAACCCCATCTATATTTGGGCCTAGTCCTAATAACCACCATGATCCATGGAGCAAAGCTGAAAACTTCATAATCATTAATCAAGGGGTAAATAAAATGGTTTTCTACACTATGTTGTGTAAGAGCATTCTAGAGCAAAAATTCTGTTGAGAATGAAAATCAAATTATTATTGTTTAATTATTAATAACGCATCATTTTTGGGATGGGACAGCAGAATATTTGATTGTATTTTAAATTGATATGAGTGATTTTTGTCAGTTTTTTATATGTTTAATTCACTTATCAAATTAAGAGAGATTGAACATTTTATTAGTGGATGTAGGTTAAATGATCGAGTGATGTTTTTGTGTTCTTTCTCTCTTTAATTCTTTGTATTTTCAAAGTTCAACAAATTAATACCTTATTTATGTCCTATAAACAAAGAGGAATTAAAAAAAAAATCTATCTTTTGAGCTTAATGCAATGATGGACATTAGAAACACACACAAGAAAAAAGAGATGGACAGACTATACTTGAAGATGCCATGTAAATAAAATTATAGGGATTGGGGACCATTTTCCTGATTGAAGAGAAAAAAGCTGGCTATTAGTTGCAGCCAGTGGATTTATGTATTATTAGTTATTATTATTTCTTTACTTTTTACTTTTCAAAATATGATTACTATGGCCCAATTGATGGTTGTGAATCAACTGGATTTTTCTTTCTTCTTATCAATTGTTAGAAAGGTAACTGGTAGATTGTCTTAACAATTTCAATTCGATCGTTCTATAGTCAAGGTTGTAGGTGGTAATAATTCTCTTTCAGATCTTTACTCCTATGAAAGCTTTACCCTGAGCTGATGCAGTTTTCTTTTCCTTTTCCACCTTTTTTTTTTTTTTTTGGAAAATTAGATTCAAAATTTGGCAAATGGACAACACACTCTGGGAAACCTAGTTCAATGTCTTAATTGGAGAGCATTTCTTGCTCCCAAATTTTGAAATGGATTAACTTGAACAGAAAAAAAATCGGACAAAATAAAATTCATGCTACACTCAATGTATTGTTTATTGGGTGTTTGGGTGATGAACAAGTATCTTATTTTTAACAAAAATAGAACATGTTCATCATTCATTTATTCGATGAATTGGTCATTGAGTCTGGCATCTTAATGACCATACAAGAAGTTTGTTCTTTGAGTAGTCCTTACAATGTATGTTTGGATTGAAAGATTTAAAAAGTAAAGATTTTTGTTTTTGAATAATTTTGAATTATAATAAATATTAATTTTTTTATTAATTATTTTTCATTTTTTTCTCATCTGTATAATGTATTTGAATCCTATTTGAATCCACTCATTCGATACTTTTGAATACTTTTAAATTCCTAGTTCCAAGTTCAAGTTAATCCAAAAACAATTTCTGTTAAGATTACACCATCAACACAATAAAGAGATGCAATTCTTAAAAAAAAAAAAAAAATCTTTGTCATCGATTACGACATCCCAACCTCTCATTCGAAGTGGAATTGCTTTTAATTCGGAAAACGATCATTGGAGGACCAACCCCTTCCCCCCGCCTTTTACTGCTACCCCACAATTTTCCTGTGTCTTTTCAATCTTCCATTGATCCCTGCTTTAAGCTACCCCATGGAAATTTTTCTTTAACCAAAAAGCCAGCACACACACACACACACACAGAAAAAGGTGGTGGAAAAAGGAAAACGATATAGCTGCAAAAGCAACAAGGAATAAGGAAAAACAAGAAGGGAGAAAGAGAACAAGAGAAGTTGTAGGACAATTCCATTGTTCTCTTTTCTTCACATTTGATAAAAAAAAACAGAAGAAAAATGGCATTTGCAGGTACAACCCAGAAATGCACTGCTTGTAACGGGACTGTGTATCTGGTTGATCGGCTGGCCGCCGATAACCGGATTTATCACAAGGCCTGTTTCCGCTGCCACCACTGCAAAGGCACCCTCAAGGTACTTCTGAATCAATGTGTTTACTATCAGATCACAAAACTATGTACATAGTATTAATTCAAAACCAAATCTTCTTTCTTTTTTTTCTTTTGATATTTCAGCTGGGAAACTTCAACTCTTTCGAGGGGGTTCTGTACTGCAGGCCTCACTTTGATCAGCTGTTCAAGAGAACTGGCAGCCTGGACAAAAGTTTTGAAGGTACTTAAACCGATTCTATAAACTCTAATCTATTTTTTTTTTTTCATCATTTTGTTGTCTGTTTCTTTCATCTGTGGCTCAACTTGCTAAGTTTGGCTAAAAATTCTTCCAGGAACACCAAAAATCACGAAACCAGAAAAGATCGTGGAAAATGAGGTAATACAGTCACAAGAATATTCGTGTAGTCGAATTTATGTAGATTTATTGCTGCTTTGAAACAAATGATACTATTTACAAGAAATTTTTATCTTGCTCCATGCGTAGCTGACTTGAATATTTATATATTAAACAGAACGCAAGCAAGGTTTCAAGCCTGTTTGCTGGTACCAGGGACAAATGTGTGGGCTGTAACAAGACAGTTTATCCCATTGAGAAGGTAAATTAATATCCACTTTTCTCAGCATTTTTTATATATTTTTAACAGGCAAATGAAATTATACCTATCTACTTTTCAAATCTTGTATCAAGTGTTTTTGTACTATCCATAATAGATAACTCTGGCTCCAGAAACTTTGATATCCCTCAAAGATTTGAGGACCCTTTTATAAGTTGAATTTTAAAAACCAAAATTTTCAATAATCTACTTTTATTATAAGTTGCATTTTAACAATGATTTGGATAACAATGTCTGCAAAGGTTACTGTGAATGGAACTGCGTACCACAAGAGCTGCTTCAAGTGCAGTCATGGAGGTTGCACCATCAGTCCATCCAACTATATCGCACACGAGGGGAGGCTCTACTGCAAGCACCACCATATCCAACTTGTCAAGGCTAAAGGGAATTACAGCCAGCTTGAGACGGACTCAGAAAAAGAGCCACTGCCCACTTCTGTTCAAATTGCTGCTGAATCATGAACATGTTTCCAACTGATCCTCTGTTTATTTGTTTCTTGTCAGATTCTTCTGCTGCATTTTGTTGTTTCCAAGTGTTTCAGAAGTTTATTTTGTTTTTGTTTTTTTGTTTTTTTGGGTCTGAATTTGGAGATGATTTCTACATGCCTTAAGCCGGGATTTGCATATCTTTGATGTATTTTGTGTGTTCATCAATTTTATTTGGTATTCCTTGTGATGATTTTTGGGAAGTTTCCACTAATTTGTGTATGCCGTTTATGTTATGCAATTGAGATATTTGTGCTGTTTGGAATTTCAGTTCATAGTTAATATATTACTTGAATTATTAAAATAGCTACTTATCATGAATATTCTTCTTCTTGTACTATTATCATACAAAATAAAAAAATAATCCTAAATTGTTATTATTTTTACCATACTATAGAATTAATATGTTAAAACATAGTCTTAAATTGCTTTTGTGTTTGTTATATTATAACATTATATGATAATATAAGTATACTGTCGTCAAGAATAATAATAACATCAATATTACCACTATTATTGATTATTGTCAAATGACAATAATATTGGTGTTAATAGTAACACAACTAATATATTCAAAAAATTATAAAAATAATAAAAGCTCGAGAATCTTGAAACAATAATATTGGTGTTAATAGTAACATAACTAATATATTCAAAAAATTATAAAAAATAATAAAAGGTCGCGAATCTTGAAACTCTTATATTTGGTCTCTAACTCGCACTCAAAAAAAACCTCAATTACAGATATCCCAAGCTCGAGTTGAGAACCTCATTCAAACAGGCTCAACTCACGTTTCACCCCTAGTGCATCCTAGTACATATCAACAAGCTATCGTGCATGAAATCAATCTAATGATGCAAAGAAGGAAGAAACTGAAATATGGGCTTCTATTCTAATTTCATGGGATCTCCATAGTCCACACCATGTATTTTTACAAGAATCCCTCCTGTCACCTCACTCTTATGGAATGAAAAGGCATATAAAGAATGCAATAATCAAACATGTCACCGATTTTTCACAGGAATTTTACTGTGCTCTCTAAAGAAGCTTGAGTATCTGTAAACTTAGTATCAGTATCAAGTTCAAAAATGCATGATTTTCATTCTTGTTCAAAGGCCATCATAAAAAACTTAAAATTTCACAAGTATTTCCAGATCCCTAGGCAGAAACTAACTAAAAGAAATCCCTCTTGTTTTTGCAGAATTCAGACAGACATTCCTTATTAGCCAATTTGAAGGACATTCTAGCATTATTGGTGACATTCTAGGGCACAAGACACAATGTTGCTTGTAAGTTAAAATAAGTTACTTAAATTCTTTTCCTTCATGTATAACTTGAAGAAGAAAAGAAAGTTTCTGTTGGCAGCCAAGTCTACAAACAAATTCCTCAATTCAAGATATGGCTTATAAATACGTCACATGGGTTGCTATTTGAAGTGTTGAATGCATTATCAAGGTGCCATTAATTGACCTAACCATGGTACCACCATTAAAAAGTTATCTATCAAAATTCACAAAAGACAGTTTCATTATTATATAGACAAGTAAAGAATGCTACAACATTTTTTGTAAGAGAAGTACCAAAAATTTGTCTTAGCGCTTCTTTTCTGCCATTTTAGTTCAAAAAATAAACCAACACAAAGCACTGAACAACATCAGGTTGTAACTGTTCTCTTTTTATCTCCTGATATTATTTCCTGATAATCTCTCCAATTATTATCAACTTGGAGCACACAAGCAGCATGTTCTACAAAGAACTAGCGAACATCTAATAAATAATGTTTCCAAAGTCTGCAGTCTCGCCTCTCGCTTCGAGAAGGATGCAGTAATTTACAGGCTAAAAACCCTTTTACCATAGTACATACATAGGGCAGACAGGCATGCAAACTGGGCTTCAATCAGACACAGGCTCTAACTGGCTAATCCTTGTACCAGACTCCATCAATGAAACATCTGTACAATCAGTGAACAACATAATCAATCCAGGAAATATATAAGCACATTATCTACTTTAAAGTGAAAACATCAGTATCAATTCCCACATGAATGGGGACATACTTCCTACTGGTGACATCAAATTGCGTAATAGCATCTGGAGGAATGCAGTAATTCTAATTACTGGTGATCTTCGATACGTATGATAAGCTGAATATATGTCAAAGTTGTATATACAGTGATATCCAAGTTGAATAACAGTATCGTGGTAGTGGAAAGTGGCATCTGGTGTTAACGGCATGAAATACTAATTGGCTGCATCAATCAGGCACAGGCACTAGGATATATCCAATATCATTCCATGTAGGTTGATTAAATTTTTTTTAATTAAGTTGTTTTTGAGATGGCAGGCAAATTGTTCCATTTCAGCTTCATTTTTCTGTTATTATCTTCTAAGTTTTCTTTAAGATAGAGAAGAATCAGCTTCACTATTGAAAACAATACAAAGACAACCTTTCAACGAGAAAGCAGAAGTAATCTTCTGGAACCAGGCATAGTTTCTAGCATTAGCGAATGAGGATAATACTTAAATAATTGAAAGATGTTGTCGCCTAGCTCTCTTTAAGCCATTATATATTTATATAAGCGGGAGGTACAAGTAATCAAATCATTCCCAATTGTACTGAATGCTTTTTGTTCGGCCTTTTTCATTTTCCATATTATGAAACTTACAGCAAAGTTTCTTATGAGTATCTTACCATTTATGAAGTTTAACTTACAGCAAGCAATACAGAATTTTCCTTGGCAATAAAGAGAATGCCATAAATATCTTACCATCCTAGGAGTGTTTCTTCCTTTCAGCGTCTTCAACGCTGCCTCTGCAAAAGCCTGTGCTGCTTCAGCATCAGCTTCTGCAGCCTCAGCCTCCCGTGCCGCCTCTTCAGCTTCAGCTAATGCCGCTTCTGCTTCAGCAACTGCTTGAGCTGCAGCTGCTGCAGCTTCTTGTGGAGTCATACTCCTCATCTTGGCTAACTCTGAATCAATCTCAGATTTTGTGACATAACTAACATCGTAATGATCAATTCTTGGAGAAGTCCTATGTCTTCCTTCCAGAATGGGGATGGAAGAATTCCTTCTTTTTTCAGATAATGTGGATGTTGCAGCTATTGTATACTTGCGTTTCATCTGCAAAAGACAAATAGCCTCCAATTCTCAAATAAA
Source organism: Paulownia fortunei (assembly GCA_019321725.1). Lineage (NCBI taxonomy): Eukaryota > Viridiplantae > Streptophyta > Magnoliopsida > Lamiales > Paulowniaceae > Paulownia > Paulownia fortunei. Next base: position 2,246,205 of record CM033108.1, read on the forward strand.
TCAACTTCTGTTTTCAAGCGAATAATTTGCCAACTTTTAAGTAACTCTGAAACAAGGAAAAGGTCAACAATAACAGTATGTAGCAATTGGAAGCAAAACCACCTTCGTAAGTTTACCCATTGCAGACATATGCTTCAATTTCGCAGACAATATCCTCTTAAAGTTTGGAGGTGCCCAGTATTGATCCTATGGAAAAAAAAAGAAAAGTAAGATTAGAAGAAGATAGCTAATAATGAACTAATTATTAGGTAAAATATATGGAGCTCATATGGTTCAGTTTCTCAAGTAATAAGTCCATTTTTCTGGGATTTTTTTTCGTAATATGGGTTTTTCCAAGAAATGCATATAGGTATTTCCAAATGATTGACAGAAATGCACTTACATGACCGTACAGTAGAAGCACAAGAAAAATATTCAAAAGTCACAAATAGACACTTATCTAAAATGTACTTCTAGAGATGTGACCTATGGAATTAACCATCAAATACATAACACTTCAACAAATGGACTTCCTTATCTAGAAGTCCATTTGGGATGGGTTTTTCCAAACACCCTTATGTTCTGAAATTAGGTTCTAGAACTAAGCCATTAAATATTTAGCAAAAGCATGTATGCAATTCCTCAAGTTTGTTGCCAAAATGTTAAAAAAAAACTTTGCAATCCATCCCTCCTAAAACAAGATACCAATCTAACACAAATCATGCTGAAAGATTAGTTTATGATTTAAAGGGGAAAAGTTGTAAAAAAAATTCCTGGAATCCCACACATATTCTCTTCCCATGGGTCTGTCCATTCAACCCTCTGTATGTGTATGCATGTCATTGATGGCAAAAGGGGTCCCTCTTTTTACACCCATCCTCCAGGCATTGCTCCCATTTTTCTTAGTCCTGTTATGGGGAAACTCACCAATTCTGAAATGGCACATCTAAAATTCAAAAAACTCACACTTAATTTTTCTGCCATTTTAGCTTGATTGGACTAAGTAAATCTCGAAGCTTGAAGCTACAGAATGAGATGTAATTGGGTTATGGCATTTATAATCAGGGGTGGTTTCTGATTTCTCGGGGATACATAGTGAGATATCATTTTGTATGACTCTAGCCTACGTGCATATACAAATACTGAGACAACCTTGACAGTGTATCCATAGATTTATGGAAAGAAAAGTTCCTATTAAGCTAATTATCCTCAAAAAGAGATTAAGTGGTGATGATTAGTTTAAATGAACTATCCACCCATAAAACATGTATATGCATGTGTCTGTGTGTGCATGCTCGCACAAGAGAGTTTCCAAGACGCAAGTTGCATGATCCACCAACAGTAGCCGATGCTAGAGTCGCGATCCGGCAACCTCGGATTGGAAGCGCCACTATAAGCCACTTCATGATTTCTTAAGTCACACTCCAAGAATCTTTAAATCAGCTGTTGAAATTCCGAGAAGCTGGTGCTTAGATGGCTCAAGGTAGATATGGTAAACAAATGTTGCAGATATAGTTAAGATTGAGCAGTAAACGGTAATGATGGAGGAAGAAGAAGGAAATAAAATAGAAAAAAGCTGCTCAAAAGATACGAAGAATGATTACCTGTGCTTGTGGCAGCGGCAGACAACGAAATCGAAAACGAGGGTTCTGGTTTCATCTTTTGCTGATAAGTATAAGGGAGGCATATTAATGGGCTTGGTTTCTAAGGGTATTTGAATCATATTAACAAATGGCCCAATTGGCTATCAAAATCCAATTTCTTGGGCTACTTTCTGCAATTTAGAAGTTTGAATAAATGGGCCAGCTTGAGTCTTTAAATTATCTACATTGTAAATTGAGAACTACAGATTAACTTATATGTTTTTATTTTTATTTTTAATAACCACTCTAAGACAATCTTACTCTCATAAAGAATATATTTTGCGGCTCTTGCACTCCTACTCCCGCTTTATGTGACTTGGTCCAGGACAATTAAATTGTTAAGATATGATCTTCATGGAGAAAAGTTGTCTAGAAGGTCATCATTATCTAAGTAGGGGAATGGGATGATAAAGTGAAAATGAAGCAGAATACTTTGCATAATTTTCCAGGTTCTAGGAATGGAAGGTGTGTAGTAATTTGGTGAGTGGAAACCACGGAGGTGTTTTTAAGTATTGGGATCAACTTGCCTCTTAAATCTACTTTGACAATGAAGCACCTAAGAGTTAAGAGTCAAAACTTACAAGATAGAATCAACCTGATGTTAATTATCTGGTTAACTTAAACTGAAAAGAGGAATGCACAACAAATTAGAAGCATCACTGCAATCAACAGTGTGGCCCTTTTAACAAACAATAAAAAAATCTTAAGATACATATTGTCTGATTTCTGTGAAAAGTGGTAATTCTAGCCAAGCAAGTGATTATTATGTTAAACTCAAAAACTCAACAAACTCAGTTTCTTAAAAAGAAAAATTATAAATAAACTAAACAATGAGCAAAAATATATGAGTTCTCTGCATTTATCTTGCTCTCCCGTCATTGTTGCCCCAGTGACCTCAAGAAACAAGTTGATCTTGTGGCCGGAAGGGAACGTGCATAAAACTGTGTTCCTGGTCCTTTTTTTTCCAACAAAGATTGCCCTAAATTGTCTGCATGCCAAAATGAGGGTCTTCAAGTTTTTTTTATAAACATGATGAACTTGAGTAATTTTTTATATACGGCGTGATGAACTTGTATTATTTTTTGACATAAACATGCTAAAATGAGGGCCTCCATGAATTATTTTCAAATGATAAATATTAATCTAGTTCCTAGCAGCCAACTAAAAAGAAATAAATAGCTACTATAATAGTTCCTCTTGTTTCTACTACACTGTTGTATAAATGGTCTGAATATATATGTTTTAATAGGAAAATATCTTTACCAAAATGATGTCTGCAATATAACGAAAATCAACGCCACAGAGAAATGCTTTTATGGTAGTACATAACAAATGCACTGTAAGTGTGAGCATAGAGCAATTTATAAAGCATGATGCGTGGTTTCAGGGCATCCTGCATAATGTAGATTAAATTTTGTAGCAGACATAAAACTAAGGACAAACTTTCAGACTAAACCAAAGAAAGAACAAGAAAGAAAACTGAAAAAAAAAAAAAAAAAAAAAAAAACACCTCTATGTATGCAGCTATGGTTGTCTTGTTAGAACCACCTGGCTCCCTCAAGTTGTTTATAGCCTCCATTATGAGATTGTCCAGCCTATAGTAAGGTGAAAAATAGACATCCTATGTCAGTGATCCCCGTCAGTTCAAGCACATCTTCATATACTATTTAAAGATCACTCCGTATCCTTGTCTATATTTCAATTATAAGAAGCATGCACCTAATAATAACAAGATGTAAGTATGCTCGTCGAAAAAACTCAGGTGCCACTGCAAAAAGAACTCATTCAGTAATATCTCTGTAGATTCGGGATCTTTTGCAATACTATCACATAAGCAGGTGTAAGTAACAAAAGAGATCTTAGATCTAGCAAGAATACTATGTATCTCACTCATAGAGGCTAAGCACATGTTATGTAGCGCATCTTATAATTGGAACTTCTTTTCACAAAAGTTCTGTTAAAATGATAAAAGAATACAAAATAAAAAAGATGATTATATCCAATAGAAAACATCTTGTAGTTTGAAGCTCAAGCAAACTTGTAAATGAATGTCTAACCGCATGATAGATCTCTTTGGGCCATCATTTGGTGAAGAACCACCTGACGCAGCCAGAGGCCTCGCATCAACTATTTCTTCATCACTTTGGCTTATTGTTGAAAGGGCCATAGAGCTCTCTCCAAGCTTAGGGGCAGGGTGCACCCTCTTTAGTGCCAACCTTGCCCTCTCCCGAGAGCCCCATCCATTCGCCATGACACTCATGTTCCTCCATTTGTCCTAACCAACACCGAACAACAACATTATGAAATCAGAAACAATTAAATTGCTAGAAATCATAATCCAATGAATATTATCATTCTACCTTGAGATCAACATTGGATCGCAGATATAAAACCCCACTGAATTGTGGGTCCTTAAGAATTGTACGCCATTTCCCAGGCCCATGCTTAAGGACACCAGCTTTAAGAGCTGCTTCTTCATCTGGAGTCCACTTTTGCTTCGGTGCTCCCATTAATTATTAAGGAGTTTCAGACCAATTCCTCAGAAAAGATCAACTACACAACAAAAAATTTACAAAAAAAATCAGCTAAGCTATTTAATTTCAAACATTTCCATTTAATTAATATAAATTCCAACAGCACAACATTGCCTCAATAACATTTAATGACAATGAAGGAAACAGAGGGGAATAAAAGAGCAAAGAAACTGCTCTTGCTCAGCATTTATAGAAACGAAAATCCACCAGAAGAATAATTGAATTGAAAATGTTAAAACAAATATATGCTTTGTTCTTAATTTCCTAAAAAGATGACACAGCCTTAAAAAATAAAAAAGTTACTAACGGAAAAAGGATTAATTAACCGATCAGACACTCAGACTTCTAACCTACATTCTATCATAAGCGCATGAACTTTACATCGACATGAAAATTAGAATTCATGGAGCCGAAACCCTAACCCTAATTACACAATAAGCATAGCAAAACCTCGAAATTGAAATCAACGCGACACTAAAATCAGTAATTAAACGAGGAGAAAGATGGACAATTACCTGAAACTTGGAGATTGGCGCATTGATTTGAGGATCTAATTAGAATTTGAAACACCCTCTTTTTCAATCTTCGTTTTTGTATGTAAACTGTGTGCATAGGTATTGTTTTTGCCCATTACGGTAAGTGTGCGTATTTTCTGTTCATCTTCCACGTGGATCGAGTGAGTGAAAGCTAATTCATCAAAAAATAGAAAAATAAAAAAAAAAAATCAGATGCCTGTAAACTTTAATTAACATGTGTAAAACAGCTAGGTGGAATTCATGCTGTCGCCAGTGTGAAAAAATTAATTAATATGGATAAAACAGCATGGTGGAATACACGTTATTGCTATTGTATATATATTGAATATGGAAAAAATTAATTAATATTGATAAAACAACTCGATGAAATACATATAATCGTTGTTATTTATATATTAAGTGTGAAAATACTTAATTAACATAGATAAAATAGTTTGATGAAATTCGTAAAATTCACGGTCTCATCAATATATGTGCCTTGAATGTGAATTTTTTTTAATTAACATACATAAAATAACTCGTTAAAATACACAGCCATCGGTATATACACATTAAATATAAAAATATTTAATTAATATGAATAAAATAATTAGATAAAATTTGTGGAATCCACGTCAGTGTATATGCATTGACAGTGAAAAAATTTAATTAACATAAGGTAAAACAGCTCGGTAAAATTCATATAGTCGTGAGTATACATATATAGAGTTGTGAAATTTATTTTTTGCGATCGTTTTTCTATTCATTTATGTTTGTTAAATCTCATATTATGCAAAGGGAAGAAAATAGCAATTGTCACAATTCAACCATAAACATCTACAAATGACATTATGGATTGAGCCCCTCCATCACGTGTACTAATATACTTGATTGTTCCACTCCTATAAAAAAAAAAAAAGAAAAATGTTAATCATAAGGCGTTATTTCAATTTGCATGTTTATATTACTATTTCTTTTATTTATAAAGATATCTATAAAGTAATTAAACTATATATTTCTACATTTGATGTAGAATTCGATGAAATTGATTTTTTTATTTTTTTCTATATATTAATTCTAGATTCAATTAGAGTAGCATGCGATAAATTTTTATATTGATTCGATTTTAGCCTCGTTATATAAAGATGAATATGTTATAGTGTTGTGCTATTACGAACTTCAACCTGGCAAACGATCATAGTCTTGATGAGAGATTCAGTCAAAGAGAGTTAAACCAGATTTATCATTAAAAAAATAAATGATCAATTTCTCAAAATTGAAGAAAAAGAAGTACATTCAAAGATTGATGGACCTCTAATATTTATTAAAAATATTTTTCTCATTTACTAAGCCAACAACAAATATTTTTTCTTTTGTTGCAAGGCGATGAATGAAAGGATTTATATTCTGGTTTGGGTATTTGGTTTAGAAATTTAAGAGCATGTGTGTTAACATTTTTAGAGGGTGGTTTTTTTTTTTTTTTTTTTAACTATTTGAAACTTTAAAATTGATTGTTTAGAGGTGTTTGAGGTGTTTTGAGATAATAAATTGATAATGATTGTGATGTACCTAATTATAATTTGAATTTATAAAATAATAATAAGAGGTTCAATTCAATATAATCAAATCAATGAACGAAAAAAGACCCTATTAAGCACATTTGAAAAATAGACATATAATTATTAAATTAAAAAAATATTAAATTTTAGCCAAATAATTCGTACAACCTCATGAGGCCCAAATTACGGGCCAAACACTTATAAGTATCTTTCTCCATATCATTTTGAATATACATTATTTTATATTGAACATTTACAACTTTTAATCCATGACTTTTGATCGTTTGTTCTTGTTTTGACTTGAACGTCATAGATTTTTAATTGTGATAATTTTAAGGTTTTAATGACGTGTGTGTATCGCAAATAAAAATTCGCTTAATAATTGATAATTCATGTGAAGCTAATGTTTGAGGTTTCACATATGTACCACATCAGAATGTATTGAAAAATGTGATGTATTAGAAGAAAAATGTATTGAATAATGTGATATATGTTTAGATATGTTTTGGGAGAATAAATTGAGAGTATAATTACTTTGGCAAAACACAAACAAACATAACATGCGTTTATTTTATTCATTTTCATCATAAATATAATTTTATTTTTATTTTTAAAATTCATTTTCAAACCTTTCTTATCTCGCGTATTTCTACCAAAGTCATTTTTATTTTTGCTTACAAACAATTCCAAACTTATATAATCAACATATAAAATTAATTAATCCAAATATATTTTTATTTTTACAGGAATAGTTGAGTCAGAGGGTTTTGAGTGAATATTTAAGTTCTTTACAAAACTTTATAAAATAACTGAAAATTAACAAGATGTTCTAAAGTGTTTGATCATATTAATTAAAAAAATATTATATTAATATAATTTTATTTTATCTAAATACTTTAATAGTTTATTTTTAAGAAAAAAGTATTATCTTATAACTGCAAATCGTATAAAATATAAGATCTTGATTTATTAAATAAAATTAGCCAAATATCCTCTTTAAATGAGTTTACCGAGATATTAAAAGTAAGTGGATGCCTTAATTTATTTTTTTTTTTTAAATGTTTACGAGCTTATATCTCTTACGTTTTTAGCTTAAAAAACATTCTCCAAAAATCTAAGATATTTTATAAAGTGTTTTAAACAAGGTACAAACGCGGGTAAACATGCTCATAGTCTTTTGTATATTGTCAAAAATCCAGAACCACACTTGAGAGAAACATTATCAAATAGTAATCCTAACAATTAATTTAATACCTTCTAAGTTTACAGAACTCCAGTAACCATTTCATTTTAAACAAACCTTCTAATTTTTGTTTTATTTTTTCTATCAGATAACAAACCAATAAACTATTAGAACGATTTTAATTAATAATAACGAACTCATAAATTAATTTTGATAAAAAAAATCATTAATAGTTTAATTCTTTTCGTTTTTGCTAGGGATGACACATTAGAAGAAGAGAAATAATATATATATCCAATTTATTTTAATAGGAGGTAAAGGTAAACCACAACAAGATATATATAATAATATACAATTGGAGGTAAATTGTATTCATTGATAAGATAGATATATAAAAATATAATTGAAGATATTTATACCTTTTGATGCTTATACTTCGATTTGGTGCCTACGTTGCTCAACCAATTTTTTTTTTTCTTTTTAAATTAATGCAGGTCATTTCAGTAGTGTTATTTCATCATTACATATATGAATAATTATTATAAGCAATGGTAATAATTCGAAATAAACATGCAAAATTGTAAAATCTATTGGTTGGTTATGGTAGGGTTACACCTATGAGAATTATTTATAAAATTAAAACAAACATAAAAAAATATTACACAAGTGTTTATAAAATGACTCTATATAATTTTAAAAAATAATTAAATTTTGTAATAATTAAATGAAACCTGAGCGGTAGGTTTTATAATTTACCTAATTCACAATTGGTGTGTACATCTTCTCCACTAGGACTCTATCTAAAACGCAAGGTAACATCTTTTCATGGTCTTGACTCTTGAAATTATCACAAGCAATTAAGATCCATAAACTGTGGTTTATTTATTCAAAGCAAAAGAAAAAAAAATGAAAAAATGTTACAGGATAAGGAGTAGGTGGGGGCAAATTCCAACGAAACTTGTTTTTAATTGGCTCATGTCAGTTGACCAAACGACCATCACGAAACTGACCAAGATAAACACTAGACAGAGACAGTACTACCAAAACTCACAAAATTAATGATTAAACAAAGGGAATTTAAACATAATCATAAGCCATGATGACAACTAATCAAGAAAGAGAAATTAAAGACAGCTCACAAACTTAAGAACAAGGCAATGCATACACTTAAACAACAAATCTCCCAGGAATTGGAATTGGAATTGGAATTTACACAAAACAATTGAAAGCAGACACATTCTTCTAAGTCTCTAATTGAAAAGCAAGAATTCATTACTGTTCCAAGGAACAAATCCAAGTTAAGTTCACATTATTTGAAAGGGCAAAAACAAAGATATAGATGATAATGATGACTATGGAGTTGAGAAGAAGACCCTTCAATGCAAAGGCAAAACAGAGGGCATCAATTCTTTCCTATTGTTGTCTGCTTGATCAAAGCAATCCCTCTCCCACAATTTGTTTATCAGAAGCATGCATCCAGGAGACAACAACAGCACAGAGCAGCCAAACTGCACAAAATAAACAGCATTAAATATTAATCAAATTTGTGTTTCTCTATTCACATAGATGAAACAAGAGTACCTAATTACCCAAAAACAATAAAAAAACCACAAGAAAAAGGGCAGGCGGATGCTAGGGAAGGGGAGAAGGGGGAGGCTAATGTTGACCGAGGCGCACGTTAACAACCGTGCGCCAGAAAACGCGTTGACTCGCCGTCAATTCATCAAATCAACAATAAACACAAACAATCCCCAGATCCCCCAGATCTGAATCCCGCCCACACCATTCCACCTCCCGCCCACACCATTCCACCAATCAAATCAACACATACATACAGTATTCACATACATGCAGAGAAAAGGAAAACAGAACTTGAAATTCTAGTGATCGGTGAGATGGGCGTACCATCCTTCCATGAAACCGGAACTACCGCTGGATTGCTGCTGCTGTTGAGGCGGCGGCGGCTGACCGTATTGGGGAGCGTACTGCGGCGGATAACCCTGGGGTGGGTAGCCCTGTGGGTATCCTTGCGGCGGGTAACCCGCCGGCGGATACGCATCCTTCGGATACCCCTCCGGCGGATAACCTGTGCATCACAATCCACAAACAAAAAGATCAAGCCCAAACCCACATGCTTTCATCGAGTCAGAATATAAATTAAGAAACAAAAAAAAAATTGAAAAATAAAATTCACATCAAAAGACTTGCCTTGAGGGGGAGGTACACCAACAGGGGGTTGATTCTGATTGTAATAACTCATGATCTCTTAGATTTTTTCCTTTTTCTTCTTTTGGATGGGAAAAAGGAAGAATTTTAACTGATTTCTGTCAATTAAGAAATAGGGAGGATATTTTCTTTTCTAGAGAAAGAAAAAGGGCGAAGAGACGTTTGTATAGTAGGGAGAGAGAGGCTTATAAGCGTGGGAGCGAGAATTTTTTTATTTTTTATTTTTTATTTTTTTTTTGTGAGTGAGAGTATTCGCGTAGAATGCGCGTTCTTGGAGACTTCATTCCTAAGTAAAAAAAAAAAAAAAAATCTCTTCACCTCGCACCTAGTAAAAGTATGTTGGCATGTTGCACTCCATGTGATGCTGCTTTCTTCCTTTTTTCCAAAACAAATATGACCAAATGACTTTCTTTAAAAAAATATATATAAATACATTCTCCTAAAGAATGTCCAATCTTTTATTTTCATAAACACTAACCTAAACTTAAAGAAAATATATTATTTTTATATATCTATTATATTATTTTATTTAATTTAATAAGATATATAATAAATTATTAGCATAGTATTTTAAATATTTTTTTATAGGAATGAGATTTGAATTTTGACCTCACATAAAAACTTGGTGATTTTAGCAGACAAGTTTGTTTTCTCTTGTTTATGTGGTTATTATTAAGAAACTTCTGTCTTTCTTTCTTTTTTAAACCAAATGGAGAGTCTTTGTCTTTTTGAAATAGAATATAAACAAAGTAAAACACTTAATTTATTTTTGTAAGTTTTGATAAAATCGTACAAAATTAACCTTAGTACATTACTTATTACTTAAAGTTCAATTAGAACATCCTTTTTGGGGCGTAAGGAGTTTATCTTAATATCATAAATATAATCTATCATGGATTATTAGGATCGATATCATTTGCATGCACAAAATTATCTAATAAAAAACATTTCATTTTTATTCTTTTTGTGAAGATACATTCATAGCAATAATGATATTTATTCCACATACACAAAAAATAAAAATAAAAGAGATGACAATAATAAAAAACTTATTGAGCTAAATGCGTCGATCCTCTATAATTTTTCTTCTTGATTTTATGCCGCTAATTTTTTTATTTTTTAATTTTTTTAGATAAAACAAAACGACCACATATGTACACTCACAGACAGATGTACATATGATGATTCATGTGTTGTAAATGGGTATTCTTATAATTATGAACTGGCCAATTAAACACCCTAAATTTGGCACAGCAAGGAAATTAATTTTCTTCTAATCTTGTATTGTGTCCTATTGGAGGATTCGACCAACACATGCTCGAATATACCGCCAACTCAAACATATTCTCTTAATTATGAGATTCAGATTATAAAATAACAAAGCGTTTCTTTCTTTCTTTTTCTTTTTTAATGAAACTAAGCAAATTTATAAGATATACCAGACCATATTTAATTACGAAATAAATTGCAAAAGTTTCGTTGGGAAAAGAAAAAAAAAAAGAATTTTTCCATGTAATATTTGTGGAAGTAGCCGTCCGCAGCCAGCATCCACCACCCAACCGGCCACAAACTTAGAATTTGAAGTGCGAAACTGACGTGTTAGCATATACTTTTAAATATTTTCGTTGTTGAGTTTTTTTTACTTGTACAATTTAATATACACTTTTAAATAAAATTTTATATAATATTAAAAAATATTTAATAATTATATCTTTAAATTTAAATTATATTAAAAAAATTTAATTATTATAAGATCAATACTCAAAAGTTAAATTGATTGTATATTTGAGCAAAATACTATCTAAGTAATTAAAATTAATTTATTTTTAAAATATTCAGTACATATTCATTTTGGCATTGAATTTGCATTGCATTTTAAATACATTTGATTTTTTTTTTTTGAATATTTGTATATTCTTTAGTTATATTAAATAAAAATTATTTAATATTGTCTTAAAAAGTAAAATACGATTCGTTCTAAGAAATTCAATGCATATTATTTAATTTTGTAATTAATTAGATTGAAGTTTTATTCAGTTTTAAAGTTTTTAAATAAATTTAATATTTTCAAATTATTGTGCAAGTAAAAATTTAGTTTATATTTTCAAATAAAATTTTATAAATTTAAATAAGCAATTCATTTAAATCTATAAATTTGCAGCTAATAGTAACAAATAATTATGAACATAAAAAGAAAACAAAGTATTCCTGTTACTCATACTCTAAAAAAATTCTATTTAAAATTTTCAAAAGTTCTCACGATACTCCATTGCTTCCACAAATAAAAGTTGAAATAAAAAATAAATAAAAATATTTCTTAGAAAATAAAATTTTAAAATTTAATGTTTATATATATATATATAATTATGTTAATTGAAAAAAAATTGAAGTTGAGAGAACGACCACCACCACCCGCCTCCCTCCCCTAGCTCTATCCATGTGGCATACGATTTTGTGAATATTGCATCTAATATATATATATTTAATTTTATTTTTTATAAAATAAAATATTTAATTTTTTTTCATACATTAAAAGCATCATATATTTAGTATAACATTAATATTATCGATACACTCATAATAAAATATTCAAATATAACATGAATATTATCGATACACTGTCAAAAAAATGTTAAAGGCAAAATATAACAAGAGAATATTCTTATCCAAACTTCACTAGATGAACCTCCATTCTCCTCTTTATTCATTTACAAATCACAGTATGGACTATGAAATGTCATGTCGCCTGTCGGGCAAAGTCAATTCCAGGGCCAAAAAAGTTTTACGTTTGGAAATTTCTTGATAACTTTTAGGTTCTGTAATTGATCAAATTCAAAAATCCAGTTTTATGAATAATTTAGATGTGATTATATTAATTGAATTTTGATTCAGAATTTCTCAATATAATATCAAGATCAATACACGTATCTGCTAAGTACTTCAATGGTAGTTTGCAACTTGGAATATGAGACATTATTTTCTTTGTACATTAAATTTTTCTCTAACGAGGCATTAATATGTGGATTCGGTCAACTGTTGTTTCTTGGAAATTTTGTTTGTGTCTTCTGTTTCTGAGAAGACGAGGAGTGGAAGAGACAGTTTTTGGGGGCGAACACATTCAGTGCAAGTGGGTTCAATTTGGTGACCAGATATATTTATTTTGTTATGATCTTTCTTTGTTCTTTCCTATTGGCAGTCTGAAAAATAAACTTTTCTTGAATATAGGTTTGATATGGACTTTGATGGCTCTTAAACTTATACATGTTCTAGATTCTTCAACTTATACATATACCTATATGTATATATATTTATGGTATTATTAAGTTGATAAAAATATAAATTGCTTAGCTGAAAAGGAACTAACAAGTATCCCATGGTTCTATTTCTTTGTATTTCTTCTTTTTTTCCTATTATTTTTTTTCCTTTTTTGGTTTTTCCAATTCTTCATAAATTATTGGTTAAATAGTTAAATTACTAACTTATTCTCTTCATCTTTCATAATTATAAAAACATCCCGTTTACATTTGGTTCATTAAAAAATCCAGATGAAAGTCATAATAAATTGAACATTTTTCCATTAACATAAAAATTAAAAAATAATTAAATTATTAGTTAATTAAATGATCATTTTGGTTGCATTTGTAATATTTGCCTTATTAAAAATATTTTAAATATAATTATCATTTTTGTCTCCCCTAAAAAAATAAAATAAAAATTAAATTTCGGAATTGAGCTCTTAGAATATATTTTCAATCCTTTTATTTTTTTTGTGTTTTTGAATCAATTTAAAAATATTCAAGTCAATGAAAAATAAATCGACTCTCTCCCTCATCCCTCCCCCTACGTTCAACACCCCCCCCACTAATGTCCAACCTTTTCTGTCATTTTTCTGTCATCTTCCCCCTTTTCTCCCCATCATCATCTTTCCCTCTCTTTCCTCATAGCATCCATTTATTTATTATTTTTTTGACACACCAAATCAGGGGGTCGAACTCCTAACCTCCTACACAAAGGTGGGAGGTGATTCCACCAAACCAAATAGTGATGTCCTTCCTCTCTTATTCGACCAAGCTTTCTTTTATCCCATCCCTCCTTTTTACCTCTTTATTGTCCAACCAATTAAACATACGACCTTGACTTATTCTTTAGTATTCAAAATGAAGTTGAGGTTCATTTGGGGTCGGATAATATTATCTGGACAAATTTGTCTAGTGTGTTGCACCAAGTGCAATTTTAATTGATAAAATTGCTAAAAAGATTTTTGGCCTCTTTTTTAGTAAAGAATTAATAAATAAAAAATATAAATACTTAGATATCAGTTAAAATAAGTGCTACAGGGTAACTCATTACCTTACATATACATTGTTCTTTAACTAAAGAAAGTTCAAGTAACCATATTAATTTACTTTAGCAAACATTATGGTTTCTTTAGTAGCTGTTGGATTTATTTTGTAGAAGTGCTTCAAATAATCCCCTACCACAACTTTCTTGTACTCCTCAATGGACTCCCCATCTTCTGCTGGCCCAATCTCCACTTGGGCTGGTGGGTTGTAAAACAAAGCAACCGAAAACCGGTCCGTGTCCGATTGGGTCACGGCCCGGTGCCACGAGCTCTCGAGCCTCCCATTGCTCATTATTTCTATCAAATCTCCCATATTGACAAGCAATGTGTTGCTTGGCCATGGCACTGTGAGCCATTGGCTGTCCTTAAAAACTTGGAGTCCATTTGAGGATCCGAATTGCATCAAGAGAGTTAGGGCACTGGCATCGGTGTGGGGGGTTATGCCCAATGCCAAATCGGGCCTCGGGCAGGGCGGGTAGTAGTTCACTCTAACGTTGATCTCACTCATTTCTGGATCAAAATATTGCAAGAATGCTCGTCTGTCGAGTGAGATGGCTTCGGCAAGGGCTTGGAGTAGCTCATCCAGAACTTCCCTAGCAGCCTTAACGTATTTCTCTATGACAGGCCTGCCATTTGGCAAAATAACAGTAATTTAGTTTTACCACTGTCATTATAGTAAGTGTCTAAGAATTATGACCTTGATCCACTTGTTTATGGGCCGTTGAGGGAAAAATACGGGCCCCCAATAAGGTACCGAAATGTTTTTCGGTAAAGATAACCTACATGAATGGTAATTGGCAGGGTGGTTGTTCATTGGTAAAAAAACTATATCAAATCGAAATTTCAGTAAACAAAATATTATACTGAATACTAAATTGATTATTAACATTGTTCGGTTAACTGATTTAAAAAAAATAAAAAATAAAAAATAATAAAAATAATAAAATCATAATTTTATTTCTTACTTATTATTTTTTTAGTTTTGGTGAGCAAAAAATAAAAAAATAGTATAAAAATAATAAATGCAAAAAATATGATATAAAATTTATATACAAAAAGTATGAAAAAGTTATAATTCCATAAACCAAAATAAAAAATTAAAATCGAACATTAAAATTTTGAAAAAAAATAAAAAATGAATACCAAAATAACTTTTTTAATTGGATTTCGGACTTTTAGTATGTATTGAATTTATTTTTTTTATTCGATTCGATAGATTTATTGAACTTTAGGCACCCATAGTCAGCAACAACAATTAATTATAAAATTGATTGCTTCATATTATGTGGTAATATGTATCCAACTTTTCTTTTTATTTACTTTTAAATAAAATAAGTAAATATACTGATACATTAATATGTCAATCAATATCAATAATTAATTAAATCGTATACTCTTGTGTATAGATAAATATAATATCAAAATTATACAAGCGCACACATTTTCAGTGGGTTTCAACTCAAGATCTGTAAAGTTGTAAAATTTAATTTTACCACTTGAATTATGATTTACCATCAGTAATTATCTAACTTAAAGATATGATGATCGAATTAAATACTTAGTACTTTAACATTGGGTGCTTAAAATCGAAGCATATCCCTAAGTCACTTTTCAATGTGCTAATGATAGTAGTAATACATGGTCAATGACTAGTTGTCTTGTGCTAGATTATACTATTTTGTAAAGGATCTGTGAGGTGCCATGCATTTGAATATTTAAGTGAAATTAAAATTATTAAATTGTAAATAATAATATCAATATTTTAATTTATTTTATATCTCCACACCTCACTTGTTAATTTGCATGAAATTTCCCATTTTCAAATTTCTCGTCTCCCCCATGTTGTGTCTTTGTCTCATCAATATTGTGTAGCGTCCGCATCAAACTAATCTATGTTTCCACAATTCTTACACCACAGTATCTTTTGTCTTGTCAATCTTGTGTAGCATCCACGTCATACAATCTATGTTTAGACAATTTTCACCCACCATAAATTATGGAATACTATATTTGGACAATTCTAGCAAATTTAGGTATGCATTTACGGAACTTCAATTCCAATTTTATACGGCCATGATAGATGAGTTTAAATTAAGATGAGTTTAAATTTAAACTCGTTTTACACCCATTTGTTTGTGATGGATTTTACTATTGTAAATAAATTTATTATGAATTTTGTATTTTTATTTTTAAATTTGTTGTACTTGATTTTTTTTAAATTATATGTAAATATATCATATAAATATTTGTAAAGTATATATTTTTTAGAAAGTTTAATGTATTATTTTTAAAAATATATTTTTAATATATATAATAATAAAATGAGTATAACTCGTCGAGTTCAGATCCGGGTTTTAAAATTTTTTTGTGGTAATAGATATCGAATTTGGCCAAATCCACTTCGTTACCATCTATAATCTTATATTTTAATTTGTTGTTTTATTTCATATTTTATATTATAAATACATGTTAAATGCATAAAATATTTTTTTATACATACATTTGATTTGACGTGCATATGTGATGGTGTGAAATATAAGATAAAAAATCAAATTGAAATGAAGGATCCATACTACTGAAACCCGATAGATTTAACAAAACCCTAAAAGAAAATAAATAAAAAAATTGATCTATAAAAGTAAATAAATAGATAAAATTGTCTAAAAAATAATTTCAGTTCATAAAAGAATATTTAGTTACCTGAAGTTGGCTGGATTGTTAGGCCAAACACAGAGCCCGTCGGTGGCGCCTTTCGGAGCTGCCTTCATGGCCAACCGATCAATCCAATCCAACGGCTGATCTTCCGATTTCACAAAATTCCGGCCATATCCCATGTTATCCGTACTCATGTACGTTCCCACACTGGATTTCTTCTCCTCGAATGGCAGCTCGAAGAACCCCTTCACCACCTTTTTCACGTCCTCCAATACCCATGGATCCAACCCGGGGTTTTCGATTATAAACATGCTCCACTCCCTGGAAATACGGGCCAGTTTCTGGAGCTCTGCAACCCGACCCGTAGCATCCAACCTGTCCCGAAGTTTGGCCATGTCTATGGCCTCAAAGAAAGTATTGGAAGGAATCGGGTGGTCTGCGGCCGGGTTTTGGATGAAATTCCGTGGCAGGTTTTTCAGTCGGGCCAAGTCTTGAACCACTGGAATCTTGATTGTTTGTAAGAGACCGTTTTGGTCGATGAATTTGGACTCATGGTAATTGACCTGAGTATTTTCCATTTCTGTGATGATTTTGGATCAAAGATAATTATGTGTTCAATATATAGGTGACTGAAGCTAATGTTGTCTAGCTCTTAAGTGAACTAATAAAGTCGAACTCAAGATTATAAGGCTTTTATTTCAAATCCCTTGGTAATCAATACCTTATTAATAATAATACAATTTTTCTCAAAAAAAAGAAAAGAAAAAAGGAAATGTACGAAATGAATACTGCAATATTTTAAAGAGAATATGGAATTTTTATTTGAAGCCATTACTTAAGTTTTGCAGATATTGCACATACATATATTAGGTAAATACATCTTATATTAAATGTCTGATATTTTATAAAGAATAAGACACTTAGCACAATATATATACCCTAATGCACAGCGCTCTCAATTAATATTTTATTTTTTATTTTAAAATTATTAATACATACCCAAAACCTTTATAATGACAATGTCACTTTATAATTTATTTATTTAATATATATTAATAATATTAAATATGTCGATTCAAACTTCGTGGACGTGGACTATTGTGGCAATGCATGAGGGGGCTCCCTTGTCCGTATTTCATTATTTTATTTATTATTTGTACCATGTTGTATTTATTATTTCAGAACCTCCAAAGTGAAAATTTTGTCTTTTTACAAATGAAAGGAACTTTCAAGAATTGACCACGCCATTGCATCACGGGCAATAATTTTGTCAAATAGCTGTGTCCACTCGCAAACTACTTTTATACGTGTATGTATATATATGTATACATGTATGTCTCTCTCTATATATATATCAGACTGATTGTAGACTTCCAAGTCTTGCTTGAGTATAATTTAATGAATTACCACGTATAAAACACAATTTAAATCTATGCAAGAATTTCTAGTTCAATTTAAGTGTGACTAAAAAAAAATCTTTATCACACTCGATTCAAGATTTAATGAATTGCAATTGTCACATTTTCTTTTTCTTTTTTTATGATCCTAAAGTTGTCTCAAGTACGTGAAATAACTCATTTATCATGAACACAAAGACTTGCATTATTAATTTATTTATTTTTCTGGGATCAAACAATTTGGTGTGGCCAATTAATTGGTAGTGACATTTGGTTAATTGTTAATTATAAGGAGTGATCCGAGATTAGGAGCACATGGTGGGGCTATTAATCTTTGACTGGGACGAAGAAACCAAAGCTGCATCAAAGTATCATGCTCACTGCACATCACCCTAAAAAAATAAATTCACTATTCATATACATATAAAAATTAGAATTAATTAATCGCACAATTAAAATATTAATCCACTAGTTTCCAGTAATCTTCATGTATCTTATGATACTCTCTTGCTTTACTCTTTGGATTCATTGAGAATTGCAAATGTACTTTGTTAATTTACTACAGGATGAACCTTATAATAATGGTTGCACCCTTCAATAATATGCTCAGAGAAACAAATTATAAAAAAAATATATCTAAATATTTTATCTTTTATATATAAGTGGTTTTTAAATTATATTGTATAGTAATAACTAAAGAACTACGCTACGTGTCACCGATCAATTTTCACTTTGTTTTTTTTAATAATAATTTATTGTAATTTTAAAAATGAACTGTTGGGATTAATTCATTTGGATAAATTTAATAATTTTATACTTTCTAAAAAGAATAGTGAAAAAAGGGGTGAAACGATTAGTCCGTGAAATGGTGAAAAGTAGCATTTCTCTAATTAAAATTAAAAGTCCTACTTATTACTATAAATTAAAGAAAAATGCTGCGTGGTACAGGATGATCTTTCATTCTTTATTTTCAATTATAATTAATTTATTGAATTTATTTAAATGAATTGACTGTAATGATTCTTCACCAGAAGTAGAGGAAAACTGAAAAAGAAAAAAAAAAACAGAAAAAAAAAAAAAGAGATGAAAACTAAGAATGAACAAAAACTGCATAGTGGGATGAGTTTTTTTTAAGATAGCAAACAAAAAACTATATTATAGTAAGATTAATTAAGGCCAAGAAAAGCATTTATAAGATTGAGATGTGTGCGCACGTGCATGTATGTGTGTAAATCTGTTTGGAAATTCTGAATGCCATTTATGCGCAAGTGCCTACAAGTGTGTGTGTGTGTGTGTGTGAGTGCGTGTTATTTGGAGCGGGGAGGAGGTGAGGGCATGTGAAATTTCCCTCAAAAAACACACAGACACACAGTAGAAGAGTGCTCAGTCTCCAAGCTCCCACAAGCCTCCCCAGCTTTTATAATCTGCTGTTTTAAGCACTCCAAATCAAGATGTTCCCCTTGAGAGAATGACTATTTGGGATGTGATGCCATCATTTGATTACTATTGAAATGAGGTTAATTAAGAACTGTTAATTATACATGATGGCATTAGTAATTTATTTTAGGACAACAGTTTACGCATAATCGACTCCTGCTAATGAAACATATAATGAGAAAAAATAAATAAAATCTTTCATTTTATGTGATTTTATTGAAATTACACAAAACTTTGCCTTTAGTGCTGAAAGATATATTACAAAATAAGTATACCATCAAAATTTAGATGTTGATAGAGAGATAGGGGAACATTATGGCGCATTAGTGAAGAAAGGGGTACGTCTCCAAATAATGAGGAAATTAACATTGAGGTGTACGCTATTATCTATGATACACTAAATTTATAGTACATTTGTTGTATGGATAAAGGTCAAATATCTTATTTTATGAAAAATAGAACACTTGTATAATAAATATATACTAAGTATATGTACACTATTAGGCATCTATAAACCGAAGTGTACCTAATTTGCTATTAGGGTACACAATACCTCGCTGTCATACATGTGAACCCCTCCCTTGTCCCTCCATTCAAATACATTTCCCCATTATAGCGAATAAAGAATCCTACATGTAATAGATAATATATTAAATGTATGAATTATAAAAAAATATCATAAAATAAAATATTTATCTATTATTCAAATATTTGATGAATAATACATGAAGTGCAGTATATATTATACCACATTCCCAACACCTAAACTCCTTATTCCCCATCATACTTTGGTTTGTTCATTTTGTATTACATATCATACGTATATATGCATAACTTATGTATATAATTAATTTTAAGTGTACTAATAATATATTTCATACACTTAATTTACATTTATGATATGTAATATAAAATTATGATAAAATTTTCAAAATTGAATATCCGAACTGAACATCAATTTGACATGTAGTCGTAATCCACTACATACAAATTTACACACAACCCCCGTGCACCCAACTGGCACTTTTTGATTCATTCGGAGGGAGAGCTGAACAGTCAGAGTGAATTACCTGTTAGCAAATCCAGAATGCAAACATTCCATTTCTCCATACGCTTCTTGCAATAAGGAACGCTTATCTTGATGGAAGAAGAACTCGTGTTTTAAGTACTGAAGTAAAATCGATAGAAGAAAGAAGAGGAAGACGACGAAGATTTATCCATGGTTTCTGTTGCTTCATCTGGACCTCCTCATTTCCACGAAGAAGAAGGCTATGGTGCAAATGACGCCATTAATGGCTGCTTCTATATATCATTATCCTATTGATCCCCATTGTCTAGAAATTACTCTTAAGAGGAATAAAAACAGATAAAGTCCACGTCGAAAGGTTCATGACCAATCTTCTTTCCTTGATGACACTGCTAGATTCTCCATTTTTCGACTTCTCCAATGTAAGTACACATGAATTCAGCATCATTAATCGCTTTTCAGGATGCAATTCTTTTCTCTGGGTAAGTACGTTTTGCTAGTTACCGATGATTAGGCGGTGAGATCCCACCATTACGATTTCTTACCGTGTTCACTGTTTCGGAAATCAGACACAGCAAAACCGGTTGAGTTTTGACATGTTTTTGTATGGGAACCCACACATGGGATGCATATCCGGCCAAAATTACACTTTTACCCTTGGAGAACCATCAAAATTCCTAAAATACCCAGAGACCCGTGTCTATTTTATATTGGACACGAATCAACCCAACCCGAACTCGAGGATGGGTCAACCCAAACCCTCGACCATTAATAAAGGAGACTGATGGGACTGGCGAGACAACTAGATTGGAACACCTTGGTCATAGCATGTATGGCCAATATGGATTAATGAGTATAGTTATCTCGTTTGCTTATCAGTTTTTTATGATATTTCAACTTAAATTAATTTATGGATCGAAAAATTATAATTGAGCCCTAACAAGCCTATCGTTCTCGAATTCAAATACTTTAACGGTAGATAATTTCAATCCGAACTCAAATATACTAATTTCACCCAAATCAATATATATGTATCTATTTATTCTACCCCCAAGTATTCATCAATTAATGTATTGATTTCTTATTACATATTCTTATTTTGACAAGTTTTCCTTAATTTCTTGCAGGTGGTCTAATGGCAAGAGGAGCAGGTGATGCCATGAAATGACATTCATCAGCTCTTTTGTTTTGTTGTTTTGATGTTGATGAGAAGAGATGAGAAGGAGGTTTTCTAATTGCAAAGGGCGTGGGCGTCATTGCAGTGATGTTTTATTTTATATTCTTCATATACATTCGAATATAAAATATATAATTTAAAAATAAATTAAAATAGAGAATAAAAGATGCTTTAGTTCATTACGGAAATCTCAAAATTTTGTTCATATTGAGTGTATTATCAGCAAAATTAATTGGAAACAAGGCTTCTCTAAGGATAATAATGTCGGAAACTAAGATTTATTTAGAGGCAGCCAACAATAATTGAACGAAACTAAGTGGGCAAAATTCCGAAACTATATATATGGAAGGGATAGTTATTTAATTATAGACCATTGTGGCAGTCTTATATGTGCTTTATTTTTAGAACAGTATCCTGGCCATGGGATAAAAAGCTTGACCATAATGTTGAGAAACCCTAATTGTCTCGTGGTGTCCAGACAAGGCTCCACTCTTAACAGTGCCAGATTATATGTTGAAATATTTCATATGCATCGTCATGACCAATTTTGAACTTCTAAATTGCAGAGATCCTGTCTCAGATCTTCCCGACCCGACGCAACATAATCTGTTTATTTGATATGGATTATTTAATCTCATTTGGAAGTATCTTGGTATATAAATGATTTTGTAAAGTTTTAACGTTAGTACTTTGTCTCCTTCCTAAGTCTGTTTTTTTTTCTTTCTTTCTTTCTTTCTTTTTTTTTTTTTTTATATTTGAAGCTTTCTTTTCATGTATTTTTCTTTTAAATTATAATTCCAAATCAGGTTTAAGGATTGGAGTCTTCTAAATAGTTAAAAAATGCATATTATGAACAATAATTGAAATAGGAAGCGACTTTGGATCCCAAAAAAAGAAACAATAAAAAATAAAAGAAAAGAATTGTAGAAAGGACAGCAAACGAGAAAGCATACAAATACTAGGTAAATGGTAGCTCATTTCCAAAAATTAATTATTTTGGTATTTTATTTTTTTTTAAATTAACTTAAATACATTTTGATCCCTCAATTTATATTTATTGTAGCATTTTATCGTCCTATGATATTTTCAAATTAAATTTCACCGAAATGATTTTTGCCAGCCGCATTAAAATGTTTCTCCCCTCTATTTCTCTCTCAAAAGCCAAGTAAAAAGTTTTATAATATTTTTCTATTATCGTCAATATTGAAAATACAATAAATGATGAAACTACTATTATAAATAGTATCGATCGCAATACAAAAAATATGAATTTTTGTAATATTATTTTATTATTGTCAATAATAAATACATAACAAACAATAATATTTTTGTTACAAATAATATTAGTTGCACTATGAATAACAAGTTAAGTGGATGCAAAGATTAGTTGTAAATAGTATAAGTTGCGTCGTTCGACCATTAGATTTCAATCCATATATAACTAAATAAACACAGCGTTCTTCATTATTATCACCCACAACTAGTTAATATATTTGTTATACTATGATCAATATTATTTATACAAAAAGTACTACCCTTTATCGTGTTTTCATTATTGATAATAATAAAAAAATATTATGGTATTTTTTGTTTGATTTTTGAGCGAAAAAAAAGAAGAAAAAAACACGCAACAACGACTATATGAGAGGATTACGATGAAAATGATATGAAAATATCGTTGAAAACAAAATGCTTTATGTAAGTTGAAGGACAATTCGCTTTTAAGTTAATTTTGGTGGATAAAGTAACAAAAAATAGTTAAATTTGGAGGTTAAGATGACATTTACCCCATATACTATGATTGAATTATACCTGCTTTGCAGTGAATTATGAATATCAAAAGTTTATTAAGGAAAACATTAGTGTACTACCAGCTGCCACCAAAACAAAGCCCCCCAATCCATACTGAAAAAAAGAATTATACAATTATATGCCCAAACTAAATTCCCACTTTCTCCAGACCGTGTAGATGTTATTACTTCAGATATCAGCCCACAGGCATGTGTTTTTGGATGAGTTAGAGTGAAAATTGTACTGGGTTCCAGCACTATATCACACCAGTGATTGGGTGGAAAACAGGAGACTAGAAATCTATCTTTATCTCCCACAGATTTTTCTGTTCTCTATTTTGCGCCCTTTTTTTTTTTTATACCCAAATTCCTGACTTACACCAAACTGTATCTCCTAACCACTTGCCCAAGCACATAGGATGAGGTAAATCGCGGGACATAGCTCAAAGTGGATCACAGGTTCCCTCATGACTGTACACTTCTGTGCACAAGGAGTCGCGTCCAAAGTAATTGCTCCATACTAAATTCCGGTCGTTGGGTCCCATTGGGAAAACAGTGATTGCTCCATACCGAAATTCAACCGCAGGTTCCCACCAAGATTCGAACCCTCACCTTGCCGCTGGAAGCGAGAAACATATTGATTGATCCACCAGTTGAGTTGTGCCCCGAGAGTATTTTGCACCAATTTTCATCAAGTTTACATGGAGAAATGCACCTGAAGAACACGAAATTATATGTTGGCCCAAAACAAAAGGAGGAATGAATAGTACAATAGTGAAAATGGAGATGCCCATGACATAAAAGTTCTTGACAGTTATAGGGTGTAATTTTTTTAAGGAGATTTTGTTATGATTATAATTATAGTTTTATAGTACAATTCTTTATTTTAAATATTTTAGTAGTTGTAATATGTAAAGAGAAAAAATTATGATCGTAAAGATATAAACATACTTTTATACATATTATTGCGCATTGATGATACAAAAGATTTAAAATGATGGTCTTAAAAGTTTTCGAAATCAAAAGGCATTACTTAAAGATCATTAAGGTTACATTGAATAAATGATCAAAAAAATTATATTTTCTATAAAATTAAAAATTCCTATTACAATGCATGACTACTTAACAAAATCATTCACGGTAAATACTAGCTTGACTTATTATTGTCGAAATAATGATCTATTTTTTAAATTATTGATAGATAGAAAAATCATGATATATATTTTCGTATATTAGCTAAAACTTTAATTATATTTGATGGAGATCAACTCTGCTACTGTAGTAGGTAAAGCAACAATCCTGAAATCCCTGCACCTCCTCTGTTCTCTTTTAATCCGTGCATTGTCAATCCTTGATATTTCCATCCCAGAAACGAGACCATTTTTGATTGAGGGACCCAATTCTTGGGTATCATCTTCTTCCTTAACCCATTAAAAGAAGCTGCATCTTTCCAACCACCCGAAAGTCTACAAGTCTTTTCATCATAATTAATTTCTTCGTACCAACCCTACAAATTAATTGTAAAAATAAATAGCTGCAAATGAAGTTAATTTGCATTCGATAAGGGACCATATTTAAGGCAGCAATTGCAAATGCCCCTTTCAAAATAAAAAATCAAGTGGATATTTGTGAGCATTTTTAAAATAAAAGTTTATTTATAAAATTAATTTTTTAATTTGTATTTTTTTAAAAAGTATTTATAAGTATTATTAAGTGTATTGGTAGAAATGTACTTTAACGCCTATTTAGTAAAAGTGTAAGAAAAAAAATTTAAGAATCATAATTTTGTATTTTTTTAAAATAAATTTTTAAAAAAGTGATTCACTAAATCTTTTTATGTTGGGGATGGATATGAAAAAAAAGTCCAACAAATTGGTGGTGGTGTAGTGGAAGTAGTAATACATAAAAGACCTCACTCTTGCAAAAAATATGCGAAGCAAACTAGTTTAAATATGAAAATGATCCAATCAAACTCAAATTCTTGGAAAATATTTATATTGTGAGAGCTTCTGTGAATTTTTTTTATAGAGTTTTTCTATTTCTTTCCATTCTCTCAAAACAGAAAATTTAAGAGAAAAATTATCCAACCAATATTTAAAACTATGTTGAACCCTCCATTTATAATAGAAAGATGGAGAGAGTGTTTCATAAATAGCTGATATGAGATAAGAGACTCCAAGGGCAAAATTCAAAAAATCAAATTCTCGGGCAAACACAGCCCTAGCATGCTCGGCACGCACATAGTACCTAGCTGACGTCATTACAGTATGCGCAAGATTTTATAAATGTTATATTTATTGTACATACATTTAGTATATATCAATCATACAAGTGTCTTATTTTTTATAAAACAAAACACTTAATCTTCATTTTTACACCAAATATACTATACAGCTAGTGTAATATAGATATTATCCGCGCTCAATGCAAGCGCCTCCTCTAGCATGGCGCCCATTGGGTCAGTTGTTCGTGATTTTGTGTGCACACATACACATGTTGTGCGTGTAGTGCACATTTATTTTTCATTTTTAGAATAGAATTTTTATACTTTTCATATTTTTCTTCATTTATTCAAACAAATCCATTTTATGAGTTTTTTTTTTAAATTTCTTTTCCCCATCTAATAAACATATCCATATTAAATGTTTCTACAATTATGCCCAAATACATCCATCTTATTGATTATAAATATTTTCTCTCTCGTGTGTTAGAATTTGAGGCTCATCAACAAAATATTAATTTTAGTTCCAAATGGATCGAATTGTTTATATCTTCATGATATTATTTGATTGCCATTTAACAATGGTTGACTCCACGGGTTTTTTAACAAAATATTATAATTAAATTAAACAATTCTGAAAATATCGTGTAATAATTGGAGTTTAAATTTTTATGGCAAAGCGTTAAGCGGTGTAACGCTTTCAATTTTAATTTTTATATTTTTCATGCGAAAGCATTACCCCGGGTAACGCTTTGACCAAAGCATTACCCAAGATAACGCCAGCCAAAGTGTTACCCGAGGTAACGCTTTGACAAATTTGGAATTTGCCAAAGCGTTACATGGTGTAACGCTCTGACAAATTCCAAATTCTCTTTTTGTTTTTTTGTTTTTTTGTTTTTTTTTGTTTTATATTTGTTTTATATTTTTAATTTAAGTAATTTAATTTCATATATATAATTATTAATAAAAATATGTCAATTGTATATATATTTATAATTTATTCATATTATGTGTATTTAGCATTTTGTGTAATTATACTATTACACACATAAATATAAATATTTTAAATTTTAAATAAAATTTAATTAACGGTTAATTTTTTTATTATATAAATGAATAAAGTAATCAAATTAAACAGATTATATACATTGTAAACTGATAAGATGTTTGAAATTCATTTATATAATATTTTTTAAAAAAAATTGGTTAAATTTTATTTAATATTTAATTTTTTTATATTTACATGTGTAATAATATAATTACACAAAATACTAAATACATATAATATGAATAAATTACATATATATATATACACAATTAACATATTTTAATTAATAAATATATATATGTATGAAATTATATTATTTAAATTTAATAAAAAAAAAAAACACAAAGCGTTGCCCAAGGTAACGCTTTGACAATTTGGCATTTTGCCAAAGCGTTACCAAATTGTCAAAGCGTTAACGTACCCGAATAAAAAAATAAAAAAATAGAAAGCGTTAGTCGGGCTAACGCTTTGCCATAAAAACTTAATCAATTTTCATTTGACGGTATTTTGACAATTATTTTTTTAAAATATAATATTTTGATAAAAACCCCTTTACTCCACTATGTAAATATTGTTGCAATCTTTTTTTAATATTTGCACTCTACCCCTTTATGAGATATGAGAAATAAAATTAGAACTAATATCATTTTATTTATCACTTCTTATCCTAAAATCTTGATTTACCTTTGCTCAAAAGTTTCATATAAAAACAGTATTTTCATATAATTTGAGTGACACTTCATTTGAAATACTTTGACCAATGATCTAGAAAATTTGAATGTTGCAAAACAATTTAGGGGATATTCCTTATTTTCTAAGAGATCATAAATTCAATGTAGAATATAAATATTCTTTCTTATCACATTTCATGCAATCATGCAATGTACAAAATATTTTGGCCACTTTAAACATCACTTGTGACTACATAAAAGTGATTACTACATGGACGAGTCCATGATATTCATCGGGTTAATATCAATACAC
Source organism: Paulownia fortunei (assembly GCA_019321725.1). Taxonomy (NCBI): domain Eukaryota; kingdom Viridiplantae; phylum Streptophyta; class Magnoliopsida; order Lamiales; family Paulowniaceae; genus Paulownia; species Paulownia fortunei. Next base: position 2,273,922 of record CM033108.1, read on the forward strand.
ACGAAATTATTCATTTTCAATAATAATTCAAAATAAATAATTCAAGTGGTGTAATTCCGTGTTCCAAATCTGATTGACTTACAATAACATGCTATACTGGATTCACTATTCTCGTGATAAAAAAGAGTGATCGTATATAATACGTTATAGTTTTAATAGATAAGAAGTTATTCTTATCACCGACTACAAACTTATCAATAATAACATAAAATTTACGTAATCTAAGTCTTTTCATAAAAAAATATATACAAAGTTATACCAATGCCCCTCTTATGATACGTTTTGAAAATATATATTACTTATGATTAACCATATTTTATTAATAAAATAATTCGAATTCACAAAATATTTTATCTCACAATTGAATTTTAGGTTCCAATTTCTAACATTTCCTACTTGGATATGCTAATTATAAAACCACTTTCATCAGTTCCAATCAATATCTCCATATATCAGAATTCGAACTTTAAAAAAAAAATAAAAAATCAGTTCCAACCAATAATTTACTTAATCTGTCAAATTCTTACCTATATGTGAATGAGTATTAGGTTATGCACGTCAAACACAAGCTGTTTGTCCTTAGAATCCAATTGAACAAAATTGCTAGTATAAAATATAAATAGCACATGAATAAGATATATATTTTTTTAATATTATTGAAAATCAAAACAAAAAATACGCGTATGATACCATCTCTATCTATCACTATGCATTATCAACAACTATAAAAATTAGTCGTATCACAAGATATGCTACCACCACATGAAATAATTTGAACGTAAAACTCATGATTAACAAAAAAACCAAACATAAATCCACATAATATTGATCATATAAACTTCCTTATTCTCCCTATGCCAAATATTTATTTCTTCATAAACTAACAAGTGGAATCCTTCCCCGGCCCACCTAACCCCCTCCCTCCCCCCCCCCCCCCCAAAAAAAAAAAAAAAGTGAAAAAAGAAAAGAGAAAAGAAACCGAAACAATTTCCTAGTTTCAAACCCCAAACGCGGTCTCTGAACCCAAGACAAACGTTTGATTTCAGAAACACAATATATAAAAGAAAGAAAAAAAAAAAAAAGAAGAAGCCAAAGATAATAAAAAATAAAATGAACAAATAGAAAAAGTAATTAATGATGATCAAGAGACGTAAGTCTTGCCGGGGCGATCAGCGGCCTTGAGGGTCTTGTCGATGAGGTTTCTGGCCTTGCGGCTGCGGATCTCAACCTTAACACTCGCACTTTTGTCCATCTTTATGTACGGCTTCTTCGATTTCTTCAACGATCGAACCTTTGATTTTATCGACTCCACCAAATTCTCCAGCTGAATCGCCATATCTTTTGTCCTATGTATATATCACTGTAACTGATTAATGTTTGCTCTCTCTGTATTATGAGGGTGATGTCGATATGTAAGAGGAGAGAGTGAGTGATTGGTTGTTGCTTTTTTCTTTATGGGTTTTTGGTGTGGCATTTAATGGGGGTGATGCTGCTGAGATTTAATGTTGGGGTTTTATTATTTCGAGGAAATTTATGGTGTCTGAATTCTCCAACAAATATGATTTTTATGATTGATTTGAATTCTAACAAAACCCAATTTTCAAGTAAAAAGTAGGAGTGTATTTGCTAAGATGGAGGAGGAAAGAGTAAACAGATGAAGGGAAGAGGTTTGTTGAGAGATTGGCACATCACCATACTTGTACAAAACTATATGGATGGCAATATTTTGCACACTATGCATGTACGTTTTTTCTAAAGGGAACTTAAATATATATATATATATATTAATTATTATTTTTATTTTTAAACTTATTAAGTAAAAATAATTATATATCTTTCGTAGTGTCAAATATTAATGAAAGAAATTGTTATATAAATAAATTAACTTACGCGTAAGTGAATTTAAACACAATATTTAATGGTCATAGCATCTTAATCTTGTCACTTAAATATAATTTTTTTATGGCAGTTCAGATACAATATAAATAAATTGAATTCGATATTCTTTTATTTTTTTATATTTTTATTCTTATTCAATTTTTTATTTCGTCTCGATATGACTTTCTAAAATATATCTAAGCAATAGGCTTAGTACAAGATTCATAATGAAAAATTCGTTTAATTCATCTTATTGATCTGGCTCACGCGAAATAAGTATCTTTTAATCTTCTAAATTAATATAAAAATCCCAATGAATCTCCAATTCTGCCTTTTTAGCCTATCCACAATCCACAATTCCCTAAATTCCCTAATACAAAAGGACTTCAATTATTTTGGTTAATCTAGAACATAGTGCACTTATTTTTTAAACATACAATTGAAAATGTTTATTTATGTACTTATTTGGAAACATGGTTTTTTTTTGGATTTATTTGAACTCATGATATATTAAAAAATAAATGAAATTATAAATAGTTAAAAGACAGTATAAATAGTGTATATAGGACCAGGCTAGAATTTGAAGTCATTATTTCCTTCAAATAATTATGTCAAATACTTAATTACTGTATAAACTATTTTAACTCAAATTTTAAATAGTTTCTATTTTAACTCCTGAGGAAGATACTGTACTATATACCAAATTGGAATTTTGTAGTAATTACTTTCTTCAAATAAATATGTCAGATACTTAATTACTACATCATAGTATTATAATTTGACTACCAACTTAAATAATTGTGGAATTATTTAGGTGATATTAAGGATAATAAGTATGAAATTAATTTATTAAACAAAAATTATTTTTTTAAATAATAATCTATATAAAAATTTCAACTATATCTTTTTACACTTGGTGTAGTTTGATAATTTAGTCATTTTATATTATTAAAATTGAAAAAAATTAAGTTTAGCTTCAATATTTTGTAAATATTTTGAGAAAATGGATAAAATTGCATAAAAAATTATGCCATATTAATGTAAGCCCATCAATACAGGTGGTATAGTGTATCTTTTCATAAATGGTGGTGACGAAGTGAGACCATGCATATTATTGAGGGGCCAAAATATTATTTGCAATACTTAGTGGATTCATGTGGCAATATTTTGAAATCATCGATTTTTGTCCCTAAAAGAATAGCAGTAAATTTTAATTATTCATGCAATTACACAATCCAACAAGTATCAAATTACATCAACTCTTTCTCACTGAATTTTAAATTCAAATGTGAAACAAAAGAAACACAAGGAAATTGACTAACCTTAAAATAAAAAAAAAAATACAATACTACTAATTTTTCCACACACCTGACTTGACATTTGATTTTCAAAAGAATTTAGAGATTAGTAAATTAAAATGTGGCCAAATATCAGTATTTGTGACGAGAAATATAAGATGAAATATCAAATTAAAATTAAAAATTTAATTTAATTTTTTATACGTTGGATCTTCTGTTGTTCAATCTCGTATTTCACTTCGCTGTACACGCTAAGTATATATGATTCACGGTAAATATATATTTAAAAAAATATTTTATATACTTGATATGTATTTATAATGAGAAATACGAAATGAAATACTAAAATTGAAACACAAAAATCCATAATTTATTTATGGACATAGTCATAATAAAACATAAAAATAAAATAAAATACACCTCCCCCGTTTGAGTTAATTGTACTTAGTTTTGATGGTAGCCCTCAAAATGAAAGGCAATAGTTGCAAATAAACAGGAAAGAAAATGACAATGTACTTATAAACTGCCTAACCTTGAGTCCTTCACTACCCAACCTAATCAAACCTCCTTTTTCCTGCACACAATGTCAATGAGTGCTAATTGAAAATTCGCCTGTAATATTCTGAAATTAATTCGATTACTTTAAGAAAATATAAACTCAGGACAGCAGAAGATTATTACTAGTACACAGGCTTTAAACCTTTGGTGCGGATTCTTTGATATTTCATCTTATTTTTCATATCACGCACGACAAACATATAAAATATTTATTTGGTTTGAATTATATATATTTTGACGAGCAAGTGGAATACAAAATGAAATATCAAATTGAAACTGAATATTTGAAATATTAAACTTCAATCTACAATATAGCTCAAAATCATATAATCATTGCAATAATTCTCTGGAATATATATATATATATATATATATGATTTTGTATTGGAAATAATTAATCGCAAGAACACCAGTTATATTCAAGAAAACTTAACCTGTCAAAGAATTTTCCCTTCAGCCTCGGGCTTTGATACACATGCAGCCAATCTACTAAGCCCGTATCCAATTCTTTAGGCCCATTTTACTGGCATTGTAATTCCGAACCAGTCCAAATCAACGCCCTATTTTTTGGGCTTTCAAATTTATTTTTTGGGGTTTTGCAATACAATAAGGACTACCACCACTGCAAACAAAATTGATTTCGGCTCCTGTATTTGCTAAGCTCCTCAAAGTCCAATCATGGCCCAAACAATATTATCGTGAGAATATCGAATAGTTCAATTGTTAGGGACGAGATTTAATGTTTTCTTGATATAATAGGTTTAAACTAGTTCTTACCCTTCCCTAAGGGAAAAATTATTTTCTTATCATCAAAATTATTAATATATACTATTGAGATATATGATAGAATTTATAAAATATAAGCTTAAGTTATTTATATAGTCCATTACATTTGAATTTAAACTTTTAAATATGTACTATTATATCTTCGATTTTTTTATAAGATTAGAATAACTCTATTGAAAGACCGTAGATTAGTTCCTCAATTAAGAATAAGAGCCGTGGCAGGTACGATGATAAGCATCAGGGTCGTTTACCAGTTAAATAGTTGAATTGGAGGAATGGGTTATGTTTTAAAGAAGCCTATGATTAATTTAATCCACGTTTGCCAGCTCATTAAACCACACATTTTATTTTGCTTAACCATATTACGATTACTTAGGTTAGAGTAGAGGTACTATATTTTTGTTACGTGGAATCAAAATTGGAAAATAGATTTATCTTCGAAAGTCTTTGCTATACTACTACCTCTAGAGTAATATTCACATGGCATTGTGGTCACACTTAATTTGTCAAATGTGTCATGAACCATTATTTATAACACAATTTTGTTTATATATATATATATATATATAAAGTGTACCGTTGCAATAATATAGATACTATAGTCGATGCATCGAATATGTATTTTACCATACATTTAAACATAATTACACGGACAATCATGTGTTTGTATGTAAATGTGTGGTAAGATGCATATTCAATATACACCACTGAATGTACCATATATTTGATCGTATGATCACACTATTATTTCAAATTAATATTGAAATAAAATATGACTACTCATTTGGAAACTATAGTCAAACAAACGTTACTCATAATATTGTTCATTGTAAAATATGGCCTTAACGGGCATTGCAGTTTCATGCAAAATAATCATCTTTCATATGCTATATTTGATTTTTTATATTGGTTTTTATAAAATTATAATTCCCTTTTGTGTATGGTCCAAAAATTTTTTATTGCAAAACCCTTCAAAAATTGTAATTTTCCCAAAAGTCTAAGAGCCTTTTAGTCATTCATATATAGACTTTGGAATGATAAAAATAACTATGATTAACATTTTAACAAGAGTAGATTAAAAAAGGGATGAAAAACATTTTTAAAGTCCTCTGTTGCTTTCAAAGTACTATTCCTATTGTTAGAAAGACAATTTTAAAAATTGATAATATTCGAATAATTATGGCTGGAAAATTATGGATTGTTGACGAGTTAATAACATTTTAAAGTCTACCATAAGTGTCAAGACTCAATATATCCATGCCCTACCCTAATATTAGAAGGCCTTCAAATCCTTGTAGTTATAGGGGGCAATAGCCTAATTATTTATTGTTCACCATTATTTCTTCCATTTCACAATTGTTTATTAGTTGTATGGTGAAAGAGTGCTTCTTATGAGTTGATTTTGATTACTAGTTTATTTTGAATCAATCAATGAAGTGATTTTTTAAAAGTATCAAAAAAAAAAAAAAAAAATAGACTAGAGTTTTTTGAAACAGAAGAAAAAAAAAACTCAATTTGTCATTTAAATAAAAAAATAACTCTGATTCTTAAGAAGGAACAATAATCAATTTTAGCTAGAAAGTTGGCCAAAATCTTGCTCAAATGTAAATTTATATACATATACACACACACACATATATATAGATAAATTACAAAAAATATTCCTAAAATTTGACATAATTACAAAAAAAATCTATTTATTTTTAAAATTACAAATTTCAGTCAATATTTATTTTTATTTTGTAAATTATATCTATTGAGAAAGTATTTATAAAATGAACATAAATTTTAAAAAATTATTTATGATTTTGAAATCCAGTAGTATCTTTTTATAAACAGAGCTTGTGTGTGTGTGTGTGTGTCTATATATATATATATATATATATGGCTTTACTAAAGAAAAGTACAAGTAGTCAAAACTCATCATGTACAATTGTGATGGGCATAGCATTTCTTGTGGGCTGTGGCCATTAATAAAGTTGGTGGTGGAATACTGGAATGGCTATAATTTGGTCTCAATATTTTCATACATAAAGCAGCCTTTCATGTTTGTGGTGTGGATCTTGATTGATGTGTTGTACATTTCATGCCATAGAAAATTAATTGCTCCCTCCAAACACACCACATATGCCTCCAACTGTTCCACTTATCATTGGTTTGCATGAGTAGTTTGTACTCACAAAAAAGAAATAAAGTAAAGTATATATTGGGCATATATCAGTTATTCCATTAATTCTTGATTAAATTGTACCCAAAAAAATAAATAATTATATATATATATATTTGCTTTCTCATCTAGATTACAAGTTACAACAATAATGAAATGAGTATGTATCTGAACTATAGAGGGTTAAAATTATTTTCTAAGGTGCTGAAGGTCCCAAGTTTGATGATACATAGGCTAGTCATTATGCCCTACTACCTAGCAAGATGAATCCTACTACTAATTAGCCCTCAAGGGAAAGTGAAAGTGAAACACATTTCAAGAAAATGGAGTTGCAGAAGCTCAATTTCATCATGACATGAGACAATAAACTATGTATGTCCAAGTGGTAAGCCTAAAGCCTCAAAATTATATAATATTGAGGTTTGGATTTGAATCCTATGTATGGATTTTTATATATTGTAATAATAATAATTTATTCTCTTTTGATAAATGTTGTTATACATAATTAACTCTTTGTATCTTGATTAATTATTTGCTTATCGAAAAAAAATTATTATGATAACTCTAACAAAGTAATTACGCCGAAAGTTTGATTGGCACGTTGTATTAATTAAGGTGAGCTGGTTTTCACCATATATATATATATATGTGTGTGTGTGTGTGTGTGTGTGTTATTGTACGTATAATATATAGTGACCCTGTAACTTCACCATGGTGTGAATTTTAACTTAGGTTGTGGATTCGACACAGTCTAGGACATAGTATTAGACATAATAAATGATTATGGATGTTTTACATAGATCAATATAGCTGTCAAAGGCCATTAAGACCAATGGTAATGATTAAAGGTTATAGTGTTTTAGAACATAATAGTGAAGCATTACATTCTTAACATTTCTTGATTATTTCCCCCCTATATTTGCAAAATCATATCTTTTTCTGATGCTAGATTTTTTATTATGAAATGTGGGAACGCGATTCAAACCAAATATAAATTTAAGAAAAAAATTTATATACTTTTCTTGTATTTACAATGTACAATAAGAGTTGTAATTCAAACTGACTTTGCAGTAAACAAAATTAAATTTCCCAGTTGGTATCACACTCAAAATCATTTCCTAGCACACAAAATATATCGTAGATATCAAAATCTTATAGGTAATAATATTCGATAATATATATTATGGCAAGAAGAGATTATAATAAAATAAACAGGAGTATTATATAATGACAGTCCCAAAAATAAGGGGACTAAATGGAAATTACCATCCAATAATACACAAAAAAAAAAAAAAGGTTTTCTAATTAATAATAATTTACCCAACCTGAGACACATACTATGTAACAACCAAATTTTTCTACGCTGAAGAAACTAAGAAGATAGTAAGACCTGTATAACACAAGAAAAAATGTCTTCTAATTAATTCGACTAGATTATGTAATACTTTTTCATGTTGAAAAAAGTTGTAAAATTTCTCATGGCTGCTTTTGTTTCTGTGTGTAGATATAGTCAAGGTGAGCCTCAAGCGTTCTTCTCATCATGCAGTCATCTTCTCCCACTCCTCCACAGCTATCCTCATCTACACCTACCTTCTGTACTTCATTGTCCTAATTAACATGATCAAAACCAAAAACTAAACCATCAATACATGCCATAAATTTGATTAAAATAAAATAAAATTATACGGTGATGATCAAACATACGTATACACAGACACACACAGACACACACACACACACACACACATATATATATATATATATACACACACACACACACATATACCCAAAAATAGGCTCACCCCGGCATGAGTTTCCATCGGAGTGACGTCGTGAAATGTCGGGTCGCGGCGGGCGAGGACGTGGGATGATGTTAGAAATAGGAGGAGGGTTATTATGCAAAGAGAGGTGATCTTGGCCATGTTCTTCAGTTCTGCTGTTTAAACCTATGTAAGTTGTGGAACTTGAATAGGAGAGACACTCACTCAGGAGGAAAAGAATTTATAGAGGGAGTTTCAAGATTTTAAGAAGGTAAGGGCAATAATGTCATTAAATAATGAACCGGTGAACGCGGCATTTAAATCTAGAAAATAAAATTTATACAATCCTTTTTTAATTATATAGCATGGCTAGAGCCATTTGTAAGAGATATCTATTAGTTTGTACATTTTTGTTAATTTTAATTCACATAATACTCAATTAAATACTTATTCTTTCGAAAAAATGAGGCCGAATTTATTTTAATTTATTTTTTGCCTTTTCTTCTATAGTTTCCTTCTCTAATTAATTCTAGTGAAGTTTCAAATCATGCATTTATAAAGTATCCAAAAATTATTTCTTGGTATAAGTTATCGAATATTTCTACTTTATTTTGCTTATGTTTGCTCCATAATACTACATTTGATTGTCTTAGACAAAATCATAACTTTGACTTATGGGTCTGGGAAAAAACAAAAGGAAAGCATAAAGTAAAGAAAGTGTGATTAAAAAGATCGATGACATCTTAGTAAAGTACTAATCGATCTGTTAGATGCTGCTCTGTTCTTATTGTTCACATATTCTCAATCACAGGAGACGTACAAGGTTTTCAAAGTTCTACGTTGTACCCTTGCTTTTAAGTTTTAACCTTATTTTTGATGTATTATTTATTGTAAAAAAACTAGCCCCATGACTAGATAATGGTCATTTCACTTATTGATATTTCTCAACACCTCATATACTACGGATTTAAAGGAAGAAAATGCAAACCCAAATGGAAAAAAAAGGTATGGGATCATATTACGTTAATAAATTAATTGAGCTAAATTGAAAATTGGGGTCTTGAATTTGCTCAATTTAAATACATAATAACGATAATTGAATTGAAAGTTGCTTGCTAGTTTTCTAATATTTTCTTATTTATAGGCCATGACCTAAGTTTGATTGAGTACCATATACATTTAAACTTTGATGGAACATTTTTCTAACACTTTTAGTGTTGAGGTGAAAAGATGAAACCTCGTGGGGTACATCTATTATTTTCGTTACCCTTTGAGCCCTTAGGTAGCACATCCACATTGCATCCCATGTCATAATGAATTTACCCATGCCTCATCACCCCCCCCCCCCCCCCCACCCACCAACACCCCACACACACAAAGAAGAAATAAAAAGACACCATTAAAGAAAGATGACATAGAAAAGTAGGGAGAGTTGACAATTATGTGGTTATTAATGGTGGGGTTGGTTTGAAGATGAAAAGTAAGAATTTAGACATATCACACATACACATAAGAAAGACATTTTGGCAATAAATTGGTGAAAGAAGCTTCTATGGTTAGAATTTCATGTCGCAACTTTATGGAAATATATATATATATATATTAGGTGAATTATAAAATAATTCTTTAAAATTTGTGTTATTTATAAAATAAATTATTTAAATTTATAAATTATAAATACACCCTTTATATTTAATCTTTTTTAACAAATTGCACATGTGAGTGACGCGTTTGTAAAAGAAAAAGGCAAAACTCAAAAGAGTATTTATAATATTTAAAAGATATTTGTAATTTTAAAAAATAATTAAATTTTTTTATAATTAAATTAAATTTCGAAAGTAATTTTTATAATTTACTCTATATCTTATATTCAATCTTCATGAGCTATGGTCTCCATTTATTATATCAACTGTTTTCATAAATATCATCTAATAGATGTAGTTGGAGGAGATTTTGATTATCATAAACTTGCGTGGCTCATGTGGCTGCCTTTTTAGTTAGGATTCAAATCATAAAAGAGTTAAATATCTCGTACTAGTCCTATGAAACTCCCTCCTCGTCCACACAAACAAATATTTTTATCTAAGATGAATTATAAAAATGATTTTTGAAATTTAATTTAATTATAAAAAAAATTAATTATTTTTTAAAATTACAAATACCTCTTAAAGTATTACAAATATTCCTTTAAAGTTTGTTTTTATTTTACAAATACTCCTTTCAGTAGATGTGATTTGTAAAATAAAAATAAATATAAAAAAAATATTTGTAATTTATAAATCTATATAACTTTTTTTATTAATAGCTCAAATTTCAAAAATAATTTTTATAATTCACCTTAAAATTTATATATGTGTTAAACAGTTTTACCTCTTAAAAGAATAGTTGAAAATACACGTCATCCATACCGTATATTTCTACGATTAGATTAAGTTAATCTAATACTTACTTATTACCTTAATCAGTCAAAAGAATTAGTTTATCCAACCCAAACCAACAAAGGGTAGTGAGGCCATAACAGCACAAATAATATGTCTTAAACACCAACCATCATTACATATAAATATGCATCATTTGAAGGTCAACTTTTTACCACCATGCAAAGTTCAACGTAGTGCAAAAATTGAAAAAAAAAAATTCCCCAATTTTGACGTTAAAGATTATTAGAGACCACATTGAAAGATAAATCAGAAGTTTCTTGAAACCATAAACAAACCAAGTCTCGTTTGGGTTACTTGCTAAGCATATTGATAGCAAAATATAATCTATAAAAATACATAATTGTACTAGTCAAGAACTAAAACATCAAGAATAAAAAAGTTTCAAAATCATTCTAGAAATTTAAATTCAACATTCAACGAGCAATTTAAGTTTTTAGAAGCTTCTTTCTTTCTTTCTTTTTTACTTTTTTTTTTTAAATTCAGTAATAGTGAATTAAAGCTTCGACTTTGTTCTCTGTTCGTGTCGGGTACTCGCCGGGTTCCTCAATCCACCAACTTATTATTAACATTATGGACTGTGTCAATCATTTTCGTGGAAGACTAGTCCAGCCCAACAATGGAAATAACTGGATCATCCAGAATGTGGAATTTATGATTGTCCAAAATATCTCCAATCATTTGAAACGTATAGAACAGAAAAAAGATCTCGATTTCGAAACTATGAAATTTCTCAATTAGAAATACAATTCAAGATTGGTTATAAATGAAATTTCAATTTTTCATTTTTTCAGTAAATTAACTATAAAAACTAACTCCAAACGTCGCACAACCAAAAGAGTGATACTAGCACATGGTCTTGGAGTTGATATATAGAGGAATCAGTGAGCTATGGTTATAATAACCACAGATGATGATACTTATCAGCAACCCTGAGCCACCTGCTATGTAAAACAATGCTGCTTGTGAAAAAGGGCAGGGAATGGACACTGAAATGTCATGTAACAGGCTTCTCTAACTTGGAAAATGAAAGGGTTTTTCCCTGGTTGATGGAGGAATGCATAATTCTTATAACCTGATTAATGGTGCAATAATTTCCAATATCATTCCAAATGCATCTCACATGACTTGGGCTATATTCAAAACACGTCTGTCAAATGGTTATTCACAAAGAAAAGGTAAAAGCTTTTCCAACAAAATCTTCCCAAGAACTTGCTACTGCTTGGTTTTTGGTACCTAGTAGGCTTTTAATCCTGTTGACAACCGGAATGGGAGCTATCGACTTGGTACATCTTTCTTAAACATAGTTTCTGGCCAAGTAAACATATGATCTCAATCAATCAACTTTTTCATACTGTTTCTCAAGAACCAAGCCCCATCTTCCCACGCACCAACTCCCCACCCCCCCTCCTGCAACCAACCCAAAAATCCTAGAAAGAATCAATGGTAATAAGGTTGTCTTTTAATGTAGAAGCAGGAAAATAGGGATATATAGCATTGCAAATGGGAAGTTACAATGTGTGTAAAGTATCTGACAGCATAGGCATTGCACCAACCAACACATGCAAATGGGAAGTTACAATGTGTGAAAAGTATCTGACAGTAAAAGCATTGCATTAACCAAGCAGGTCTACTCTCCAAGTTGATGTATTGGGCATGCACTTGGAAAAATAAAAAGTATATGAAGCACCTGGAAGTATAGCAAATATCCAACTGAACAACCAACATTGATTAAATAATATAAAATCCCCATCAAGTTGAAGTAGCAATCGCTGTAAAAAATCGAAAAAGTAAACTGTAAAAAAAGACTAGCATAATTAAAACAGTTCAAATAAGGTTAAGGTTCTATAGGTTATGAGGACCATATTTAGACACTAAAAATCTTTTTGACGTTGTAATCCAGTACACAGACAAGAAATAGATCTAACCAATATCAGATATACGAATGGTGCAAGCAAGCACGCGAATGCCCAAGGACATAAACGCTACCGGACCTCTCCATCCTCACCAAATTCCCCATCTCTATGTTCCTCGAGATCAGTATTCTTATTAGAGCCATCCCAATGATCCCTCTTGTGTCTCTTGCTTTGGCTTTCAGAATCTGCTTCAGCAGTCAATGTTTGCTTCTCCATCTATTGCATTAAAGATCACATCTAACATTAATTCGCATAAAAGAAGAAGAATTTCCATTTTTAACATGTATAAAAGCTCGATAATGGAGATACCTGCTTTGACTTTTTGGAATCCACACTGTGTCTATGAGACCTGGACCGGTCTTTCTCATCATCATCCAAACTCGTATCATCAAAAGAAGCCATACGCCGCTTCTGATGTTTCTTACTCCTGTCCCTTGGCCTTTTGTTCTCTTCCAAACTATAAGACTCGGATCCATCACTATCTGTATCATCTATCTTATGTCTCTCTTTACCCTTTCTTTTTTCAACTCTGTTTTTATTTTTTCTTTCCTTCTCCTTCTTCTCCTTATCCTTTCTCCCCTTTTCCTTCTTAGCCTACAAAAAAGACAGTTTGTCCATATATTGCAAGTTGAGGTCAGCTAAGCATGATATAAATTGCAATCCAAGAAAGATCAATGAAGCAACATTTAAAAATGTCATGCTTGCCTTAGCTAAATATATAGCAGATTTCAAATATGACCATAAAAGGTAGTTTTGCTGAAGAAGCCCGAAACTGGGTTAATGGATCTTAAATAAAGTTGCTGATCTTCTGCAAAAATTATTCTAATATGAATCGTAGAGCACAGAGCAGAGCAGTTAACATCACTGGTATGCTGAATTTTGAGTGCAACAGCCACATTTTGAAGTTGCTAAGCATCAATATTTGGGAAGAAATGGCTGGGCTTCTAATGGCAAGTCAAAAATGGCGAAAGATAATATAGATTTTATTGAAGGATGTCAAAATTTACGGTTAACAGTTGAAATTATGATGATAACAGAGAAAGCAATAACACATACGGAGAAAAAAAGAAAAAGTTCTATTTTTGTTAAAAGCAGGACAATAGGTAATGGTATAATTAGATACAATAAATTATGAACTATAAGACACGAATGAGAAAATATTTGCTTACCTTTTCCTCTTTTCGCTTCCGCTCCTTCTCTTTTGCCTTTTCTTTAAGTTCAAAAATGACCTTATTAAAGATATCCCGGAAAAAGCTCTCTTCCCCGAGGAACCTGTCCAAGAGCATAAATAACTCAATTGATATGTGAAAGCGGCCAGGGGTTGAGCACCAAATGACAAAGAAAAGAAAGCAGAAACATTTAATCTACAAATTTGCAGAAAGAACCCGACATAGTGTAAAATCATTTCTAAACACCATGATGTATAATCACATTTCAGGCAGGAAAAGGAGAAAGGAGTAAAAAAAAATCTTTAAAGCAAGCAAACATAAATAGTTCTGCCACTGACTATCATTATTTATCAGACAAACTGTTTACCTCTCTTCAACAAGTGGTTTGCAGTCCTCCCACTTCGAAGATGATGTTATTTCCTGTTAAGTAGCCAAAGTTAAAGATAATTAAGGAATAAAAATGACAAGTAAAAGCTACTGAATCACTGATGAACCACAGGTCTCTATACCTTTGAGGTAAAAAGGAATTCATAGATATCTTCAGCTAGACGCTTACGCTTCTTAGCTTCTTTTTCCTCTTTCTCCTTAGTAATTTCCAGTAACTCATCAAATACAAGCTGCATATGTTGATTTATAAATCAGATATTGAAGGATCAAGAATTAGTGTGGAAGCAAAGATAGAAGAGGAAAAATAATGCATGAAAAACATAACATGAATAAGTTCGAGTGTATATAACATATATGTATATAGTCCAATGATTACTTGCTCTAATCAATGTGACAGAAGATCAACGTATAAATGAAAGCATTCAGCAAAAACCCAATGATGAGAAGCAACTGAAAGAGAAGCAATATGGTTGAGTAAAAATATTACACTGAGCACCACAAAAACAAGCTTAGCAAGAAACTAACTGGTCACTCTCCAATCCATTGCCAAAAAGAATAGGTTTGGACTTTCTACCAGCACTGAAGTACCTTGTCACGTCTGTTTGGACAGCTTTACACCAATATAATCAACACGAGCATATAAATTGGAAAACCTTATCATGTATGTTGGACAAATTTAGGCTTAAGCAATGCACTTAAGAGCATATATCTGTGTCCCACAAGTATTTTTAAAGCCTCATGCCACATCCAAAAGGTTACTAGGACAAATGTGACCCTTTGTCACAAACCGATTCTGTTCTCTTGCAATGGAATAACTTTTTGCCTGTGCAGCGCCTTCGCTTCCTCCAAGCCTACGGCCAACCATTCCATCTCGAGTCTTAGAGCTGATCTGTTGCGTATTTCTGCCAACAGAGCTATTGCGTAAACAATGAACACGTGACTCTGCTGCACTCGGTGCGATATATTTTTTCTCAGCAGAAACTAAGCTCTTTTTTCTTTCTCAGTCAGAAGGCTCAATCCCACTCCGACTTCAATAATGGTAAACCAGTGCTCCAATGAACAAGAGTTTTCCGCCTTACTCTATTTAGAATAGTGGTGGATACCATGGAGGGAGTTACATGCGTAAGCTAATGTTATGCTCACGTAGTAATATTCCACTCGCCTATTCACAATGCTGATGTTCTCAAAGGCTTCCTTCTTGCACGTACTAGCTTATTTCCACAAAAGTCCCAACTAACCAGCTCGTTCTTCATGCATCACCGTCTATCTTGGGTCCATTCAGTGCATATCTGAGGGTAGTGGAGCATTGTCCATCTTGGCGCAATTCTCGTGATCTTCACTCACTTCAAGCACCATAAGCTCATGGCTTGCCATTATGCCCTTTGTTCGTGCGTAGCCCGAGAAGTGCCACACATTAACCCAGAGTTTATATAAAGTGTTATCATACCACATTAGTCCCACATAATGTTTGAATTGCATTCTAGCACAGTTGCATCTTGCCTTAATTAGCCTATTATTTTACATCGCCCTACAACCGCATGTCTTTTACGAATGGACCCCCGCAGCAAGGCTTGAACCAAGCACACAAGTTAGCTCATGAGGCTTTTGGAGTGTTTGCCTCGATCTCTCAATCTACCTAAAAGTATTGCCCCAGTCCAGAGCCTAGCTCATGCACACACAAAACTCTTGGCCTTGCCGAACATTGAGCCCTTCGGCCCGATGCTGCCCGCAAGGTTCCCAAACCTAAGATGATGCCTAGAGCCAGCCCTTGAAAGCTACCATCACCCCCAAGATGATGTTCTTTTAGTGCATCATCAACACGAGGAGGTTGGCTAACGCTTACCAAGCATACCCCCTTTATAATAGACTTAGCAATAAAATCCAAGTGACAAAAGTAGATAATGAAAAGCCAAGGAAGCACACCCTCCATAACTTCCTTGTCCGGAGTCCAAATTGAGCACTGCTTGGTTTGTAGCATAGCTCACTACCTCATCTAAAACTTAGGTATTTCCAATTATCCAATCATTTAGATATTGCCCTTGTGAAATTCTGAAATGCAATAATGCCACTGCACAACATGTCCTCCTCAAATAACAATGTTGTTTCCCCGCCCAAACGGACTCATATTACTTCCAAACTTGGTGGAGGTGTTCCCAACA
The DNA here is from genome assembly GCA_019321725.1 of Paulownia fortunei. Classification (NCBI taxonomy): domain Eukaryota; kingdom Viridiplantae; phylum Streptophyta; class Magnoliopsida; order Lamiales; family Paulowniaceae; genus Paulownia; species Paulownia fortunei. Next base: position 2,290,438 of record CM033108.1, read on the forward strand.
CTCTAAATAGAAATAGTTTGCAAATTTCCAGTGCTAAATCCCTCCCCTCTGCACTCGGAGCTCCTGATGTTCACATGATGATGGCTCAGCAACGTTTGGCAAAGCCTTTCTCTAGTGGTGGGCTTTTTGAGTTGCCACCCTCTGAGGCACAATCCAAGTAACCAAACGTTGAGCACACTTTATGGAACATTTTCTAATCCTGCAAAATCTCCAAGTTTCTGGAGAACACCGTGCTTTGAATATATTCTGGAACTGCCCCATACACCTCCAGAAGAGTTTTGCACAATTAAGGCTTTCTACAAGCTTCCTGCACTATCCGCCAAGAGATACCTAAGGCAGCATTGTCATATCTTTCAGTTGTCAGCCTTCAGCCTCTATATACATGTACCTTCAGTGTGTGTTGATGCCCTGCCTTAGGTTGCAGGAGCTGTTGCAGCTATGGCTGCACTATACAACTGGGGAAATGATGTACACTAGGACAAAGCTTGAAGCATGCTCTCAGGCTTCCACAGGTTTTCAATATACAAATAGACAAACAGTAGTACTAAAAATTATGATAGCAAACACATTTCGCATTTTTTCTAAAGCAAAATTGTCTCAGAAGCATAATTTTGCAATTATCATGTATAGGAATGATTAAAAGAGGAAAAACATACCTTTAAGTTGATATCTGATATTGGTTTTGAGCTAATCTCTTTGGAAAGTGCACCCTTGAGGTCTTCAAGAGTCCAAGTCGTTGACAAGGATATCTGAAACCACTCAAATTTGTCAATTGATCAAGTAAATAAGTCCAGAAAATGCCAAAGAGACAATCCATACCTTTTCATTCTTTATGGCATCTTCTATTTTCTCCTTATCCTCGATATACTGCAATTCAATTATCAAAACACACTTACTGTACATGATAGCATGTCAAAAATGAAAGGAGAAAAATAAAAGGAAGAAACTATTCACTGTGACAGGCTCCAGATTGAAAATTAGCCCATTATAAACTTTAAGGAAGAAACAACAATAAATAAAAATGGGTGGTCATTCACTTAGTCAGCTAGTCACAATCGTCTTTCCTTTTTTCACTTTTTCCTTCTTCTGAAAATGTTGACTTTCAGGATAACAATAAAAGTCATACAGGAAGTCTGAAAGGGAATTTGAGACCAAGGAACTACCTACTATCACACAAAAAATCCATCCTAAAATGATTACATGTTTGGGAGGACTGACATTGATAATAAAAAGTAACATAGACATTCAGTTTCATTCATCAAGCGCCAAGATAAATCAGTTTTCCTTGTTTGACTTCTTCCTTTGAGACTGCCCTCCATCACCCAAACTTTAAGGACCTAGAGACTTGTTGGTCTTCATACGAGAAGGCAATATTCTGGAATACGAACTGTAATGGTGTCAGCATAGAGCCTATATAGGTGGCTGAAAATGTGCTGAGCTACATCCAGATGACATGTTTGGTACACCTTGCCTCTGCTATTTATCTTCATTTGGTGTCACGAAATGTTACAAGTAATAGCATTTGCAACATAAAATAAGCAAGACAACATGTCTTCATTTTCCACATCTCTGTTTAACTTTCTTCTGATTGCGACAGCTCTTGAAATGGTTAGTTGATGAATAGCATTGGAAACAAGGCAATATAGCTGTATAATGACTTCCAAATTCCGTTGCTCTAAAGTTTTGCCCCTAGAATATCATAATCTTGCACTTACAAAATCAGTGAGATGAAAGTTTATTATTTTACACCAACCCTCGGTTAACACTTCTGTTACAGAGATGGCTTATAAATCTAAATTGGCATTCCTCTTTCACAACCCAACAAATTAAAGAAGAAAAAACTTGGCAGTTTTGAACACATGAAACCCTGAATACCCATTTTCAATAATATGTTCTGTTGGCTTGCGAACACAAGAGCTGCCAACGAGAAAGGGAGTCCATAATATACATGCATTTATGGTTGGAAACCAGATACAATGAGACATAAAGAAGAGCATTGACAACAAAATAATGTGAGATCACATCAGGCTATTCCAGAATTTCTAGATCAATGCTTAGAAAACATATATTTGGAAGAATATAAGATCAACTCAAAAAAAAAAATGGAAAAACAGCCTACTTCAACTACCTGTTTATCAAGGTCATCTATAACATCATCAAAGAGATCTTTTGCAGTAGACCCTGAGGTGTTTGAAGATACAGCCAGATATGCAGGAGCATCTTTAACCTAAATCATGTCAAAGTTGAAACAGAAAACAAATAAAATATTTTTGTACAACCATGCCCGTAAGAAAGCAGAACAGTACCATCATGCAATAGTCTCGCCAATGAGAGTTGGCAGTAAGAATGCCATTAGCAACATGTTCCTCCATCAGCTTCCGAAATTCATCACGATTTTTGCGCTCTGCTTTCCTCAGTTCCTCCTATTTCAGCAATTGTGCATACATTTTATTGGTATGGGGGGAAGAGATGGAGAGATGGAGAGATACAGAGAGAATGATAAATGCATACAAATAAGTAACAGAAAATTGATGACTACCATAGAAAATCTAAGAGTAACTTACCATTCGCAATTTTCTCTGTTCCTCTTCTTCCATCTCTAGATCTCGTACGTATTCCTAAAACATGCCAGCTCAACAATAGTAACCACATATGCGACAACAATTTTCATGCTACAGATATTTTGATTCACAATTCTATAGAAATACAAAATAAATGTTACTTGGAAGATTTCCAAGCGTTCGATTTTTTCAAGGCGTGAGCATCTCTCATCAGCTTCTAACCGGTGTTGAACTTTTCGCCATTGGCTGCTTCCCTGAGTAAATAAGGTAATAAACAAGCAGTATGGTATCTGTTACTATATTGAGGATTCAAAGAAATATAAAACAAAGAAAATACCTTGATAAAGTCGCAAGACTTTAAAAATTCCAAATATTCCGTTTTATGACGCTTGTGCTCCTCCAAAGCCTTTGCTCGCTCCTAATCAAGATAAACAATATGTAAGCAAAAAAGTCAGAGTCCAAAAAGTTCCATCCACTAGATATTCAAAACCTTGTTATATATTGACATCGAACATAACAGACTGCAAGATACAACTAGATAGAAGTAATTCAAATCAAACATCTATAGAGAACGACATATTAATATACTTCACCCATTAGCTCTGGATAATTTAATACTTGTTTAGGTACTAACCTTCCAACATGCAATCCCAAATAAAACAAGAAACAGGTTAACAGGAAAGCCAGATGTTAATGTGCAGATTGGCACTTCCAGCACTGATCAACCCCCAGTTCCCATCACTGGATTGAAATAGAAACTTAAGATGACCCCCTTTGTACTATTTAGAAATGGAAATACTCGAAGACAGCAGCAAGCCAATCTAATCTCATATTATAGAAAGGCTATCAGGTATTTCAGAGATGAAATATCAGAGGCAATGAAAAATGACACTTTCAGATGGAATCAATTAAGACAAAATTCTCCCAAGATTTATGTACTGCCCTGTAATAGGCCCAACGGTCATTATTGAGCATAATTTAAAGAAAACATTCAGATCCCAAAAATCAAGAAAGATTAGTAAAAAAATAAAACAAAACACAAATAACCAAAACTGATTATAAATTCTTTAAACAATTCAATAGCCAATAATGACAAAACAGTCGACTGCCCCCGTTGGAACCTTGGACATCCATCTCAATCTTCTTGCTAACTAAAAGAGCAGTAAAAGCATTACCTTTTTCTTAAGCTCCTCTAAATGGTCTTCAAAGAGGTCCTCGCGATCTTTAACTCGTTCAATAGCTTGAAAACGTTCGTCTTTTTCAAACATAGATATTGCTTTGCTGCAACAGTAGTCCAATAAGATCATATAAAACAGACAACAAAAAAAAAAAAAAAAAAATAAGCAGAGACAACAAACAAACTTCATAATGTCCAAGCAAATATAATAATGTGTCCTTGTACACACACACATAAGAAGATAAAGACAAACCTCCATCTCGTCGATGATGTCAGATCTTTAGATTCCTGGGCACATTAGAGGCCGGGGAATTTTGAGGAGTGAATCATAAATATCTTTTATGTTTTCAAAATATGTCAATAGACTTCTTTTTGGCATAAAAACATGGCAAAAAATCAAATTACTTGTAACATTTTCTTGAAATCTTCTCTTGCTTTCTTCTGTCTAGCACGTTTCTCTTCAGCTTCCTGTTTTTTCTTCTGCCCCACAAACTGAAACACAGATCACAGATACACTCAATAATCATTTACAATAACAGGCTATAACCAGCTAAACAACTTCATTGTAGTGATTATAAGATTTACCTCATTGAAAGTTTGCTTTCGCTCTCCAAGAGTTCTTAGTGCACCATATCTCCGGTCATTTATTATCACTCTCATGGCCTGCTTAAATTCATTATGAATATAGGTTTCCCACTAATCGTTAGAAATTGTACAGAAGAAGCAACAGACCTGGTCCCAGTTCCAGTCAGAGCCAACATTTGCTGTTTCCAAGAGAGCTTTGAAAGCATTCTTCGCCTCCTAAAGCATTCCAAGAGAGTGAGAACTTGCAGTCATTTAGAATTAAATAAATTATTAGCAAGCAACTTTCTTAATGGTCATTGCCTTATTCAACTTGATGCCTCGAGCAAAATTCCTGTAGAATTAATTATGTCAGAGGAATATGGCCAATGAACAATACCTCTTTACTCTCATAGACTAAAGGTCCATGCTCCAGTTTTTTCCCTTCCGTTGCATTGATGCCCCCGCTTCCGGAAATTCCTGCACTTTTATTGGCGTCCTGCAGATGAATGAATGAATAATTCATATTGTGCAAAATGGCTGTCACCATGCATCTTTTTCTACTGCAGAGAAGAAGAAAAATATAACTGAATGAGTACAGGAGCCACATATTTACCTCTACACTCCCTGTAAAAGTTTCTAGAGAAGAAGGTGCAGCTTCCTGAGGTGACATATCAGAGATTCTCCTGAAACAGCATTGGAAGTAATCCATGATTTTAACCAATCACAAGACTGTATTCACAACATACATAATGAAAAGGGAAAATGTGATACGTTGGTGTAGTGATGGCAGTGGCCATAGGAATGGGCACAGGTGTGTCTGATACAACCATTGATGTGGCAGTTTCCAATGGAGTGTGCAGTCCAGTTGCATCTGATTTTAAATTAGCAACCTCCTTTTGTATGCTTGATGATCCAGAAGCTGCTGCAAGCTCAGGATTAACAGCAGGTGTCACTGAAACTGGGCTTGACACCATTTCTTGGGCTGACGAAGATAAATTATTTGCATTGGGAGTTGATGCTTCGATCCCAGAGACAGAAACAGCAGCAGAAGCATATGAATTTACATCCTTTATTATTGGTGTTCCTTCACACAAAGTCATATTCGCTTGCTCACGAGCCAACTACAGACAAATTTATGCGCATTAAACAAAGGAACAGCCTAGAAAAAATCATGATCGTTCTTTGTTAATACTTTAACAAGATTTTTATTTGGTTAGTCAGATTAAAAGTACCTTGACTTCATCTGGAATAGCCCATTTAGATTGTTTGGTGACCTTATTAAAGTAAAACCTGTAGAACAAAGTGGATATGTGATCTTTTATAACTACAACAAAAGAAAGTTCAAAACACTGGAAAACCATTAATATGAACACCTTCTTCCGTCAGGAGTAGTGAATTCTCTCCAGTCAGTAGATGCATCAGCCCTCTGTAGACATAAAAGCTAGATTAGTGGCACATGGAGAAAAAACTGGAGAATACCTCCAGGAGAAGGAAGTGTCACTTCCAGGAATCAGGTGCCAAGGAAAGTAGATAATGATGCACCAAGACCAGATCAGAAGCAAGTTGGCAAATGACTTAATCAAAAGATTTTCACAAACCATTCCAGTCATGCTATCTTCTTTCCAATGAGATATCGGATCGAAAGAATAAAAAGCAAAACTGTATTGAACACCATCAGCCAAGCCCATGCAATTAGCCATCGACAAATTTCAAATCACATTACATTTTAAAGAGGTACATTTGCAAACATATAGGTACTTAATGGATAACAAGAGAATCTCATTTTTCCTATCCAACACATAATCACAGAGTTGGAGCTTACATTATTAACAAATAAATTAAGCATGAAGATCCAAATTCAAGGTTAAGATAGAGTAGGTGAAATTGATGGTTCAGTGTTGGACGGAATGTCACTGACTTAATGGTGTGGACATACTGTTTTAAGTAAGCATTAATATTTAATGGTGTTGCACTAATGTTTATTTATCAATATTCTCTAAATTTTCTTGTTAAAAACTCGCAAGAGATAGAGGAGCTAGAGAAAAAATGTAGCAGTATCCCACATAAAGTGATTTAATTGTAAATGAACTCAGTTTCAAAGATTATTGCACATCAAACTCACAAGTACGAAAACTTTGAATGCCCAAGACACAACATAAGAAGGATAATGACCCAAGTTGAAGGTCTTTCCCTTAACCCAAGTTACATGAAGTGTTCATATCCAGTATTTTCCTGTTTTATTTTCACTTAATATTTCAAATATTTTATTTCGCAAGTTAGAAAAAGTTGTGCAAAGACATTTGCATCAAAGAAAATATAGTCAAGGAACATCCTTATGCCAGTACATGCACAATAAAGAAAAATGCATAAGAGAGGTATGGTATCTAAAGCACCGATCAACTTGTGACCCACCTCAGTTGCCGTCATCAATTCTAAAGGCTTCTCCCACGAAGAAACCCTTGTCCTTCTGTTGTAATAGTATCTGCATTTTAAATGTGACGTAATTTTAACACTTGTGATAACAAAAGTAGGACAGGAATATAAAATAAGAACTCATTGATGATTTTCCAAATAACACACGTGTATATTACTATTTTTTGGGTAAAGACTTGACATTTAGAAATGAACACATCCTTATTAGGTAACTAAATATCCTCCACCAGCTTCTTGTGCAGTTTTCTTCAGTTACAACTTTACCATACTCTTCTGGAGTACTGTTAACTAATTACCCCTCATCACACCATATTTCTTCCTTGTTAGAGGGTATTAAATTGCAAACAATCAATGGCAAAGAAACCAATGTGTAGCATGCATATATGAATAACAACAGGAATTAATGCATATTTAGCATTTACCTAAGTCCATTGATTGTCATCAACAAGGCTACAAATTTAAACTAAGCTAGCTCCACGACAACACGTAAGAAACAATTAGCAATACCCAAAGTGAACTTTTAATTATAAAGATGACAGGAAAGACAACAAAAAACTGATTGACAGTGAAAGGCAGTACTCAGTCAGCGCAGCACCAAAAATCCATGTGCCTCGTCCTTCAGATCATTCAGTGGCCTCCACTTGTCAAGTGTAAAAATACTAAAGAAACATAACAAGAGATGGGAATTCTCCACCACTCTTTGGTATGTCATCAAGGGAGAAAGAACAAAATGGCTCTAAAGATATACTTTTTATTGCAGCATGTTTCTGAAAGCCTCACACATGTCGCTCTTCAGTTAAAATTAACAGATATATAATAATTATAGTTCAGAGGAATTTCACTGCAGAGTCTTCAGAAAAGGACATTAGAGTTTTCTAGAAAAGCATATCATGATCACCAGCAGACCACTAAACCCAACCATGAACATGCAAGAAAAGAGATATTTCTGGGTATTTGCTTTCAAAAAACAAAGAGGCATACAGTCCCAGTAGGATCAAATGAAAATTTTAAGCATCGTCTCTGGGTATTCTTGGTGTAATTCGTTAGATTAACTTGGTTGTTTCTATGATAGAAATAAAATTCAAACTACTATTATAGAGTTAATTTCCTCTTGAGTAACAGCGTAGAAATTATCAAAGTATTAGAGTGCTGTCATAGTCAAGTTTGTGGAGATATAATCATATAAATACACGGAGTTGCTGTCTGGTTCACACACAACCATATAAAATACAGATAGAAAGAATTCCAACAATTTTAAGATCAAAAATTAATATAACAACCACATACTTTTTTCCATCACGAGAGGTGTGCTCTCTCCAATCTGATGAAGCCTTTTTGGCTAGGTCAGGCAGAGTATTCTTCCCCTGAAATCAAAAGAAATACCTAGAATCTTATTTTTAGTGTGGAATGAGGTAAAGTAGAAGAACAAAATAATTAGTATACAAAAAGAAATTAAAGCAAATTCAGTTAATTCTCATTAGACTGACCATGCCAGCACTTTGTTCCTCAGTCTGCTGAGAAGGTGTACCAGATTGCACATTCTGATTCCCATTTGGAAACCATTGTTGTGCCCCAACATTTTGCTCCCCATTCTGCTGCAAAGGAGTCACAGGCTTTATGTTCTGGGTCCCAGTTGAAAACCATGTTTGTTCTCCAGCAACTTGTTCCACAGCTTGTTGCATAGGCAAAGCCGATTGCATGTTCTGATTCCCAGTAGGAAACCAAGGTTGTCCTCCAGCAGAAAAACTGGGAGCATCTGTCTGGGACATAGGCAGATGCTGGGCTGTAGAAACCACATTCATTTGTTGTTGGCCACCAGATGACGAGGATAACTGAAAAAAAAAAGGGTATGAGTGTTGGTGGATATTAATATTGCCAGCTACACCAACTTCACAACTAATAAAGCCCAAAAATTTTTTACGTTGTATGACATATGAGAAATTCTAGGACCGCCAAAACTAGGCATGAAATTATTAGAGATTTGAGGCTGTGCAGGAGCAGACATCACAGGTCTGTTGGGCTGGAAATCTGGCTGTGGAAGTGGTGGTCCTTGAGGCAGACCATGTCCTGAAAGACCGGGTCGTTGAGGTGGTGGCTGCGATGGCAGAGGTGGCAGTACTTGAGGATACGGGATTGGTGGAGGAAGAGGAGGCATCCCCATGTTTGAATGTCCACCTGGCTGAAATTGCTGAGGAGCCACCGGAACAAATGGCTGTGGCTGTGGTGGTGGTACTGCAGGTCGAAACTAAAAGAAAAGAATGATTAGCCATATTGTTAATCCAGTATAACTAGTAACAACTTCCAAAGACCTAATTTGACATAAGAAACAGGGAAACCTTACTTGCATCGATATGGGAGGAAGAGGATTTGGAGGACCCACATGACCAATTATACGAGGCCGAACAGGCTTTTTTCCCGATATCCATGTAAACAGACAGAAAAATATAAGAGGCAAAGGAAGCATGAGAACAGAAAATAGTAACATCAAAATGGATTTCATATTAGAAGCAGATCAAAAACTAGAAGCAAGCCATTAATCATGCCACAATACTAGAAACAGCAAGATATCTTCAGGAGCGTAGCTCAAAAGATAAAGGAAAAGGCACAAAATGCCATATACTCCTATCGCTGCAAATTTCCTGAAGCATAATATGTACAGCCTGTCCCTTTGACATGTTAGAGAATTATGAAAACACAGTTAAAAATCCTATGATATGGACCGTGTGGTTGAAAAGTTCAAAAAAAAAATATTGTTATAAGAAGAATTTATGAATGAAAGACACTTGCAAAATGTATCCAATTAAGACACTGGTCAGAAACCATAACTCTCCAAACACTTCGGAAGCATGTCCAGGAAATCTCTGACTATGTTGTGGCCTAATATGACCATAATTTTTGCTATCTATTTTTACAATTGTCAACCCCCTTTACAAAATTTCACATGTTAATGACCAAAATAGAAATCCAAGTAAATAATACATGACAAATAATAGACAAGCCCGAAGACCTGCACGCGCATGCATAAGATGCAGGCATACGTGAGCCACATTACTTTATCACCATCTTTGAATATGGATAATTATACTAAAAATACACGTGGTTTGATAACTATACTAGTTTTACAAGGATGGAAATAACATTTATTCACTAAAATTAACCTAATAATAGTTTCACAGTAAACTACTTCTCGTATAACATGTAATATACTAATATGTACCAAATATGTTCACGAGTAAGTATTTCAGTATATATGCAATTGTTTATGTGTGAGCAGCCTTATAAAATGTTCACACACATACATTAATGAGATTACCATTTGGCATGTCAGCATGCCACATCCATTTAATTTGATTGCAGTGACAGTGCATCAACATCACGTATTTACCAAAAACATGTTACCCTTCTTTGCCTGGAATGCATGGCAGGATTTTTACACCAGATACGGAAATAAATATAATTTGTCAGGAAAGCTAAATGCAAAGCATAATGCAGGAAGTAGAACAAGGAACATTCAAGAATTAGTCTATGAGTAGTACAAAATTCGTAAAAATGCTTGAGCACATAGATCGTGCCTTAGAGTAATGACACAGAAAAACATAGCTGTTGAAAAAAGAAATCACAAAGAGCCAGCTCAAATCCAAAAAAGCATACTCAAGTTTCCCTGAAGCTGTGTCCAGGGAAATCCAAGTACTAGCCAATGTACGTATGTCTCATGGGACCACAAGCGCTCAAACCATACAAAACTCAACAAACATGTCATACACGTGTCGTTCTGCCATTTTAATGTTACCTTTTCCTTTTTCTTGTTCTGAAATACTAACAGCAACCAAAAGATTTACGAGAGTTGAATAATATGTGTTCAACTTAAAATATTTAAGAAAGCATCTCAAATTCATTACCTGCATGCCTGTTGACTGGGGGTTATTGGCCATTTCAGGCAAATGACCAATATCTGAAACAACCATGGAAAGACACTAAATATTAGTGAATTAGTTTGAAAGAGCTAGTAGTCATAAAAACACTGTATGTTATAATAAAACAACAAGCTGATAGTCACACAAACCCAGTCTAATAGCAAACAAACAAGAATTGACAAAGAATACAAGGAAAATGGCACATAAAGCAATTATAAGACTGAGACAAGTTATATCATCAGTTAGCACTTAACGAAAACATTAATAACTGTTATTCAATACGTGACCGTTTATTTAGTTGTACTAGTCACCAAACATATTTTCCTCGTGACCAATACCAAAAACAGACAAAAAGATATCCGTGTATGTTCCAAGATTATAATTTAGTTCACTGCTATCAGTAACTTATCAACCAAGAAAGAGATTAAGAGATACAGAGTCATAAGAAATGACCACATGCTTCTTATCATCATCTAAGAGCTTTTCTGTTTCCTTGATTTGTGATAGAAAATTCCATGACTAATGCATAATGAGGCATTAATTGTACTTATGTGGGAAGATTGTAACCTAAAAACCCAGAAAGATATACCCACCCTACAGGTCCCAGTTTGAAATGGGGGAAACCCAAAGAGAAAGAACCAAAAGGGTCACTTTTTATCTGAGAACCACATCAATTCAACCAAGATTTTCTTGGATGGTTCTTTTTTATTAAAACAAAAATCTGCATTTTCATTCAAATTCTTAAATCCTAAAATTCCGTAAAAATCCACAAGGGCATTAAAGAAGATTCTTGAAAAACTTGAATTCAATCAAGACCAGTCATGAGTGACACAGAAGTGATCAACAACTAATCCCTGCCTTGGCAGGGCAGAAACAAATTCTTCAAACAAACCAACCAAGAAAAGAAGAACCCGCCATTATTGGGGGGGAAAAAACCCTAAAGAAACAACCAAAAAACTTAAAATTGAAAGAAGAAGTGCTGTTTTCCAGATAACTTGTAACCCCCAATAAAATACTACTAAACCTTGAAATTCTTGAATCCAGTTTCAAAACTCGAATCCAGAAAAAGACCAAACAAGAGTCCAATCAAGAAACCAATAATTCAACTACAACCCAATGATAAAAAACCAAAAACCCAGTTTCTATATATTCAAAAAGGAAAAACTGAACACGTTTCTTTCTCTCATTTTTTTCATTATTCAAGAATTCAGAAAACTGAAAAGGCTAAGAGAATTGAATTGAATTACATTGGAATAGAACAGAAGAGGCCCCGTTTTGCGAATGCAGACGCAGGCCGCTCTACATATATATAACAGAGACAGCAGAATAATTAATGAAACAGATGGATGAGATTGGGACGAATGATTAATGACTCTGAGTGTATATATAACATGAGACAGAGAGTTTTGGGTGGGTTTTAGGGGGAGTTTTGATGAGACGAAACTGAAATACGCTCCAACGTATTTATGTACGCCCTGACAAAAAACCCATCCACGTAAATTTCATCAATCTCCGCTTTCTCCTTTCAGCATTGTTGCGGCAGATTTTCTGCCTTTTTGGCGCTACTCTGTACAAGAATTCATCTTGCACTCTCCTTGTACTCAATTTCCCTCTTCTTCTTCTTCTTTTCTTTTCTTTTTTTTTTTTCCTTTTTTTTATTGTGCGGGAGGGGTCAGGGGCCCTCTTTGAGGCACACAGGAGTCGTTCCATGTTAACACATTTTCAAAGTTGTCTTGTATTTTGTTCCTTAAAATTGGGCTTTCTTTGTCAAAATAACAAAAAGAAATGGAGTTTGGTATTGATAGTAGTAACATTTTGTGATTATGACTTATCTCTTTGTGCTTCGGATACCAGATTTCTGTTTCCTTCAATCTTTTTTCCTTTTAGTAGTGATAATGAAATATGAATTTTTTTTTCTGAATACTAAAATCTGAAGTAAACTCATGGCAGCACAAAACAACAGTGGTCCATTTTTTTCTTTTGTCAAATCTCACCTCTTGCACCATAATGTTTTTATGGATGAAGCTTAAAAGCAGATGACGTCCAAATTGTGATTTGTTCGTCATATACAAGAATAAGGCACTCTTTTTCAGGAATTGTTGTACAAAAGACCTGCATGCAAGCATGGAGAAGTAACTACAATGATCCTGGACCTATAATATGTTTTGCCTTGAGCTACATTAGAAGCCATGCACTAGGCTCATATTGCAGAAGAAAATGGACACAGATTGCAGAAGAAAATGGACTATGAGATTGCCTGTGCAGCGCCATTCGAATAACAATAAAGAGAAGATTATTTCCTCTTATATTCTGGTAATCTCTCCATAATTTCAAAACGTAAGCTGATTCAAGGCCCATGGGATTCAGCATATAAACAATTGAAACTGCAACCAACCTACCAAAACATGGAGGAAATAAACTTCCAGTCACTAACAGTATAAAGCTCACAACCCACAACCGTGAGAAAAAAACCCATTGGACAGGACCAATTCAAGTCTTTCATTATCAACCCTGTAATAACAGGCACTCAATCTATATTTCAAACGACTCAACTATACACATACACTACAATGTCCACCAACTTAATATTTACAAATTGCCCCGGAAAAATGTGCGCCAAAAACTGAACTGGAGAAGGTCCCTCCTCTGCTGGGGAAATGAGTAAGGAAGCATATAAGGATGAGTACACAACCCCAAGCAAACCAGTCATCTCCCAGTGGGGTAATCTCGTCCTTCACAGAGATCTCCTCTCCTCCGGGAAGGTCGCGAAAAGTACCCATGCCAGAAAAAGTAATACTTCCTCTTAAACCACCAATGCCCAGCAGGAGTGGAGTTGCAAAAGATAATAAAGTAGCAGTGCTTCTTCCAAATATAGCTAGCACAGTGCGAAATCCTGAGTCTTGCACAAGGGAGCAAGTTCAAATAGGTCACAGCTATGCCTGTGCAGGAAAAAGTTAGGTTCTCCCTAATTAATAGATTTATTTAGGTGCCAGTTACAGCACTGGTTGTCATTTCCAGAACCCACCCACATGCCCCAAAAGAGTTCTCTAGCATATGTCATTGGTGTGTCAACATAAGCAAGGGATTGATAAAGGTAAGTACAGAGAAAGAAGAGATACGTGTGTCAATCTATTAAGAGGAAGATTCTTTTGGCTTCTTAATTACAAGATCAGAAAATTCTTTGAATCTATAGATCGTCCATTCATTGCTGCAGCCAAATTTATCAAGTCAAAATTAAATAATGACAGCAGATTGTCCAATTGGCTGTTTAACATTATAATCATTTTTAGCAGCAACACGTGTTGCGCACCAAATTAAGCAGATGCACCCCAAATGATGATCCGTTGTCTTTTCTTGCTCCTCCACCAGTTGGAGAACCTGCAAAACCGGCGGAAGATCTCCGACACTCAAGTTAGGTGGGCACTTGGAGAAGAAAGTAAAAGCATGCAGAAATATGTATCTTAGATATCAAAAGTGTAACCTCTCATATGAAGTAAATCCCCTTACTTATAGATGTCAAAGCAGGGGTAGAAGGGAGATTTTAGCCTTTAATTTGTTATAACGGCCTCTAGTACACGTCATCATCTCCCTTGATTTACCCTAAATAAGATTCCATGTCACTTTCTCATAATAACCGTTTCATTCTCTTTCCACGTGACCTAGCCTGACCTAGAGGTCGTGAGTCCTTCCTTGACGTATGACCTGCCCTAATATAATAGTAAGTCTTACAATATACAGCTCATGCACCACACACGTAGTAGGTCATGCAATATACAGCTCATGCACCACATGCACACACGTTAAACAAGTCATGCGATACACAGCTCATGCAACACGGAACAGGTCGCGCGCACTTTCCCGGCTTATATGCCGAGTAAGTGACCGGCTAACTGCCTAAACTTTATTCAAGACCAGACATTACTGCTTCCACTTGGTCATTGATTCAAGCCATATGGGTTAGCCCTGATTTACTCCACATCAACACGAGATAATTATATACAGGTTCGAGCTTACAAATTCCATGCCTGTTGATTATTTTCCCTGGGAAGATATAAACAAGTATCAATGTCATCTATTTATGGGAGAATATATAAGGCAGCAAAAGCTCATCAACAGAAAAGGAAAAGCATAAAGATACGACAATCATACTGCATGCAGCCACGTCAAGGTGTTAATCCTCTGAATATTAACTCGGAGTTACGAATACCAACAGAGATAAATAACAAGGTCCATTTAAGTGCCAGATCATAAAGAAGAAATCTCAATTATGAAAGGTCAAGTAGGATGATTTCGCTGAGAAACTCACCTAAGAGTCCAGCAAAAGCTACGGGATCAACACGGACTCCCAGACCTTCAACTGCATATTGCAGCACATTCCAAGATTACCCGTGTATGGCCCAATCCAAAATTACCCTTGTATGGCCCAATCACATATTGGATAAAAGATAGAAGAGGATTATTGTAAAAGAGCTGAGGCCTTATGTACCTGCATACATGGGTATGTCGAAAAGAGGTCCAAAGAAAAGGACAGATGAACACCAAGTAACGTACAGACTGGGGGGGGAACAAGAATGCACGAATATCTACTACATGAAGGGGTACAAAAAAAGGAAAGTAATTACTTACGTGATGACTCAAAACTGAAGGAGTCATCTGTAGAACTAATTAATTTGACGTATGATTTCGGCATGTATATCAGAAACTGCCAAAAATGGTCAAGAATCCACCAAAGAGAGGTGCAACTTCAGCCAGGCAATCATCAATGGTTGCATCAGGCTTGAGGAACAACCCACTAGCTAAAGCAGTAGCTCCAACAGCAGTAAGACATAACGCTGTTGCACTAACATAACCTCAATGAGTACTTAGTTTTGTATACTCAAACTGGAGATCTGATAAGAGTTTTTTGTTGCAACATGCATGTCTTAAGAAACATAAATAGTCAATGAATTAGGCATCAAAAGGGCATGATAAGACAATATCAAATACTTAAGAAACAAAACAAAATAAGAGAGCATATAAGTATAGGGCATTGGTGAAAGAATTTCCAAACAATGAGACCTGAGAATAAATTCGGAGCCAATTTAATTGACTATACCTTCTATCAGTGAAGAATCTTAAATTCAAAGAAAGGGCATTAGGATTCATTGATCATATAATAGCTGCCACAAACTAGTTATATACCATGTAATATTGTTTGACATCTCATGTTCTGCCAATTAAAAGCAAATATAATTAATTGACCAGCATTTAAAAACACATTCTCATGTTACACTCTATAGGAGCTCACAAGATTGCTATAGACAAGATACTGCTTCTCATTCAATTAATGACCAAGATTATCTGGCATGCTTCTCAATCAAAATCACCAAGGAATACCTGCTTTGTGATTTCATTAGTTCTTTCCTCCATAAGCCATACTACAACCTCCCTCCCTGCAGCTTCTGATAACTCCTCCAATTTAGGTATTACTTCTTTTATCAGAAAACAGCTCTTCAACTGCAATTCACCATCCACAAAAAGATAAACAATCAATACTTATGACATACAGACAACTACGAATGGTCACAAGAAAATTCATATAAAAATTGGAACGAAGTATAAAAAAGTGTTATTGCCCAATTGAGGAAAGCAAATGTTAATTACTACCTTGTTAAGATCAATAGCCCTGAAAGTCTCCACTTTTTCCAGCGTCTCTCTCGACAAATTTTCACGAACCAAATTGTTAAAGAAACCAACAATGGGATTGTCACTTCTTGCGATCAAGCTCCTTTCCTGTCGGCCCTTTTCTTCTCAAGCTTTATAGAAGCCTCAATAAAAGGGCTTCCCATGAAATTCATGAACTCCTCGTCAGTCTTCCTATCCATTTCTTATTCTCTGAAATACTCAGCTCCTTTCCTGTGTGCAAATCTTTCTTGTCATTTCCCCCGTCTGTTGGCTCCTCAACGGCCAAAACAGATAAAGACGCCGGAGAGGAAGAGGGCTCATTTGTATTCTCACTTTTCGTACAAAACTTCAATCTTTCGCAAGAAAACTTGTTCTTTTTGGCAAAAGGGTGTCTAGAAAATCAAAAGTAAAACGAACTGGATGGTAAGTGATGTGGGTTTTTTGTCAACAGCCCGTGAAGAAGAAGGGCATAAATAGAAGTAAATAGACCGGTGGCCATTAAAGAGCAATGGAAAGTGCTCTAATTGTGAATTGAAGAGTGGATACATGATGACTTTTGAGGGAAGAATGAGGTATGTATAGAATGTTGGAGCAGTTTCATGAGCGAAGAGGTCTACTGGTCCTACTGGAGATTGAACCAAGTGACAACAGAAATTGAAGTTGAACAACCCCAACAAAATCAAGTGTGCCCGTGTACAGAATACCAAATTTTGAGCCAATTTGATTTTGCGGTGAATGGGCTTCGGATGGACTTTTGGAGTTCCTAATTTGATTATGACGCGTATTATCAGATGAAATTCCAGAAAACGGAGAGCAATAGTATTTCCAATTAATTTGGAGTGTTAACGAATTAACCTGAACATCCCTTGAAAAATCAACTACTGAATTCCATTTAGCCATTGATAGGGAAAATTCGCTTGAAAAATCACCTCCTGAATTCCATTTAACCATCAATAGGGAAAATCCTAAATTTACAATTTATCCTTGGAGATGGCAAAAATGATCAAACATGGCAAGGATCTACATTTTTTTTTACATAGGTCCCGATTTAATCCAACATAGTATCAAGTCTCATTCAATTTGTGGATCATTGATCATTTTGATATTTGTATATCAAATCTTTCAAAATATTTTCAAAATGTCTTAATAAAGACGAGCTACGCCTATGCTTTATCATCTTTAAATAATTTTCATTTGACTCGTTATAAGATAATTTGTATTTTTGATTTAACTTTTAAACTTGATATCATCGATTTAAAAAATTTGGACTAATTTAAATACTGAACAGTTTTAGTTGGGGACAACCCCGCCTAATCTAATATGTATTCGTCTTAGAGATCTTTCAAAATTCAAATTATAACCTCAGTTTAGTATTATTTCGATCAAAACTAAAGAAATTTAATTCGACTTGATTTCGAGATAACACTAATTCCCAAATCATACATGCAATCTAGAAATAATCTTATAATTTGCCGTTCCTTCTTGAGTTGTAAATGTAAATATGTGACTATACATACTGTACCACAAATTTCGTTGTCTGCAAAAATTAATAAATAAGAAAAATAATACAAATTGAATTTTTAATGTATCAAAAAAATAATCTCTAACTAATTTATCTGATTCTTCTTTTCAAGCACAATATTTTTTTGGATTTCAAATTTTAAATATAGAATCGCTGATTTGATCTCCTTCAAATTGATTTCGCCCTTCAATAATAGTAATTCGAGGGTTTAACACTTTAATTTCGAATTAAACGTTACAATTTCAAGAACGTTGACTTGGTGATGGAAGTGACCCTTTGATCTCCTCCAATGTGGATTGCATTTTCAATAATGTTAATTCAAAAATTTAACAACTTAATCTTGAATTAAACATTAGTATTTAAGTAGATTCCGTGATGAATGCCTTAAACACCGTGAATCTTATCGAATTTGATCTCCTTAAGTTGAGAGAATTCTTCTAACACTTTTTTTACTTGGATTTTTTTTCCACAACTTGTGTGTTCTTTTTTCTTCTTGAAGATGACCCCTATTTATACTTGTAGGATACGAGTTATTACTATAATTATTTGATAAAGTGACTTGATTTGATTGATTATTCACAATTTAATTGACATTTATTACCTTAATCACAAGATGTGATTTAAATTACCAAAATATTGATATTTACTTTCATGATTTGCAAGACACAGTCTTGATTACCAATAATTAAAATTTGATACCTAGTGACATTTGATTGGCCGAAAATATATATTAACTATCAATTTAATTTACTATTTAATTTAAGAATTAAAAATTTAATTAAATTCATAAAATATAAAATTAATATTTAATATAACGTATCATTATTTAATTGAACGTAATCTTAATTTGTCTACACATACAATTATCATGGTATCATTATAGCAGGGAAATAAACATCAATACTCGTAGCTGAAACTATCACAAAACATTGACAAACTTGTTTGGAGTCATTTTGGTGGAATGTTTTCGTTCTCTCATAAGGAAGATGTGTTTAGCAAATATTGCTTTGAGTAAAATATATTTTTATTCTCCTAAAATACTCATTAATTATTATTTTAATTATGTAATTATATATTCTATTACATTCCACTAACACAATAAATAACATTAACAAGATTTCTAAAATTGAAAGTATTTCCCATTAACTACAATAAACAATTATTTATAAAATATCTACAATTTGAAAATATCTCCAAAATACATTACATCATTTTTTTCCAACAAAACATTTAAATATATTTTTATTTTCCATTCATTCTCCAATCCCACTAGCAAAAATACATTCTTCCCAAAATATTTTTCTCAAAATACCATAAACAACATCAAACAAAGCTAGTTTTCTCTTAAAGCTTTCTCATTTCCCTCTCTCCCCCCATTTTTTTATTTTTTGGGCTTCACACAAAATATATTATGTTGTATTATCTATTGTATTGTATTAATTAGCCATTATTTATAAAATATAATTTATAAAATATATATCAATTATAATTAGTGTAATATAATAGAAGATGCAATAAGACATGCAATACATGTCCGTTTGGGTTTAACTTTGCTTAACAAGGCAAACTTGGTTTTACCATAAAAGAAGGGACAAAAAGGTAAAAGGGTGAGTTTGGATCATAACACTTTATACCTCTTTTTTTTTTATTTTTTGATATTAAAATTCCTGATTTATACTAGTCAATCCTTAACCTCCTAACCACCTACCCAAACACCTAGAAGGTAAATCGTGAGATATGTCTTAACTGAATCACAAATTTCTTCATGACTGTATACTTTTGCGCACAAGAAATTACCTCCAAATTGATTGTTTCATACCAAAGTGACTGTATACTACTTTTTTTTTCTCTACTTAACACTATTTAACTTGGTTTTACCATAAAAGAAGGGACAAAAAGGTAAATGGGTGAGTTTGGATCATAACACTTTGTACCTCTACTTAAGACTAATTGGGTCTTTCGTAATTTATTGAGGCATTTGACAATCCAAATTATAATTACTGTCAGTTTGTCATTTATCAACATTTTGCAACAATTAAAAAACAGAGCTTTGACCAACAATAATTTTATAAAATCAATTCTTTTAAAATCAATCTATAATACAATCAATTATGATAATTCAGAATTAATTCTTAAAAATTAAGCCAAACTCATCCTAAATGGCTTGTGGATGCCTATGTGATTTTTCGAACCGGATATGGACAGTTTCAATAATATTTCATTGGCGGTACCTCTTTTAGGTATGTGCCTCAGGAATGGTTTTATTCATTGATGATAATTAGGAACAATGTTGGCAGTAAGTGCACAAATAATAACAATCAGTGATTGGCTCAAATGTATTATCTCTGGCATGGGCCATTGCCAAATTGGGCTGAATTGCTGGGCCCGTTGCACTTTGGGCTTTTTTTTTGTTATTATCTTATTTATTTCGATCTTATTCGACGCCTCTAAAATTTAATTCGACTTAATTCAAATTTAAACCGACATTATACATGCTAACTCCAATCAATTGACATTCATAATTACCTGATACTAAGGACACAATTGCATAAACTATCAAGTTTCATATCCATGGATTAATTTAAATGCTTCATAAATTTTTCAGCTAGAAATGGAACTTATTTAAACTTTAGATCCTTCCAAATAAAATAACTTACAAAGTTTTGAGGCATCAAAACAAGTGAATTTTGACATCATTCATAATAAAAACCGATGATTTTGATTGCTAAAATTGCACTTGCACTAAAACTAGTATTTATTGCTAATATTATTAGTCTTGCATCACCTTTTCAAACGTGAATTCTGTATGAAACAAACAATCACAAACCTGATTGTTACCAAAGGAGTAAGGCATCAATTATAGGATGACTGCACACTCCAAATTTTCAGTGGGATAGATCAGATTAATCAGGATGGTTGTTTATATTTTCCACAATAAGATTTATATGCTATCAATATTGAGCATCTTAAAGACCACCTACATGTTTGAATATAGAGAACCAAGAAATCCAGTAAATCTGTATGTCTTTATACAAGAATTCTGAAAATTTATGGTTGTCTAAATCTTAAAGTCATCAAAAGTATCTTTATTTTACTCACAAAATCTGAGGTGGTGTTATGAAATCCATGCATAATAAATGACTCCATTTTAAGGGCCTTCCTCATTATTATAGCTAAAGCAATGAAAATGTCCTTTAAGCCACATGTCCTCTTGTTTCTTCTTGTATTTTTTACTATTACTGTGCATCTGAGACTAGTAAAAGGAGTAAAATTGTGAATTTACAGTCAGGATTCTAACTTTCTTGCAGCATTTTTAATTTTGAAATACAAAGGAGACAAGGATTCAATCCATTTGGCTATTCTTATATATATGACTCATCACTTTTCTTGCTCATCCTGGTGGAAATTTTCTCTCTTTTCCAAATATTTGTGATATAAAATTAACAGAAAAAAAAATTCAACAAGGGTAAAGAAAGAAGGAGATATATTGATGAGGGCAACAAGTTTTGGCAATGAAGCAGGAAATGAATCTTTCTATGCATGTTTACTGAAGTAAAAATTCAATAGATTTTTCAGACAGCATTGTTGTGAATCAGGGCCATCAAGAGATCAAATTGCTTCCACAAACAAGGCCATGAAGCTGGTTGCCATTTGTCGAACAATCCTTCCATTATGACTTTTGGACTGATACAAGTAGTTCTAAGCCAAATACCAAACTTTCACAAGCTTTCAGTGCTTTCTCTTCTTGCTGCTGTTATGTCATTCGCTTACTCCTTTATTGGCATTGCTCTCTCTATAGTCAGCTGTAAATATATACTTGATTTGTTCTTGAATACTTCAGCAAATGCTTGTATTTATCCCTACAACTTATAACCAACCATAAAGAAAGAGAGATATATATGATGAGCAAAAATTGTTGATATAGAAGGAGGGCATCTTGAGAGTGGCCTCATAGGAATACCAATTGGAAATAATATGTCAAGTATGGACAAGATGTGGAACACTTGCTCTGCACTTGGAAACATTGCATTCCTTATGCTTTCTCCATTGTCCTTGTAGAGATACAGGTGAGCAAACTAGTATGATTATGAGATTATATATACATATATATAAATATAGACACACACACTAAAGTGATAAGAGGCTTTTGTATCTCTAGCATTTACCAAATGCTTGTTGATCTCCTATCTCAACTATTACATATATATGCACACAAATACATATATATTGTATGTATATATATGATAGTCGATATTTTCTGAAGTTAAAGATGTACTTGTAATTCATTTAAGGATGAGATATTTGTTATGTTGCAGGACACAATATAATCAGGGGCCTTAGAGATCATAGTCATGAAGCAGGCTACTTTAATTGGAATCTCAATCTCCACCTTGCTATGTGGGGTTTTAGGATATGTTGCATTTGGCAACAATGCACCTGGAAATTTTCTAACTGGTTTTGGTTTCTATGAACCTTTTTGGTTGGTTGATTTCGCTAATTTGTGCATTGTAATTCATCTTGTTGGAGCTTACCAGGTATAACATTCTCCCAGCTATGCTACAATCGCTTGTAGAATTTGTTTCTTAAACTCCCCCTTCCTATAATTAGTAAATCCATATAAGCACCAAGTATGATGATACTGAAGTAGCCAAGGGGGAATAGATTTCCAATAGTACTTTATAAAAAATGCTAATCATGCATCAACTATTCCAGTTTAAACTGTCAAATGCTTCTACAAATCACCTTAGTGAACTAAAACTGATTTTGAAAGCCCGATTGCAAAGTGCTACAAGTGAGGTCTAACGACGTTCCTGCAGGTATATTGCCAACCATTATTTTTGTTCGTGGAGAATTGGAGTAGAGAAAAATGGGCAGGAAGTAGATTCATTACTGGAGAATACCCTGTTGGTTTGCCATTCTGTGGCAGTTTTAACTTGAGTTTGTTCAGGCTGGTTTGGAGAACGAGTTATGTGATATTCACAACAGCTTTGGCTATGCTATTTCCATTCTTTAATGACATTGTTGGACTCATTGGAGCTACTGGATTCTGGCCATTGACTGTTTATTTCCCAATAGAGATGTATATTGCAAGATCAAACATCCCCAAATTCGCTTTCACATGGATTTGGATGCAAGTACTTAGTGGTATTTGCCTGATTGTATCACTTCTTGCAGCTGCTGGATCTATCCAGGGACTCAGTAAAATCAGTCAGAACCTTCAAGCCTTTCCATTCAGTTTCTTAACTCATCTGTCGCAAAAATCTTTTGTAATTTGTTGTACAAACAATCCAATCAGTAACGCAATAATTATCTTGTTTTGTTTTTTTTTTGTATGAACAGTGTTAGTCTGCTTATATCCTTCGCTATTTGTTAATCTGCTTTGCAGCAATTTTAGGAAAACATTTATAGACACAATTTGTTTTTAGAATTCTTAAAAAAAAAAAATGGCAATGAGAAATTAAGGGTATTATTTTTCTTAATCTGTATAAAGTGGAATTTATACCATGCACGCGAACTATTCTTACTTAGGATCATGAAAAAGTGATTTCTACTGAAAGTCTGAAACTCATCTTCATAAAAACAAAGTAAACATATACATGCAGGAAAGCAGAAGCAAGATTTAGGCATCAACAGCACAAGTTGGGGGATTCAAGGGTGATTATTGACAAGGCATTGATAACACAATTATCTATCGGTACTGCATATCACTCCAAGACTTATGGACAATTAGAGCGAACAATACAAATATTAGAAGATATGTTTAGAGCTTGTGTATTAGATTTTCATGATCAATGGAGCAAATTTTTACCTTTAATAGAATTCTTTTATAATAACAACTATCAGTCTACTGTTGGAATGATCCCTTATGAAACATTATATGATTGAAAATGTAGATCTTCAGTTCATTGGAATTAGGTTGGTGAAAAGAAATTTTTGCACCCCAAACATGATTCGAAAAATGATAGAATTTATGATACAAATTCGTCAACGAATGCAGATTGCCCAAAATCGATAGAAAAGTTATGCAGATCAAAGAAGAAAAATGTTAGAATTTGCAGTAGGAAATCAAGTATTTTTTAAAGTATTTCCAATGAAGGGGATTATGCGATTTGAAAAAAAAAAAAAAGTTCAATTCTAGATATATTGATTCATTTTATATTATTGAATGAATTGGGATTGTTACTTGCAAACTCGACCTACAAAATCAAGTGCACAATGTGCATCAATATCAAGTAATATGTTGCACCGGACAAATAATTTCTATGTTCTGACCAAAAAAAATCCATGACAATATGAGACAGTTGAGCTTCCCCATTTAATAACATGTCTCACTGATTTGGAGATATACAGACAAGATAGGCAAAAACACAGAAATCTTTGATCCATAGTAGGAAAGGCTGGTATACATGAAGTGCTTAGTCCTTACAATTCAGAAAGGAACTGTTTTGTATATCCTCTCTTCTTCAAGCAGTGCATTTAAGTTTTACTTCCATCATGAACGAATTCTGGTCCAAAATACTGTTGAGGGATAGGGAGGAAAATAGTTGGAGGCTGTTGGGAAAGGAATTCATCTCATATCGAATGAACATGCATATTTTTTGTTGTTAAAAAAGGACATTATGTATTTGTATGAGTATGAAAAACTTGAGATCTTGCCTAAAATATGGAAACATGTAATTTTCATAATAAACTCCAATATTATGTACTCTTAATAAGACAAACTCATCTAAGGCGAATCTTAATTAGCTTCAAGATACACTATTGAGCTTAATACTAGCTCAAAATTGATCCTATTAAAACTTATTTGACTTAACTCAAATTTAAATAGGCTTTGTGATAACTCTAATCAATTGACATTTATAGTCACCTATTAAGAAGGACACAATTGCATAAAATATAAAGTTTCACATCATAGGATCAATTTTAGATGCTCCATAAAAATTTTTAGCTTCATTTCATTGAAACTTTAGATCATTCCAAATAAAATAACTTGGAAAGTTTTGAGACATCAAAACAAGTGAATTTGACATCATTCATAATAAAAAAAGGATGATTTTGATTGCTAAAATTGCACTTGCACTAACACTTTTTATTGCTAAAATCAAATAAGTCTTACATCACCTTTAGAAACATGAAATTTGTATGAAACAAACAACCACAAACCTGATTTTTTAACAAAGGAATAAGTCATCAATGATACCATAATGGTAGGATGGCAGCATGCTCCAAATTTTCAGTGGGATAACACAGATTAATCAGCATGATTGTTTTCAATTTCCACAATAAGATTTATATGCTACCAAAAATTGAGCATCTTAAAGACCACTTGACATGTTTGAACATAGAGAACCCAGAAATCCAGAAAATTTGCATGTCTTTATACAAGAATTCTGAAAATTTATGGTTGTCTAAATCTTAAAGTCATCAAAAGCATCTTTATTTTACTCACTAAATCTGAGGTGGTGTTATGAAATCCATGCATAATAAATGACCCATTTTAAGGGCCTTCCTCATTATTATAGAAAAAGCAATGAAAATCTCCTTTAAGCCACATTGCCTCTTGTTTTTTCTTGTACTTTTTACTATTACTGTGCATCTGAGACTAAGCCAAGGAATAAAATTGTGAAATTACACTCAAGATTCTAACCTTCTTGCAGCATTTTTAACTTTGAAATACAAAGGAGACAAGGATTCAATCCCTTTTGGACCAAAGAATGAATGCACACCTCCTTTAGGCTGTTCTTATATATATGTATATAACTCATCACTTTTCTTGCTCATCCTAGTGGAAATTTTCTCTCTTTCCCTAACATTTCTTCGCGATATAAAATAAACCAAAAATAAAAGCTAAAAAATTCAATAAGAGTAAAGAAAGAAGGAGATATAATGATGAGGGGAACAAGTTTGGGCATTGAAGCAGGAAATGAATCTTCCAAGTTTGATGATGACGGCCGCGTAAAACGGACTGGTAAAAATCTTTATTCTCAATCTATGTGAAGTTGTTCTTGTTTTACTTCAATTCTGAGAGTGATATGTTAAGGTTTTGTGATAGTTTCAGTTGCAAGAGCGTTGATGTTTGTTTCCCTAGTATGATGATGCAATGATAATTGTATGTATAGTCAAATATTTGCATTTATAACTCTTGAAGAAACTGCAAGTTAAAAGATTTTTTCTAGATCGCATGTCCAAATGGAATTCAACATGTCATTTTTCAAGCGACGTTAAAAGTTAATTCCTTAACATTCCAACTTAATTGGAAACACGAGAATGTTTAGTTTTGTTTGGGTATTTCGGGTATGTTAGAATTGTGTTTTGGAAGAATGTAATTGATAATACATGTATTTGGAGGAAAATGTATTGAAAAATATAATATATATTTAATTTTATTCTAAAAATATAAATGGGAAATGAAGACAGAGTGGAAAAATGAATCCAAACACCTAGGTTTCTCTAACCTTTTCTTGTGTCTCTCATTTTTTTTATTTTTTTATTTTGGGTATATCGTAATTTGTAAAGGCTTTTGACAATTCAAAGGTAATAATCAACATTCTGCAACAAAAAACAAAGATTCACGCTAACCACAATTTGATAAAATCAATTTTTGCTACAATCAATTATATCAAATTTCAGAATTAGTTGTCAAAAATTAAGCCAAACTCATCCTAAATGGCTTGTGGATGCCTCTATGATTCTCTTCTATTGACGGTGGTTTTATTCTTTGGCTATAATTAGGAACAATGTTGACAGCAAGTGCTCACATTATAACAGCGGTGATTGGGTCGGGTGTATTATCTCTAGCATGGGCCATTGCTCAATTGGGCTGGATTGCTGGGCCCATTGCCCTCTTGGCCTTTTCAGTCATTACCTGGTTTACATCCATCCTGTTGGCTGATTGCTACAGGTCCAGCGATGGCACCAGAAATTACACCTACAAAGAGGTTGTAAGGTCCTATCTAGGTAACATTTGAAATGATATCTTCTGGACAAAGAAACTTTTGAGACTAAGTACTTAAGGGAATTCATAAGTGAAGTGAAATTGACAGTCTTTTTTCTCACAACCTGTGCAGGAGGAATGAAAGTTCAGCTTTGTGGGATAGCTCAATATAGCAATCTTGTTGGTGTAACCATCGGATACTCAATCACAACCTCTATTAGCATGGTGTAAGTATGCAAATTGTCGTCTTGAGCTATATATCTCTATCATTCTTTACATATATATATATACGTATATATGCATTTTCGATGTATTCAAATAATGCAGAATATAGAAGAAAATTTACTTTTGAAATGTTGCATGTCTTTGGAACATCAAGAAAGATAAAAAAGAAAACGCAATGACAGAAGGTAGTAGCATTTCATCTATGCATATTTACAGAAGTAAAAGTTTCAACAGATTTTTCAGACAGCATTATTGTGAATCAGGGCCATCAAGAGATCAGATTGCTTCCACAAACAAGGCCATGAAGCTGGTTGTCATATGTCAAACAATCCTTTCATTCTGACTTTTGGACTGATACAAGTAGTTCTAAGCCAAATACCAAACTTTCACAAGCTTTCAGTGCTTTCTCTTGTTGCTGCTGTTATGTCGTTCGCTTACTCCTCTATTGGCCTTGCTCTCTCTATAGCCAAGATTGCAGGTCAGTAGTAAATATATACTTACAGCAAATGCTTGTATTTATCGCTACAACTTATAT
Source organism: Paulownia fortunei (assembly GCA_019321725.1). NCBI lineage: Eukaryota > Viridiplantae > Streptophyta > Magnoliopsida > Lamiales > Paulowniaceae > Paulownia > Paulownia fortunei. The sequence goes on from CM033108.1 coordinate 2,317,968, forward strand.
ATAACTAACCATAAAGAAAAATATATATGTGTATATATGATGAGCAATATTTGTTGATATAGAAGGAGGACATGTTGAGAGTAGCCTCACAGGAATACCAATTGGGAATAATATGTCAAGTATGGACAAGATGTGGAACACCTACTCTGCCCTTGGAAACATTGCATTTGCTTATGCTTTCTCTACTGTCCTTATAGAGATACAGGTCAGTCAATTTCAAATTTATAACATTCTATGTTTGTGAAGTAGCATGATTCTGAGATAAATTACTAATGAGAAATATAAAATGAATATTCAAAAAAACATGTGCATAAACATACTTAGGTACAAGTGTATACACATGTGAACGTATATATGTTAGAAAATACACATATATATTAAGAGGCTTTTGTATCTCTAGTATTCGCAGAATGCTTGTTGATCTCCTAGAGATCAAACTAAAGTGATCTCAACTATTTTATACATATATATAATAGTTGATTTTTTCTGAAGTTAAAGAAGTATATAAAACTTGTAATTCATTGAAGGATGTGACATTTGTTATGTTGCAGGACACAATAAAATCAGGGGCTCCAGAGAACAAAGTGATGAAACAGGCTACTTTAATTGGAACCTCAATCTCCACCGTGTTTTACATGCTATGTGGGGTTTTAGGATATGCTGCATTTGGCAACAATGCACCTGGAAATTTTCTAACTGGTTTTGGCTTCTACGAACCTTTTTGGTTGGTTGATTTCGCTAATTTATGCATTGTAATTCATCTTATTGGAGCTTACCAGGTAATATATCCTCCCACCTACAGCCTACAATGACTTGTACGATTTCTTTCTTGAACTTCCTCTTCTTTAATTAGTAAATCCACATTAAAAGCACCAAGTATGATGATATTGAAGTAGCTAAGGGGATTAGATTTTCATTAATACTTTTTATTACAAAGTTGCAGCCTCAATTGCAAGTGTTATAAGTGAGCTCTAACGACGTTCCTGCAGGTATTTTGCCAACCAATATTTGGATTCGTGGAGAATTGGAGTAGAGAAAAATGGGCAGGAAGTAGATTCATTACTGGAGAATACTCTGTTGGTTTGCCATTCTGTGGCAGCTTTAACTTGAGTTTGTTCAGGCTGGTTTGGAGAACGAGTTATGTGGTATTCACAACGGTGTTTGCCATGCTGTTTCCATTCTTCAATGACTTTGTGGGACTCCTTGGAGCTGCTTCATTCTGGCCATTGACTGTTTATTTCCCAATAGAGATGTATATTGCAAGATCAAAGATCCCCAAATTCTCTTTCACATGGATTTGGATGCAAATACTTAGCGGGATTTGCCTGATTATATCACTTCTTGCAGCTGCTGGATCCATCCAGGGACTCGTGAAATCACTCAAAACCTTCAAGCCTTTCCAATCAGTGTCTTAACTCTTCGTCGCAAGAATCTTATTGTAATTTGCTGTACAAACATTCAATCAGTGTCGCAATAATTCTCGTCTGTTGTAAAAACATTGTGAATCTGTTTATATTCTTCGCCATTTGTTAATCAAATTGATGTTCTATTTTTATGTAAAAAAATTGCTCTAACTAGCTTTACGTGCTGCATGAACAATGTAGTCCACATGTTACACCTGAAAGTCTGAAACTCATCCTCATCAATGCAAAGTAAACGTATGCAGGAAAGCAGGAGCAAAATTTAGGCATCAACCGCACAAGTTGGGGCATACAAGGGTGATTAGTATGGGATACTGCATCATATCAGGTAATATGTTCCACCAGACAACTAATTTCTATGCTCTAAAAAAAATCCATGACAATATATGAGACAGTTGAACTTCCCCACTTAAATAAGTTGAGCGATGAAAGAACATGTCTCACTGATTTGGAGATATACAGACAAGATAGGCTAAAAAAAACAGAAATCTTTGATCCATAGTGGGAAAGGCTGCTATATATGGAGTGCTTAGTCCTTCAATTCAGAAGAGGAGCTGTTTTGTATATCCTCTCTTCTTCAAGCAGTGCATATGGGTCAATGTACTGGGGTGGAGCAACCAGAGTTTTACTTCCATCATGAACGAATTCGGGTCCAAAATACTGTTGAGGGAAAGGGAGAAAATGGTTAATTGTGCTGGAGGCAAACAGATGCAGCAGAAAAATCGGCATCACTTAAGCTGCATTATTCATCAAACCTTAAATAAAAACAAATAACAACTGCATTTAATAAAAATCAAATAGAAAAATCAAGTTAAATTAATGACCTCCCGGACAAATTAAGCAGTTAACATAAATATAAATACAATAAAGAAATTTATCTCAATTCCAACAAACTGACACTGCAAAGTTCATAAGCAATGTGGATATTAAAACATCACTCTTGCATATGAAACCAGCTTCAGAATAAATTGCCGTTTCTGTTTGCATATATCTTTCCTGTGAGGAGGAGAATGAAATAGGAAGTTAATTGGTGAAAACCATAATGCATATAAACCAATGCTATGATATGCCTGGCAGTTCTAACCTTTATGGCAATAGACTGGGTTATGACGTCAAAAGCCACAAGTAAGCAGTAGGTTTATAATAATTATCCGAAACTCTGATAAAAGCTTCTATACTACAAAGAACTTTCCGCTAAAAGATCTTCTCATTTACTGAGATTTTGTCTTCAAATAATTTTACTTATATTCATCACATATTTTAGAATAGGACATAATCAGGCTAACCTTCATTCTAGGAGAAAGGTAGTTAAATATTTAAGGGACATTTATATGTAAACAAAATAGCCAAAAGTCAAACAAAGGAAATTACCAGATATAAAGCAGAGAAGGACGCAACAGCGACAAGAATCAACGGCCAAAACCCCAGAAAGAAAGTTCCTCCCAGGGTAAGCAAAAGTTTAGCCCGCGGGACCAAACCCTGAATTAGGGGGAAAAAGTCAAATAAAAATCTAGATTACATCATAATAAACAAGTAGTACTATACCTGACCACGGTTCAGAAACCGCCGGTTCTACGGTTCAACAAAATCCCGACCTTTAACCTTAACCGTTAAGGCTGGTTACGGTTCGGGTTCTGGAACCGCTGGTTCCGGTTCCGACCCTTATATTTTTTTTTATTTTTTTAAAATTTTTTTGAACTTAAATTTGCAAAAAATATTATTACTTTTTAAACTTAATAAAAAAAAATTAACTTAAATTTGAAAAAAAAAAAAAACTAAAATTTAAGCATATGATAAAAACAAAAGTGACTAAATTAATTTATGAAATTTCTAAAAAATAATTTTTCATTAACACTGTATTGATAAAACACAATTTACTACATTTTAATTTTTGGAGTTAATATTATCATATAAAATCAATTAAACATTACAATAATTTAATAATATTAAATGAGAAGTTGGGGAATAAACAGTAGATATTGTAAAGTAACATTATTAAATATTTTTAAAAAATTACAAATTTACTTATTATTAAGATAATTGTAAAGTAGCATCATTAGATAATTTTCAAAACTTTACTTATTATTAAGATGAATGTAGAATACTTAAATATAGAACTTGATTTGTAATTTGCTGAAACTAATTAATTAAATTTAAAGAAGGATACAACACCAATTATATTAATGTTCAGAAACAAGACAAGCAATCTGAGGGGAAAAAAAATGAAAAAACAAATCATGAGACTTATTTATGCACTTATTCAAAATTATAAACATATGATCTATTAGCTCACTTGGTTAAAGTGTTCTATTAATAGTTTGGAGGTCACAAGTTCAAAACTTACATAACACACCTTTACACTATTTGGAACCGTGAACCGGCCCGTGAGTTCACAGGCCGGTTACGGTTCATCTAATTCGTGAACCGTGGTCAACGGTTAAAATTGATACAATTTATAAAACGAGCGTGCAACAATTTTTATGTAGCAAAAGAAAGAGACATGAGTGCCCCCCAAAATTGAGGATGAGGGTAAAAAGATACATGATGCATACATGCAGGAGAACCTAGAGATCAATTTCAAATTAAATAAATCATATCAGAATAAAATAAATCATATCAGAATAAAATGCTAAATCACGCAACATAGTTTATTTCAAACAAAACCTCTGAGTTCAGTAAGTTTGCTAAATAAAAACAGAACTGAATATCTTCTTACTTCTAGGCCTTCACTATTGAGTGCCATTGATGTTTCCCTTTGATTAAATATGTTTCTTTCAGCATCAATTGTCACTCCATTTCTTCTTGAGTAACTCCAACCACTATCTTCTTCCCTGAGTTCAATCTCATCATCTCTGTTGATGCTTCTATTTTCTCCCTCAAGCAAAGAAGTAGGAGTCATCCCTCGTCTCCTTAATTCTTTCATAAATAAAGACTCGGGAGGCTCTTCACCTGATATCAAATAGGCACACACATTTAACAGAATCCACCGCCAAAGGAATTTGGAAAATCAAAGCATATCAGCCCTACAGGGGCTACCAACTTACAATATGCAAAGAGATCATGCTAGGAATTTACGGTTTTAATATGCAGGGAAAACTGGGTTAGGCAAGTAGCTAAAAGATCTAATGGAATAACTTTGTCATTCGGGCCTTCCATTTTCCCATTTCATTCTTACAGTTCCATAAATAGCCTGAAATTTCCTTCCAGTAACAAACAGATTTTAAAAAACTTGGGTATTAATGTGATTCATTAAAAAGTAATTGCCTCACCCAATGAGAGGAAAAAGTCTCACAGGTTTAGCATATTAAGTTACTTTCTGCATGATAATTACAGTTCTAGTTATTCACCTTTCCATTTTTTGGGTGATACAGCTGAAACTTCTTAAAGATGAATGCAGTCAACAAGACGTGTTATCTTATTTTCAGATGATAAATATCAGTGACCAGCTGCAAAATAAGCCTAATAACAAGAATCCCAACCTTTTCACTGAATACATGAGTAAATATTCTGAAAAAGGGCGAAGGGGGTAGAAGCAAAATGTAAGACTGTGTTTGAAGCTTCTCAAAACAGGGGATAGCTTGTCAGTTGGTAATTGAATTAACAATGCCATTCAATCCAAATTTTTCAATCCACCTAAAGTAGTCAGAACGCTGCCTTCCTAAATTATGGATCATACTGATTTTTGACTCAATAATTTGTACGAACACAATTTCGTTGAACATGGGCTTCCCACAAAGTAAGAATTTTGGATTTGAAGCCTGAAATAGGTTTAATAAGAAAACAAATTGGATGCAGTAACATATTTGGTTTTTGAAGACTCGAAATCAATCATTCCATGTTACAAAAACTGATTTATTCAAAAAATGATTATTAGGTTCAATTCAGCATCTTATGCAACTCTTTTCCAGAATTTGTGGATATTTTTATACATATGTATCTTTTCCTGAAGTTACCACTATAGACAACATCTACTTTCAGCACAGGAGCAAGACACGCAGATCAGGAAGTAAACGAACTAGACCATACATGAAAAGGTCTGTTTTCTTCATGGCCATTTAATTGCAGCCTGAATGAAGCTCAACTCTCTAAAGGTAACTAGACGATTTTATGATAAACTAAAGTGGGCTATGACTGTCATGCACTGAAATAGACAAGAATGGCATTGACAGATCCACAAAGAATTCCCTTGCTCGAAATTGGTTGCCTTATCATATCTCACATTTTTTCCCTTTTTTGCTTGCATAATCACAACATCTTTCATTGGTTCCCCAGCTTATCATCCTCAATGTAATACTTTCTTAGTCATCCATATCTAACTTGTTATTGTTCAAATGCCTGCATTTACCTCTTCCCATCTAACTCACTCCTGTTCATATGTCTGCATTTGCTCTGTATTTTGTGTATAAAGCTGTAACATTTTCTTACCTTCAACAAAAAACTTTAGGGAAGGATTGGATTGACCCCATGACTTATAGGACTTTGGCCACCACTTATTTGTTGTATTTTTCACGAAATCTTACACCTGCCCTCGAGCTGCATTTGGCAACTATCTGTTCAACAACAGTGTTTTATATACTTTTCATCACCTATTAATTTTCTCCCCTTTGGGCATGATAACATTACTAATAGACCAGCAATTATATAACCTTATCATCTATGCAACATCAATTAGGCAATATCCCAATAACTAATGCCACAACATTACTTCCAACATATTACTAGAAAGAGCTACACTTGATCGCGCAAATGCAAAAGATGCTGACTCCTCAATCCTACATATATATAATTAAAAGATCAAGCTTTCAAAACAAACTTCGATGTACACATATCACAAGCTGCATGAGTATTTTTATCTTTATCCTTTCTTTTTCTCCACCACCAGCAACATAACCGCCCTCTGCCCCCGCCCCACCAAACCACCAAAAAAAAAAAAAAAAAGGAAGAAGAAGAAGAAGAAGCAAGTAGCTGCAAAAAATAAGATCGCATCAACCAAAAATTATAATTTCATTTGAAGCACGTTATTCTTCATTAATCAAACAATAATAAGAATGATTGCATTTCTATGCCCATACAATTGGCAGCTAAAAGATGCGCAAAAAAAAAATAAAATCAAATAAAATCCCAACTTACCATTGCTCTGACTGTAACTTTCTTCAACTTTACAGGAAACTCTAAACCTCCTATAATCAAGCATGATTCCTGAATTCTGAAGCCTGAGACTCCTTTTTGCAGATACCTTGGAATTGAATTCCGAGCAGAAACACCTGAATTTCGCGTGGGAATTAGATGAACTGGATTTTAACAGCTGAAGGCAAGCCATTATAATTTAGAACATTCGTTCTAAATAAAATAATTCTCTTTCTTTTCTGAATTATACCTTGAATATTAATAGTAATTAATTATGGAATGGGAATTTCATCAAGGAAGCTAATAGAATGAAAGCTTTGAATTGGGGTGACCAATAGTTTTCCTTCTACAGAAAGAGTGGCGGAAGTTACTCGAGTTGGTGTGACACCCCCTGGCGTCTTGTAGAATTGGCGGGGCCGCGTAACTATTCTGCGCGAGTTTTGTGGCCAGCGGGGTGCCAGGTGGGAGTTGATGATTTGACCATAGGCGTTCGATGTTGAACTGATGACGTGGCATTATGACAACCGTTGTCTGTTCAAGTCCGCGGAATTTCAAGTTGAACTAATCATTTAGTTCGGAAACCTTTTTCACTTTAATAAAAGTTTCACCCCATTAAAATATTATGGGTACATAGTTTAATTAATATTCTTATTAAAGTCCTTTATTTATACAATGAATTGATTTTGTTATGTGGTAGCTGCTTAGCCCTTGAGTTTCCATTTTCAAAATTTATTTTCTCATTTTATACTATTTTAAAATCTGGAACCATATTTGTTTGATATACCATCAATGAAAATCTCTATTTTCTTTTTTTTTTAAATAATATCTCAAATCAATAATTCTAATTTTTAACTTTTACATAACCCTAATTTATTAGATGTTAATCATTACTTTCATCACTTCAATTCAAATTATACAGTGGAATTCACTACTAGAAACTATATCTACTTAATATATTGTTATTTTTAAACTATATTATTATAAATTTATAATGGAAGAATGGGACTTACCACATGCAAATATTACAAATAAAATATATTCATATATTTTCAAATTATATCATTTTAACAAGACGCGCCACATTTAAAATAATTCTATTAAAATTAAATATACAAATAGAACCACTACTATCAATTTTACAAATTATAATTTATTATATACACAAAAATTTAAAAATAACAATATAAAACACACAAATAAAGATAATTTTTATCACGTATTTTCGTGTTTAAGATTCTCTCAAAATATATTCTCATTTTTAAACTTATATAAAATTTCATTTTCATTCACTCATCTAAATATAATTTCACTTCTCACATGAAAATACCAAATCAAAATTCTAAATAACAATGCTGGAACATACATATGTGTGTGTGTATATATATATATATTTAATTATATATTTTCAAATTATTTTAACAATAAAAAGTAGACATATTTACATAATTTAATAGACAATATTTTACAAGACAAAAATCAATCAACTCACAAACAAAGCCTAAAGCCTTGTATGGTTGTGTTTTTAGTGAGAATTTTTAATATGTTATAGAGAAATTAATATTTAAGTATTTGATTTCACTTCACGAAGAAGAACTGAAATTGAAACTAAATCAATTCCAGATAAAAAGCCTTAGACTTTGATACATTTACTTAATTTAGGGGAGTGTACAGTTTGATTTATCAATCAAATCATATCAAAATTTTAATTTTAATTTGCATTGAAATTAAATTAAAAATTTCAATTTAATATTCGATTTTTTTTTTAAAATTGATATTCGGTTCGATGTCAATATTGAAGTATAATTTACCGAACAAAATCAAATATTGATTTTTTATTTTTTATCTTTTGTGTTTTTTTTTCCCCTTTTGTCTGCCATTTTGACCAAGTATACTCAAATTTGCTGAATTTGTTTTCCCTCAAGGGCAAAGCCCAAAACCCGGACACTAGTACCACGCTCACTCCTCACTAGTTAGCCACTTGCCACCAACCGCTGTCAGCTACCGTCCAGCACAGTCAAGCCAACATCCTCTCTCTCACTGCCTTATGACTGCAACCCACTGACTTCATTCAGTCAAATTAGGGTCTGGAAAAAAATCATTCTTCTTGTATGTGTGGTCTGATGAATTACGAAATTTCTACGGCAGATTTTGTACTTTTAAGATTTTTTTATTTTAAATAAAAAATAGATAAAACCATTACCTAATTGAAATTATCGAAAAAAGAAATTGGTAATTAGCAAACCGTTGGTAAAATTTCCTACCGAACTTTCGGTTGAGTTTAGCACAGGAAAATGAATGCATACGGCATACCCTACATCTGGTTGGGAGCCCTTTTTCATTTAATAAAAGCTTAATTAACATTTTGCACTCTTCAAATAGGTCCATTTGACAATTTGCACTGTAAATTACAAAAATAATAATGTGCACCCTCTAATTAATCTACACTTGTATTATAATCTCATTTGTAAAGTTTGAGTCATATCGAAAGTATAAATTTTCGGTGTAGGGTTTATAATTTTTTGGGCATCCTTCCCTTAATAGCTAGCTTTTGAAGGTAAGTTTTATTTAAATGTTTATAACAAATGGTATCACACTCATACATCACGTGCCCAAGTTACAATTGAACGACGATGAAAGTCACGTTGGTATTGCAATGTTCGCCCTAAACTAACCAAAGGAGTTAGTGCACAGCCTGCTATTGTGGGCGCTGGATCTGTAAAGGATGGTGGATTGTTACAATTTCATTTGTAAGGTATGAAATTTGTCTCAAATCGAAAATATGAGTTTTTGATGTAAAATTTATAATCGTTTGAGTACCATTTCCTTAATAACTAACTTTTAATAGTGAATTTTACGTAAATATTTATAACAACTTGGTACAATGCATCCCATGACATTTTTTTGCTGAATTTTGCATCGAAAAAAAAAAATCGACCAAAATCAAAGTGGTAAAATGGTCGGTTTCTATCACTCCCTCCATTTTCAACTATAAAAAACCTTCCCCATTTCCCCTTTCATTTTTTCCGTTCTCTTACGGCAAAAATCCTTCTCTCTTCCCTACCAAAACTCATTCTCCCTGTAATGAAATTAAACCTTCCTTCTCGTATACAATTTTTTCTTTCAAAAATTCAACCAAAAAAAGTTTTTTTTTTTTTCTTTTTTAAAAACGCCTTCTTTAAAAGCACGAGCAAAGTGGCAATGATTGGGTTCAACATCCACTAATTCCTACCAATTACCACCTCTACACTCGCAACACCACCTCAACTCCGACATCAATTGCACACTCCCAGGGCCACACTCCAACTTGAAAGGTTTCAAAGCAAACATGGCCTTAATCCTCGTCATCTCCTTCTACGCATAAATCTGCGCTCTTGCATTCAACGCCGCCATTCGCGGTCATACGCCCGTATTGCAGCCGGAGGCACCACCAAAGGCTGCAAATTACAAGGCGGAGTTCTGAGGCGCCACCACAGAGCAGGTAGTGGAAATTCCCGTGTTGATTTATTCAGAAAAGATAAAGCTGACAGGAGTAGAGATAGAGTGCATAATATGCTTGTCAAAATTAATATTGAAAAAAGTGTAAGGAGAAATGAGGGGACAGGGTTCTTATCGTTGAGGGAGTGACAAGAACTGACCATTTTACTCAATTTGATTTGGGCGAAATCATTTTTTCGACTCAAAAATTAGCCAGAAATTGCCATGGGGGTGTGCATTGTGCCAAACAAAGGTTAGATTAAGGGTGCAATTTGCTATTTTTATAATTTTTAACATGTAAACAGCCGAATAAACCTAAGAGGATGCCAAATGCATTGTGTACCTAAAGATGCAAACATATTCTTGCAATGCAATAATATTTGGAATTTAGCAATGTATTTTAAAATATTAGCAATGTGCCTTGAAAATATGGCAATTTCTCTCTCCCCATATATTTTAAATTCGAGCTCTGAAATATAAGGAAAGAGGGGATGAATAGGATTCGAACCCTAACTTTATGTATAACAGGTGGTGTGGTGAAGTCAGGTACTATTATTCTTAATGACACAAAATATTTATTATATATATATATATATATTGATACATTTCTGCATAATTTTATAATTTGGAGTGAAACTTATTGTTGGAGGAACTACATTACTAATTTTTGTAGCAGAAAATTGAAATTAAAAAATTAGGACAACAACAAACATGCATTATGAAGGGGTAAGGGCTGATTTTCTAATTATTTCGTCAATCAAACAATTATTGAGTTTAAATAATAATTTTAAAGCTTTTTAATATTTTGACTTTAAATTTTTTCAATTATTTTGAATAGGACGGATAAAATTTAAAAGTAAACTATATATTTATTTTTTTAATTGGAGAGGCAAAGTGTATATTTTTTTAATTTGGGATGGGCAAAATGATATGGGGAACAAAGTAAAATTCACTCGTACAGCCATACTGTAAGTGTAAGTTCAACTTGGTTCAAGAATTTGACAATGAAAAGAAAAGTGCTAGAGTCAACCTTAGAGGATCCGAACTCAACCATCGGACCCCCGACCTTCCAACGGATCACTCTCCCAAATCCTTAAACCCTCCCTATTATATCCGCTTAAAAGATAAGCCTGCTAATTGTCTCTCTTGACCTACGCCATGTCCCTCCTCCTCCGCTCCCTCCCTGCCGTTGCCCTCCGCGCCAAGTCCTCCCTTCCTACACACCTTCCTCTTCTGTTCCTCACCTTCCGCCGCTCCAAATTGAATCCAACTAAACTCCTCCAGAAACGCACTTTTTCCTCCATTAATGCTTCGGCTTCCTCTTCTGAAACTCTCAGTGTCCCTACTCCCAAACAGCCCCTTCCTGCCTCCGCTGACACCAATACAAATGCCCTCGAATGGGTGAGCCGAACCGCTTTCTGCGGCGAATTGTCCGAACCGGAGGTTGGCAAACGGGTTCGCCTCTGCGGATGGGTGGCCCTCCACCGTGTTCATGGCGGTCTCACTTTCCTTAGTCTCCGTGATCATACCGGAATTGTTCAGGTTCCATTTTTTTTTCTTTTTCTTTCCGCCCCTTTTTCTGTCCAATTATTTATTGTATTTTTTAATCCTTAGTTTTGTATATGACGAGTCCCATCTCTCTCTCTCTCTCTGATGCTGATCAGGTTACTACGCTTCCGGATGAGTTTCCTGAGGCTCATTCGGTTGTAAATGACTTGAGGCTTGAGTATGTAATCGCAGTGGAAGGTGTGGTTCGGCGGCGGCCAATTGAGTCGATTAATAAAAAATTGAAGACTGGCTTCATAGAGGTGAATCTTCCATAAAACTTAGTTTTCTGCTACACTCTTCGGCATATGTATTTGTGAGTGAATAAATAACTTAATGAAAAGTGCAAAGGGCCGTCTTACAGAGCTCTTAAAGTTGAATGGGTTTATTTTGTTTGAGATGTTACCAGCTTGTTTTGTGCTTTTGTGACCAAGTAATTTTGCTGGAGCTGACAGGCGAAACATATTCTGTCATCATGTTACATTTTTATGCACTATTATAGCAGAGAGAATGTATTCATTCTTTTCTCAGAGTTGGTTAGACAATTATAGATGATAGGCTGTGGCTATGATTTTCCATGTGCACAAATGAAAGTAGCAGATGAAGTATCTATAGAACGCTAATGGGGGCAAAGGGAATAAGAGGATAAGTTTATATACTTGAGAACCTAGTCCTCTGACCTCATTACTTGCGAAGACAAGTGCTATTGGAAATTGTTGTAAATTGATCTACTATGAGTTCTCTTAATCATTTTCATGCCCTGGTTATGCACACAGGTCGCTGCAGAGCATGTCCATGTGTTGAATGCAGTGAGATCTAAATTGCCTTTTTTGGTTACTACTGCAGACGATGTAAAAGATTCTACTAAAGAGGAAATCAGATTGAGGTAATCCTTGTAACATTTTATATCTGCCTACCAGTGATTCAGAACGCTAAATTGTGGCAATGGCCACTTTTTCCCCACTTACTTCTATGTTTATTTTCTTCATGAAAACATTTTATTTTGAAGTATGAGATGTTACATGAAGATTTCAACAATAATTGTCTGTGTTTTGTGCTCTGCATTTATAATCTTATTTCTGGAGTCCATTAGTTGGATGAATGAACAAATATGCCTGCAGTTCTCACTATTAAGATAATTATGATTCTTTCATTCTGCAAGCTGAAATGATTCACGTGAAATGTAAATTGGTTTTTGACTTTTTGATCTTTCCATTTCATAGAATTAAAAATTGATAGAAGTTACTTGAAATTGTTTAAAAATGAAGTCTTATGATCTTCTGGTTGGGGATGAGGAAGGCCATGATTTTGTGATTGGTATTAGAGATTTTTTTTTAATATTATGTAATTGCTGATTGATTGTATTCAATCTTAATGAACATTCTAATTACTGTAAGTCCTCATCGATGTTTCTTTTATGTCTACTTGTGAAGAAAAGCAGCCATTTATTTTGTTATGAATTGACCAGAACTATACTTATTCATAATATGTGCTCTGTAGGAAACAAAAAATTACTTCTAATTGAAAGGGCTGCAAATACTACCAGTGCTATTTTTTGCAAAGAATCCGAGTTCTATAATCATTGCCATAAGCTAACTAAAAGGTCACTTACATATCAGATACCGATGCCTTGACTTACGACGCCCACATATGAACTCCAATATAATGTTGCGGCATAGAGTGGTGAAACTCATTCGACGATACCTTGAGGACATTCATGGTTTTGTGGAGGTATTAACTTTGTTCTCCAGTCTATTTGAACGATATGATGAATGCTAAAATAAGCTCATTTATCAAAGAAAATGCAAATATTAATGCTTGCTTCCATATTTAATACAAGTCCTTGTGTTGATCCTGACCTTTTAATGGTTATAAGGTAGATTGAGACTCCAATTCTATCTAGATCTACTCCAGAAGGTGCAAGGGATTACTTAGTGCCATCAAGAATTCAGGTATTTTTTACTAGTTTTAGTCAGAATGTGAACTGCCCGAAGATATTTTTTCACACTTTGGTATTTCTAGCTAACTGTCAGTTAACATAGTTGAGGCAAGGATTGAAAATTTGTGAGGCATTGCTTCAATTCTCACGTCATCATTGTTCTCATGTTTGTTCTTTACTCCTCCTTGAGTTAATTAAGAGAAGGGATTTCGACAATGGTTAATGTCACCCTGTTACAGCCTAACTTTGGCTTCGCTGACCTTGTACTCTATTGATCTTATGGGTACTTCAGATAGTTACTATGTACCCATGTAACCATATTGTGTATTGGAATTCTTTTTCTATTTTTGTTGTTATTGCAATATACTAAATGAATTATTGCATGTCATTATGTGTATTTTCTTGCTTTATTCTTTTATTCGCTTGTTTAGCAAAGAAATTTAATTTTTAACTCTGTGATAAATGGCTGCTTTATTGGGTTTGTTTCTCTAGAAAAATATCACCTTTTCTGGTGGTACTGCTAGTACATCGAGAGGATTATTTATCAAAGAATGGTTTAGTACCAAGACAATAAATGTACTTTTGTCTTCACATTAATATGTTATTGAGTGATTTTCTTCATGGAACAAAAATCTGATGCTTGATTCTTCTCTATGAAGCCTGGAGCATTTTATGCTTTGCCTCAAAGTCCACAGCTCTTCAAGCAGATGCTTATGGTCTCTGGTTTTGACAAATACTATCAAATAGCAAGGTAATACAATTGTTGATGGGATAATTAGATCTTTTTTCCTTTCTCTTTTGCTTGCTATGCATCTTACTTGCTACACATGACTTTTAATACGCTATTGTGCCTCTAAACATGCCATTTATGCTGCTACTATATTATTTGCCTCCAATTGTAAAATTTCCATTCTAGTCCATGGTGCTTGTAATTGTGGTTTGGTGTTCCAAATTTAAAAAACCATGAATTTCTTTTATTTTATCTTGGAGAAGAATACTCCATATTCTGCTGATATGCTTGTGTTGGAAACAGTATGTCTGTCTGACAGGAATATGATACAGATTCATTTTTGTTTTCTTGCTAAGCAGATGCTTCAGAGATGAAGATCTAAGAGCAGATAGGCAGCCCGAATTTACTCAGCTGGACATGGAAATGGCATTCACTCCTCTGGAGGACATGCTGAAGCTCAACGAAGATTTGATTAGAAAGGTTAGTCAGATTGTTCCTGGATAATATTTAATTTGTGCTGGAAGACTAAGGTCTCTGATGAAAGATTGACATATAATATCATGGGAAATAATGAAGAAGAGCCTTGGGAATTGTATATCCTATCTGCTCCTGTGTTTGGTTATAGGCTCGTAAGCCCAAACTCATTTTTTCCAATGCTGGGAAACCTAAAAGTTTGATCAGACCAGTCTTCATTAGGGAGCCCAGATTCTCAACTGCCATGCTGGCTGATCAATGCCTTATTTTGTGTGCTTGTGCTGCAAATTCAAATTCTTCAACTGCAATTAATGTTATAATTACTCTATGAAAGGCATTGTGCATGTGGTCTCAAACAGTCTTCTAATAATTTTTTTGGGTAATTTCTATTGCATCTTTTAGAGCTTCAAATGTGTAATGTAAACACAATCACTTGTTAGCCCTGAAAGTATACATCCAGACAGTTTTCTCCAATTATACGGAGTCCATCATGACCAAATAAATTATTGCAGGTTTTTCTTGAGATCAAAGGAGTTGAACTACCAAACCCTTTTCCAAGGCTAACATATGCTGAAGCTATGAGCAGATATGGTTCAGACAGACCAGATATGCGTTTTGATCTTGAATTGAAAGATGTAATAATCTCTTTGTTAACATGTCTCACTGTTTTGTTGTCATTTTCTTGTTTTTTGTTTTACCATTTATATGTCTGTTGGTTGTGTGGTAGAAGGTATTTTTTTTGTATCAATCTATCATCTCTTCTTTCAGTGATTTCCCATATGTATTACCTTCTATGTATTTGTTCATTTGCTGTACTGAAGGTGAAAACCATATGATGGTTAGTTTATTCTTTTGATGTACTTTTACATGTGACAATCATGGCTTCCATCTTGAAAAATATGAACTCTGATGTATTCTTCACAGTCGACTTTGCAAATGGTTCCTGTGGTAATTTGGCATCTCAAAATCTTTGCTTCCCATTATTTATTAGGCACGTCAATTTTTCTACCTATTATTAGATGATTCCACTTTGCCGAGTAATTTGTGAGGGATATTGGTTTGTTTTTTTTTTTTTAAATAAACACTTCTTATGAATTTCAGATACGACCATGTGAATTGTAGTAAATTTATTGTTTTATCTTGTTGGCTTTCCTCAGGGGAGAAGTGAAATTGTGTTTCTATGCTAGACAGCTAATTAGATGGAATTTAATTGGATGTGAACTGAATATTATAAGAATATTTCTATTGAGTTTTTTGGAAAATAATTGACTTTTGTCTGGTTTTTGATGAAATTGTGTTCTACCTGCAGGTATCGGATGTTTTCAGGAATTCTTCCTTTAAGGTTTTTGCAGATACCTTGTTGAGTGGGGGTATTATTAAAGCATTATGTGTTCCTTCAGGAGCTAAAAACTATTCAAATAGTGCTCTTAAAAAGGGCGATATTTACAATGAAGCTATTAAATCTGGAGCAAAGGGTTTGCCTTTCTTAAAGGTCTCAAATGATGGTAAAAAAGATGCATCCTGCACATTATATATGCATTACGTGTTGGTGCAAAAGTTGTCACTATTGACATAGTGTAATGTACTATTGCAGGTGCCCTTGAAGGGATTCCTGTGCTAGTATCAAGTTTGGACACAACTGAGCAAGATCTTTTACTGAAAAAATTATCTGCTAGTTCTGGTGATCTAATATTGTTTGCTGTGGGTAACCATGCATCAGTTAATAAAATCTTAGACCGGCTGAGGCTGCATGTAGCGCAGGAGTTGGGCTTGATTGATCCTGTAAGTCGTTGACTTGCCATCTTTTTTATCTTACATTAATTTAAGCGCACAAGAATTTTTATTAGCACTTTTCTTGTCTGACCTTTCTGTATACGTCTCTGTGGTTGTTAGTCAAGGCACTCGATCCTTTGGGTTACTGATTTTCCAATGTTCGAGTGGAATGATTCTGAGGAAAGGCTTGAGGTTTGTACAGTCTTTATATTATCTCAATTTTGCAAGTTTTACGATGTTCATTTCAGGAGATGTATCGGAAAAAATCTCTCTCAACACATCGCTTCCTAGTTTGTATTTGCAAAATATAATCTTAAGTTTTAATTGAGCCAGGATGAAACAGAACTGAAATATGGGGACCTGCAATACAACTTTACCACATTATACTTGAATTTGTCCTGTCGGGATATTCGAGCTTTATTGTGATGTCAGAGTTTGGGTTTACTTAGTATGATTACATGTTTGGTTAAATTATTATAAGTTTGACGGAGCGGAAGCGATAAAATTTTGAAGAACTCATCTTCAAGCTTCAAAATGAATTCAAAGAACTCGGAAGTATGGAAACACAAATTTTATTTCTGAATAGGACTAATGAAAAGCAATAAGAGTTCAACAACATTTGAATGACACAATCCTAACTTTAGGTCAAACAGGCCTCAATTTGGGTGGACTCTGAAACGAAACTTGACCCAGAATACCATATAACGACTGAGAAAGCAGTAAAATATTGGGCCCAGAAAACTAACAATCCCAAGATGACTGAAAACAGAAAGAGAAAAAAAAAAACAGATGGGGCCCGAAACAGTGGAATTTTGGGGTAGAAGGCGGACCCCTCAAGTTATGAGGGGTTAGGTCCGTCTTGCGAAGTCTAGCATGTGCATGTGTGGATCATCCCATAACCCAGATCAAAAGTTATGACCATTTTAAGCTCCACCGTCGAACCACACAAATGAGTCACTTATGTTTTGGCTTCTGCACGGCAAACGCTCCCAATATGCAGTTGCATCTTGTCCTACATCAAAGTCTCTTGAAGTACTTATCAATTCCTAAGTTTCTAGATGCATTTACTTGGATGTTTTTTGTTACAGAAAAAATTGTTTTATTATTGTTGTGCATTGGTTGCTATCATAATGATAAAACTGAAAGCCTGTGCTCACAAGTTCTAGAAGTGGCTAAAGAGTATTAGTTTCATATTTCTTATGTACTAACATGATATTATTCCAATTTTTAGGCCTTGCATCATCCTTTCACAGCCCCTAACCCTGAGGATATGAAGGATCTTGCCTCTGCCCGTGCCTTAGCATATGACATGGTTTACAATGGGGTTGAGGTACATGAATTCTAATTTTGCTTTAGTAGAAGCGATTTGGAAAAGTGAGGACATTACTTAAAGATGTGATTTACTGGCTATTCGTTAGATCGGTGGAGGAAGTTTGAGAATTTACAAGCGGGAGGTCCAAGAGAAGGTTTTGGAAATAGTTGGCATCTCCGCTGAACAAGTAAGCAGATTTTCTTGCTCTTATCCAAGCACGCTCTTTAGGATAGTGGATCAAGGATTTCCTGTTTTCTCATTATATAAACCATTTAAGCTTCCAATGAAGTTTTGGGTACTTGTGTGGATGGTAAAGCAAAATGTTAGTTTTGGTTTACTTATGTAGATGGTAAAGCGAATGTTTCAATTGTGATACTAATTTCCTGAACCAGCATCATGCTGCTATTGTGACAAACATCATGGGTGCATATTCATTTTAATATCTACGGATTTTTTGGAATAGTTCTACTAATGGTCGATTATTTTATTAATCCTACTTATTTGCGCGGAATTCATTTATACTGCATTAAGTGGAAGAAACCAGGGGCTTGTTTGGAGTCATTTTGGGGGAACATTTTCCTTCTGGAAGAAAGAAAATGTTTGGCAAATGTTGTTTTGGGAAAACATATTTTCATTCCCTAAAATACTTATTAGTTGTTTTTTTAATTAAATAATTATATATCCTACTATATTCTTACTAACACCACAAAACAATATTGATAAGACATCTATAATTGAGAACGTCTCCCACTAATTACAATAAATAACACTAACACTGATAAGTCATCTACAATTGAAAATGTCTTCCAAAATACATCACATCATTTTTTTCCTACACAACATATAAACACATTTTTATTCTCCACACATTCTCCAATCCCACTCCCAAAAATACATTCTCCCAAAATATTTTCCTCAAAATACCAGAAATAACACCAAAGAAAGCCAGAAATTTCCATCACATGCATCAGGTTTCAACTTTCTATCAGAAAATGAAATTGGTGAGTTGTTTGTCCCCTGTAAAATTGATAAAGCATCATTTAAAAAGATGTCGATAAAGTTTTCGAGGATAGATCCATCATTTTCTGTATGAAGATTTGCAAGACTCAGCAATTTCAACTTCCTATCTTGAAGTAGTTGGGTCTCTTTTCCTTTCCTAAGAATGACAATTCGGAAAGAACTGAAAAGGATTTTTAAGATGACTAGATAAAGCCTCAAGAACTTCAGGCTGTACATTGCTTTCATTTCTGTCGCATGTTTTTGGTTGAATGTCAGATTTTATACAATTACATTACAATGGTCCCTATGTCTTTTGTGCAGGCTGAAGCAAAGTTTGGGTATCTTCTGGAGGCTCTGGACATGGGTGCTCCTCCGCATGGTATTGAATGCCTTTGTTATCTGGAAGTAAAATTGTTTGTAAAATAATAAACATACTGCTTATATCATATGTGGTTTATAAGATCCATGTTTGTGCCTAAATGAAAGTTGTAAATAATTTAACTTAACAAAAGAAAAGTTAGCCATGTTTCTACAATATTTATTCATGTTAAATGATAGATATGTTTATGAAAGTATCAGAGTTTTACTTGTGTATCATGGGGAACCAGTTATGCTTGTATTTGATATGTTCGTTGTTCAGATCCAGATTTTTGATTGGTATACTCTTATACACAGGAGGAATTGCTTTTGGGTTGGATAGACTGGCGATGCTATTGGCAGGGGCTAATTCCATCAGGGATGTTATAGCTTTCCCAAAGACAACTACGGCCCAATGTGCCCTTACTCGTGCGCCCTCTGATGTGGATCCCCAGCAGCTGAAGGACCTATCATTTCAGACAACCTTAAGTTCTTAAAACATTTTGATCTTCACATTCAGTTTTGTGGACTCAGTCTGCTCCTAACCTCTCTCAAAAAGAAGGGTGGTGGTGGTGTTGGAGCGATGGAGGTGATAACAATTATCTTTCAATTTGTATAGTAGATACGGGTTTCATTTTTTCTCTGGAAGGTAAGTCTTGAATGATGTATCCTTGCAGTCTTGAATCGCTTTTTGTATACTAATGATGCAAAGCTTGCACGAATATTACACTAGCTTTTGATATGATTCAAAGAAAATTAGACCAAACTGTGTTGGAAGTCATTCCTTAAGATCCTCGCTTTCAAATCTCCTTCTTAGAATATGAAAACTTGTCTGCATTTGGAAAATAGAGCTTGCTCTAATATTGCACCTAGTGGATATAATTATGTAGATGAGTTTTTTCTAAAAAGTTAGTACTTCTTCAAAATGTATGTGTTTTTGCAAACAGTGCCTACATACAAGCATGTTTATATCCCTAATTATTCTGAAAAATTAGTGCATCGAAGGATCCTTTTAGTTTGGATTATGATTGTGTGAAAATTCATTTTCTAAAATAATAATTTTAAAAGATAATCAACTTTTACACCATATTGTTTGGTAATCAATGTGAAACTTAAGTCTTTTTGATATATAGTGAATCTAAAAAATTAAAGGGAAATCAAAATTATGAAAAGCTTGGCACAATTTTCATCAACCAAAATGCAGTTTTTCCTAATTATTTTAGTTTTGCACTGTCTGCCTATGTAAATTAACCATAGTTTCAAAATAATTACTCTCTTTCTTAACCAATTTTTTGTAACTTTATTGTATAGTGAATCAAAATTATTATCTAAACCAAACAGGCTACAACAGATAATCATAAGATGAAATAATTAACTTAATAATGCTACAAAGTCCACACGTGAAAAAGCTATTATAATTTCATCACCTGCTACTTCCAATAAATATCAAATCTTGGATTTTCCTTAACAAAAATGAAATAAAATCTTGATTATCTTATTGTGAACTATCTGTAGACAGTTCACTTGATCAGTTTCCACCAATTACAGTGCAGTAAATGCAAAATTTATGAAATATTGATTCCATGTTACTTTTTTTATCTTAGAAAAAATGGTATCAGGTGTTGAATTGGATGTTTCTTCTTCACCATAATTCTCTTCCTCCTCGCACTAAATTGTTAGGCTGATTACAGAAAGAAAAAAAAAATAAGTTACAAAAATAATTCATCAATGCAATTTAATTACAGATTAAAGTTGACTTTAGCATCAAAAATTGCTAAGTAGCTTTCAATAATGCCAGCTAAAATTCCTTGTAACCTGAAAATATCCATGCATTAACTGATCAAGATCTTTTATTTTGGCCAGCTTTCATAGTAATTAAAGTCCAAGCCCCCTATAAATTATCCATATCTCTTCTTCTCTCCATGCTCCTCAACAAATTTCTGGAAACACAAAAAATTTCACCAGAGGAATAGACATGGCGAAGAAGCTTAGCATGGGTCGGCAAAAGATCAAAATTGCCAAAATAGAAGTAAAAAATCACCTACAAGTAACCTTTTCAAAACGTCGATCCGGGCTCTTCAAGAAGGCCAGTGAACTTTGCACACTTTGTGGAGTTGAGATTGCCATAATAGTATTCTCCCCTGCTGGAAAGGCCTTCTCCTTTGGCCACCCCAATGTTGAATCCATAATCCACAGGGTCTTGACCCATAACTCCAACCCGAATCCCAATTTCTTCCATCTGGTTGAGGCTCAGACGAATGCTACTGTCTTGGAGCTCAACTTGCAATTAGGCCAAATTCTTGATGAACTGGAAGTGGAGAGAAAAAGGGGTGAGACATTTGATAATATGAGAAGAACAAATGTGAGCCACTATTGGTGGGAGGCCCCTGTGAGTAAGTTAGGTTTACAGGAGCTGGAGCAGCTGAGGGATGCCATGGAAGACTTGAAGAAACTTGTCTGTCGGCAGGCAAGTAGGATTACTGATCAGGCAATAAATCCATCAACGACCGTTGGAGTTTTCGATCTGTACGAGAGTAAACCTAGTCATGCAGTCGTGGGTTCGATCAATGATCATCATGTCAACAGTAGCTTTGGATATTACCATGGAATTTTCTGAGTTGTGAAGGATGTTTTTTGTGCTAGTACCTCACTAGTTTTTATGGTGGAGTAAATTGTTTTCTGTCAGTTGCAAGTCATTGCTTCTAATGAATTGTTCTGAAGAAGTATTGGTCCGACGGTTGATGAGATTTTGAATATTGACTTAATTCACTTGATCAGATTCCACATGCTCCGGGATGAAACTAGAAAATGGAAATTGGGGATCGAAATTAGGACAAAATTTTAAAATTTAATAATTTTATATTTAAAATTTATAAAGTTGAGGGGCAACTATCGTCACTCGCCTCTTTACTCCGCAAACAAGATCTTTTATTACAAATGATATTTCTGTTTCTATTTTAATATTATCTATTTATATATTAAATGTATAAAATAACATCATCAGTACACACTTAACGTGTATAAATGATATTAAAATAGAAAATAAAATCCTATATATCGAATCGAAAATTCAATTTACTTGTAAATGCAGAGTTTATGTTACAAAGAGAAATGAATTCATGATAATAATATTTGTCTTAATAAGTATGATCAAGTAGACGTTTCTTCTTTATCATAATACTTATATATTCACTTAGTATTAAATTATACTTTGGTTGACTATGGCCGAAACATAATAAATACCAAATTTCATCATTAAAGAGCAAATTATTACAGATAAAGTTGGCTCTTGCAAAGAATTGATGTTAAGTGGCATTCAAATATTCAATAATCCATCAATTCAAATCTCATCGGACAGAATCCATGCATTAATTGAAGAAGATTTTAATTCTAAAGGAAAATTGAAACTGAAAATTAGATAAAAGTAAAGGACACTAATGGATGTACATCTCCAAAAGATCAAAAGTAAAAGTCTAGGTTAAAGAGTTGGACTGGACAACCACATCTATCCTTTCCAATCAGTTGGGTCCTTGGGCACTTTTGGTTCGAACCTAAGGATGTAAGTCCTCCTGCTGCAAGGAGGATTGGTATCCTTTGGGCCCAATCTTATAATAACATGGTCTAATTTCTTTTTAATTTTTATTATGGGATAGATGATTTTTTTTTCCTATACTTTTTTTTAATTCAATAATTTTTACTTTTAAGTAATTTACTTTTGACATTAATTTTTTATTTATTTAAAATTAATTTTAAAAAATTAAATATACTAAATTTATCTACTCGCAATATAAATTATTATTTATTAAATAATATTTAATTTAAATGAACAAGAGTCACTTAAATTAATAGTCAAAATTTGATCAAAAATAACTATTTGAAGATTTGGCCCCAACATTTTCAAAGAGCAAATTAAAAAAGCGGAATGCAAAAGCTTAGAAGGAGAGAAGGACAGCGTTAAGGATGGTAATGGGGTGGTGATTGAACTTAAATTCGTGAAATTTATTCCGCTTAAAATGAGTTTTTATTATTATATATGGGTTTGGAGTAGGTTTTGAATTTTTACTTTTAAACTCATCTATCCCAAAACCCGACCCGTTTAATTTTTTTATATTTTTTTAAATTTATTATATATATTTATGTGATGTTTTTTAGAAATATAATTTTTTTAAAGTTTTAGTGTATTATTCTTAAATATATATATATTATTTTTAAAATTATAAAACTGGTTTAACCATTGGGCAATTTAAAAATTATGAGCGAGGTGGATCGAAGGTAGGGATGACAATGGGGCGGATTCAAACCCGAATTCGCCGTAACCCGCCCATTTTGGGGCGGGTTTTAAAGTTATAAATGGGTTCATGGCGGATTTTTATTTTTAAATCCGCCCCACCCTGAACCTTCATCATTTAGTTTTTTATTTTAATTTTTATGTAATATTATTTAAAAAATATTTTTTTTTTCAAAAATTTTAATAGTGTTATTTAAAAAAAAAATATTTTGTAATATTTTTAAATTTATAAAACAGGTTTAACTAGTCTAACCCAAAGCCGAGAGGTCCGAGACGAGTCTAGTTCCAGGTCTTTAAAAGCATTAGTAGGACGGATCTTGAATTTTGGCAAGCCTACTCCAAACCTGTCTCATTGTCAACTCTAGTATTAGGTTTGACTAAATATGCCTCAAAACCAGTCTAGGAAGGAGAAACACAACGATCAGATTGAAACTTACGCACAAACTTCACTAAGTTTGAGCCAAACATCAAGGATAAGGTGTAAGTACTTCGGTATAAAACAATTGAGTCGAGTCGAATAAATTAATATTCAAATTTAGTTTGAATTTTTTATCGAGTTTGAAATTGTGTTTGAATTTGGTGTAATTATTAGAAGAGTCGATTTCAAATAAATTTCCTTTAAACCAAACACGAGTTGAACTCGAATAGTTTGATACTTTTAAATATATGATTATTTTTTAATTAATTGAATTAAATCTGTGTCGAATTTAAATCTTATCAAGCAAAAAAATATGTTTAAATTTAATTTATTACGCTTAATTAATCAAATTCAAACTAGCTTTCAGTGATATCGATATCTCAAAGAATTGAGTAACTTGATTCACTTTTTAATCCTACCTTCACCATATATATAAACGCAAATGAATATTAGATGTTAGCACTCTTAATTGTAATTAACAAAAACAAAACTTTTAAAGAAGGAAAGACTGTGTTTATTCAAGAAAAAAAGAAAAACGTTGGGAGTGGGGGAAGAAATCTTTGCATTAATTGCTTTAATATTTCATTGCCAAATATGGATTCGATTTGCTATTGCAATCAAGATCCCTTTAATTAAGCCCTAAACAAACAAGTTTGTTTAAAGCTCAATTCTTCAGAACTGACAGCTACATTCTCCTTCCAAGTTTTTCTCGTCTTAAACGTTCAAGTTTTACTTTCTGCAAATTTATTTGTAAAAGAAAACAGCTTAAAGAGACAAGAACTTCTTGGGCTCTGAGAACTAATGAACATGTTGATCATGAGGGAGAGCAACAGCATGGTGAAGAAGACAACCCAGGGTCGAAAAAAAATCGAAATCAAGAAGATAGAAAATCTTAGCAACCGCCAAGTCACATTCTCCAAACGGCGGGTGGGTCTGTTCAAGAAAGCCAGCGAACTCTGCATTCTCAGTGGCGCCGAGATTGCCATCATCGTCCACTCTCTCGGCAAACGCGTCTTCTCCTTCGGCCATCCCACCGCAGAATCTGTAGTTGACCGTTTCCTCAATGGCAGTAGCACCGAAGGCGAGGAGGAGGCACGACAGAATTGCCCGATGGCGAATACGCGAGACTACAACAGACACTACTCGGATGTTTGCAAGGAGTTGGAGGTAGAGAAGAAACGGAAAGAGGTCATCGAGGAGGCAAAGATGGTGGACAGTTACAGTGGCGATGGTGGCGGAGGCGGCGAGGGGTTATGGTGGGACGAGGCGGTGGACGGGCTGGAACTCGATGAGCTGGAGCAGTACGCGGCGGCGCTGGAAGAGCTGATGAAGAACGTCACAATGAGAGCTGACGATCTCATGCTTATACACAGTTCCAACTCCTTGCCGCTAGCGGTAGCCGCAGGTTCAATGACCATGCCGAACCCCGACATGGAGGCGGCGTGTTCCTTGAATGATACGACCGCATTGGTGAATCAGAACCAATTGAACAGCGGTTTTGATTATGACAATTACATTGTTCCTCATGGGTTTGGACAAGGACAGGTTTGAATCAAATGTTGGTGGGACTTGTGCATGGTGGATTAATGTTTTCTCAATTGTCTTGGTAACTTTGTTTTCGTTTTCTCTTATAATTCTTGTTCATGAATTGGATTGACTTTTTATCTTACATGAGTTTAAGAGATTAACTTACTAAGGCCGGAGGTTATGTCTAAATTAATAGATAAGTATAAATTTGTGTTTAATATAGTGACTACAGATTAAACACATCAAGATTAATAATATATATATATATATATTAAACTGTAGAGGCATAGAGCACAAACCGCAACGTCCATGTGGAATTTGAATTTTAGCAAGGAAAATACTAAGAAAAATGATCTCCTTGGCTTAATATAAGCTCATGTTTTGTATTTTAAACATTTTTCTTTTCCTTTGCTTTTTTCTTTTTTTCAAAAATTCATGGTGCAAACATAGCCGTAGAGTTGGTCATCGTGGAAATAAAATCCTAGCCAGGCCTCCATCATCCATGGTTAAGACAATCGCGATATAATAACATACGAGGCAACACAATGTTGAAGGAAGCAAAACAGAGAACTATGAAACCGAACTCAATTATAACAGAGAATTGATTACACAGATGACCACCTTACATATCATCACCTTTTCTTTTTAGCTATAAACGAAACTATAAACCCTCTACTTGCCTACATTTTACCTGCAAAGTTGAAAGTGTATTCTCTAGAAAGTATACTATATTTCACCTAAATGAACACTGGCGAGCCTGAATGCCTGCAAAAAGAAAAAAAGGTGAAGATTTCAACTCATGGGAACTGATGGACCTGTACCCAGCGACCCAACATCTTCACTCTGCTACATCTTCACTATTAGTTCCTTCAGTTTGTATCTCAGGGAGGGTATCAAGATCTATGCGGACATCTTTCTCCTCCAAGGAAGTGGAAGAATCAGATAAATCAACAGAGTCAGTCTGAACTTCTTCAGGGTTTTTGGTTATTGCAGATTCCAAGACTTCATCTGTGCCAGCACTTATATCTGATTTCTCAGCCTCGTTGGCCTCATTCTTTTCTGTTGCAGACTCGGTGTTGGTCCCAGCTTCCATGGAGTCCTCTGATCTAGTGATCTTGACAAAAGCAGACAAGTCTGTATTATCAGATGGATTAGAGAACTCCTCAAAGTTTGACTCTGCATCTTTGGATTCAGCATGACCTGTTGAATTAGAGTCTAAAAGATTATTTTCCGCATCTAAGGAAGAATTATTGGCCTGCTCTAAAGCAATAGCTTGCAAGTTGGATCCTTCTGTGGATGTACCCTCAGTGACAATTCCCTGACCATGATCTAATTCAGACGCGCTCTGAGTTGCATTTTGCAAGGATAAGTTGGGATTCTGTGTTGTGACCACAGTTGTGCTGTTTCTTGTTTCTAAATTATCATTGGACACTTCTGTCAATGCGATATTTGGAGATGAGGCATTCTCTGAATTGTCTAAAGTATTTTCCTTGGTTTCACTGGTGGTGATATTTGTTTCACCATCTGTTACATTTGACGTATTGTCATCTTTAGCCCTTTCACCACCTTCCACCCCCAACTGTTTCCTTATCTCACCATTATTAGTTTCCTCACTGTTGTTCTCCTTGTTTTCCTCTTCCAAAATGTGTTCAGGGTGTTCAGTAGAGTTTTCCACACGTTCATTCTCATTTTCAGTAGTCATTATATGGATATCATGAGCCACTGCACTAGAAGCATCATCTGCCTTGTAAAGTTCCTCTCGTGCCTCATGGTTACTCCTGGCATCTCCATCCTGATCAGCATCCCGCACAGAACTTTCCTTGTCCATTCGGCCATTGCCATCATCAAAACTTTCTCCTTCAGTTTCATTCTCCACACCATTTTCTCTCTCGTCATCATCTGCAAAATCCTCTTCTCGCTCAACGTCTGTGTCTAGTTTCTCTAGTTCATTCTCATCTGTCACATCATCTCCATCTCTCATCCCTTCATCCCCCTCTTCAACCTTCTTGTCTGGCCTTTCTTCTTCATGCTTATTTTCTTCAACTTCTTCTTCAGTCGTTTCCTCCTCTTCTGCTGCTTCATCATGCTGCTCATTCTTGGTCATAGTCTCCTGGACTCCAGGATGGACATCTTTCCTTCCAAGTTTTATAAATCCACCCCTACTTCCCCTATGAAGAGAGGCTTTTGCATCACTTTCGTCATACTCTTTATTCTTATCATGTGAATGCTTAACTTGGTAAATTAACCAAAAGCAAACAGCAAGCAACAAGCAAATTTGCAGAGCATGCTTAACCTTGATTCCCTTGGATCTCTGGTTCCTACTAGGGGACTGCCTGTACATAATGATTTCCTCAAGAAGCTGTCTTCACTTATTATCTTTTCTCACGGCTAAGTTCTACAGGACATGCCACAACATAAAAGGGCATTCATTAAAAGACAAATAAACAAATAATATGATTCAAAATCTAACATCAATATGAAACAATACATTCATGGACCCACATTATGAATTTGAACAGAATTAAGTAGTTTTTCTCATCAACACCATATGTTGAAAGAAAGTACATGTCAAAGATGGCTTATTCAATTTCAGATGAACTACAAAACCTACTACATCAACAAATGCTCATGATTCCTCATTATCAAATGTTAGATTCCAAATAATTTGAATAGCTAATAATTTAACATTATCATCCGTCCCTTCACAACATTTGCTTGGCAGGTGGACAATGGAAGTCCGAGGATTTTGACATGTCTACATGTCTTTTTTCCTTTCTAAACCCTAGGTCTCCCATATATCACAATCCTTTGCTTCGGGTCTCAGGATAGGAGTAAAATGTGTATATGGTCTATATCCCACAAATCAAGAATGGAAAATATTAATTAGTTTCTCTATCAACAGGTGACTTAACCATTGAATCAACCCACAAGAGAACATTCCACGAATATGAACAACGAACCACGTGAGGACCGCACTCGTTACAAACGAAAAAGCACAAAGGAAGGCGGAAAAGTTATTTCTACAGAAATATAGTAATGCTCCATCTCGTTTATACATAACCTTTCCTTCTGCACAAGTAAACTTGCCACAGTGCCACAGACAGACCCCAATTTAACATTTGATCACCTTAAATAAATATGTCATCATCCCTCATCCCTTCTTGTATGCAAGTATTAGCTGTCAATATTTCCAAAATCCCGCAGTTTGCATTGACTGAACTAAGAGAAAATGCAAAGGTTTCAATTACCTCCCACTTGCTTACCTAATGTGCAGCAATGTAGTACATTTATTAATTCATCCTTAACCAAAGTAATAACCCTTTTTTCTTTCTGCAAATAACCAAAGTAATAACTTTTAAAAAACTTAGGATTGGAGTGAACCAAAGTTAAATTCCACATACTTAATTCAATCACAAGGCGCCCTTCAGCTCTCCATCAACTTAATCCATCTCATATTTTCCTCTTTACTATATTATCAAAAAACAGAAAGTGGAATCAGTGGTAGAAAAACTGACGAACACACAAATCTGACATATAACCGGAACCGCCAAGTGTTAAAGATCAAAATCCCGGAGACAAATAAACTGAGAAACTCTAAAAACTTCCAGCATTAATTTCACTAATTAACAAATTCCTGAAGTGAAACCCCAAGGGGTTGAAGTCAAAATCGAACCTTTACAGTAAATACAAAAAAACCTATTTCTATAATCACTAGAGACAACAAATCAATGCACAAAATCAAAGAGTTTATGATTCCACTCGATCACTCATACCTCAATGTCACCACAAATAATTTCAGCAACATGGAAAGCACCCATTGTTCCTAATGACGTCTTAATTAACTACATACAAAAAAAAAAAAAAAAAAAAAGAATGACAGGAAGAAAAATACCTGGAGAAGATAAGAGAGCACAGAAAACTGGGAAGAGGGTCTGCAAACTAGCAGCAGAGAAGTAACTTGAAAGCGGTAAAAGAAAAGGAAAAGGTCTATAGCAGCTTCAAACTCTTAAGGCAAAGAAAATTGTGAAAGAAATACTGAAAATCAGACAGTCCAATTGTTTTCCTTCACCTCGCTCGTCTGGTAATAAATGGTAGAAACCGTAGAATGTCGTTCTTGCAATTTTTGCTACGGAGTGTACGGAGAGAGCTGTAGATGGGAGTCTTTAATTTTCGGGCGTTCCACTGAAAAATAGTCCGGGAATTGGAGTTGCACCATGTGATCGGATTCTCTTCAGTTTCATTCCCTACAATTTCTTACAGGGTATACCAAAGTCGTTAGTCATGCAATGACAGTCGAAAGTTCTTTAAAGTTCCCTACAATCTCTTACAGTGTATATTAAAGTTGTTGGTTGGCAAATTGACATGATGCAGTGGAGTGGGATTTTTAGTTCCAACTGTGAACCTTGTGAAAGGTGATATCTTGGACCGTGACTTGAGATCGACTCTATCATCTCTTTTTCTATTCTTTTTATTATTTTTTTCTTAGCTTCAACTCATAAAATGATTTGATAGAAAGAAAAAAAAAAAAAAAGGGAAAAAGAATAAACCCAACCATTCCTTTTTATTTAAATTTTTGTAGTATAATTTGCCTCTATCTATTTAAATTTTTAAATAAGGTGGTCATGATAATCATACCAAATAAGAGTTATTAAATTAAAATTTCACGATTATTCATTTATGAATATTGTCGGGAGGGGCAAGTTATAATCATTAAATATTGATGGCATCTCATCTTCAATAGTTAAAATTTTTAGATAAAATTGCAATTTTTCATTTTCAATCATTTAAATTTTTAAATAAGATAATCATATACAATAGTACGCAACAAACTAATATCCACTTAAAGAGAAAGGAAGCAATGATTTCAAGTATTTTAATTAACTAAAAATATACACACATCACATACTAATCCTTCATTCTTCCTTCACTTGTCTTAATTTGGAAAGTATTGATGGATTAATTAATCAATTGCGATAGTTGCTTACTAAAATTAGGATAGGTGAAAAAAATATATAAAAATTAAAAGGTAATATATAGCATCATGAGGTGAAATATATATATATATATATATATATAAAGGTTAGAGAATGATTTATAGTATTGCTCTTTTATTAAGCAAGCATCAATTGTTGTTTAAAAGACAAAAAATGGGTTCATTACTATTTATCTGACTCTACAAAAATATTTAAAGTGCAAAATAATTTTTAGGGACCAAATAAAAATAATACAAATAACGTGCGAGATAGGTGGCAAAACTTAAGTGGTTTTCACCGCTACATGCTGAATACTGAGGCACGTTCTTACTAATTATTAGTAAACCACAAATTAATATAGCTCAAAACAGTTATTCTATTATCTTTTTTATTCTTATTTAACTTTTTATTTTGTATAGTAAGAAGTATATGGCTATCAACACTTCAGATACTAATCCAAAATTGGTTTTAAATTCAATTTGATTGTATGATATTCATAATTAATTACAATATTAGACGTACTTGATCTGATTAAAAGATTCGTGAATATGAACTTGAGTCACGTAATCCCTCTTGGGGTAATCGACTAGTGTTGGCTAAAAATTTGAGGTCGAATATTTTAAATTTGAATTTCGTGCACCACTCGATTTTTATTTGTCGCATCGAGCTTGCCTAGTGTGGCTTACCATTCCGTGTGGTTTGCAGGCTATTGCACGCAAGTGAAATTTACCCAATACACACTTTCGGATAATAGTTGTAGATTTTTCCTCATAAAAATAAAATAAAAAATAAAAATAAAATAAAAAATTGAGTGACATATAATTGAGGTTAGCTTAAACTTGAAGATGTCATATTTATCCCAAAATACAAACCCTGTTGCAGGCCCAAGGTCACTCAACATGTTTAGGGCTGTGATCCAAGGCCCACCTTTATAAGATTTAAGGACATACAATCAGTGAATCCAAAAAATCACCGATTTTGATTGGGATTGGGCTAGCCCATATAGCCCATTTACAATTTCTCTCTCTCTTTTTTTTTTTGAAGATATTAGATACTGATGAGGGTTAAAAAAACACTTTTCTATATATGTTTGATTTTATACTTATTTAACCACTTGTACAAATGGTGTTTAGCACAAGTTACACAAAATAGGTACATAGATTTCTCCCTTATTTATTTATTTCTTTTTACCAAATGATAAAAAGACTTTCATGATAGAAAGTTAAGTTACATTAGGAGATGTCTAAAAGGGTCGTTGGCCAATGACATTGCCGGGAGGATCATAGTTGCAAGAAACGAACCACCAACCGTCGTTGCATTGTGCCCTAGCACAACCGAGGCGCACCGAGTCGCGCCACACCACCTGCGTGTAGTGCCTGCACTCCCCACCAACACAAGTGTTGGACGGGTAATCATAATTGGGCTTCTCCTCCACCCACAACGCCACCGCCGCCTGGCCGGTAAAGTCGCCACTGCCCTTGGCAAGGTTCTCCCCGTAGGGCCGATTGGTGGAGTGAACCATGTTGCAATCACCAATCCTTTGATGGACATAGTTTTGGGCAAAAGCTGCCACATTTTCATCCCAAGTCATAGGTTGAACCCCTACTTCGGCACGAGCTGCATTGTGGGCGTTGAGGTAGTCCTGTTGGGAGTTTTGAGCTAGACATGAATATTGTAACATGGTTAGGACAATGAGGAAAAAGAGAGCTGGTGAAAATTTTGTATGCATTTCTAGTTTGATTTTGGAGCAAAATGTTGGGCCAGTTCATGCAAAATAATGCACAAGAAATAGGGTTATATATAGGCAGAGCGGCATGGAATTTTTGGCCTTCTCGAGAATGCATTCTCATCTTTCGTATACATGTTACATTTTTTCCCCCCTAACGTTGGAAATGACTTGATGTGTGGAACTCGTTTCATTCCAAACAAGTTGTATGTGTCATTTTGACAGATACGGCAATAATATGAATTTGGAGTGAGTTTACAAAAATTGAGTTCACAAAAATCGAGACCTACCTATTAAAGTTTTTAAAAATTCAAACTTGATGGGTTGAACTTGTTAAATTTGTTTTATAATTTTAAAAATTTATTTTTTTTGAAAAAATAATGTAGATAATTATATATAATTTATTTTTAAAAGTATATTATAAATGAGGCGAGTCCAAGGTAAGTAGATTTAAAAGAAAAAAAAAAGCAAAACCTGTTTGAACTCGTTTGTAATTTTAAAATGTATCCCAAATGAGATGAATTTTGCACGATTCGAGTTTTGATTTGCCTTATTACCATCCCTACATCTCGGAGCGATATAAAACCTATTTTACTTGATAAGTTTGTTATAAAATAAAATTAAAAAAGGTTTATGTTTTCTTACCAAATTTAAGTCATTTGTGGGATGGCCATTTTTATTTTTCTACACCATTGGAATTTCGAATGGAAAAAAAAAATGTACTTTTTCTACAACATTGAATTTCCAATTAGATGACCAGTTCCCTAGGGCAAAAGTAAACAGTTAAGAAATTGAATGTTTTGATTTTCCAATTGCCTCATCTCTTCACGCCATAGACCTAGGGTCGTTAATACACAAAAAGAAAAGTCGAGTGTGGAAGATTTGAGAATTTGTGCAAATTTTCTCATTTTGAGTTTGTCATATGCCTGATTTTTCCACATTCTTAAAAGTCTTGTCGATTCATATCTTCATTTTTTATTTTGAAATTATAACGATAATGAATCATGGTTCAATTAAGTAAAAAAATATAATAATTGAAATTTCATGATATTTCTTTGATTTTTCGATTTGGTTTGTCATAGGTCTATTTATTCATTTATTCTTAATATAAAGTATGTTATATTATATATATAATGAATTATAAAAACTACCCTTGATGTTTAGACTATTTAAAAAAAATCATTTAAATTTATAAATTGCAAATATCCCTTTTAAATATTTTTCAAACAATGAGATATTTGTAATACCTCAATGGAATATTTGTAATTTTAAAAGATATAGAATTCTTTTGTAATTAGGTTAAAGCTCAAGGATAATTTTTGTAATTTATCATATATATATATATATATATTTATTTATTTATTTATTTATTGACGAACATAAAAGCCTTTGAGAAATTAAGTACTATGACTCGTAGAAATTATATTCCCAGTACTAGTGGCCAATTTTCAACTGAATTATGAAATTTGAAGTAAAGACCTGAAAATTTTTGGTGTTTCAAAATTACTATTTTTTTTTTTAAAGCCATAATTATATCAATTACATCGGAAAATCAATCAATAATAATTCAACAGAATCATCACTACCCAAAATTAATTAAAAATAACAAGCTCAAATTACCACTTGAGAAGTGTAATTAGACACACAGCATATGTATAAGTTATCATAAGTGGCGTGTAATTGCGTTACCAATTTTTCAAATATAATTTTGGACAGGTCAATAATTTAAATCTCATTCAAATCCCTTTGGGATCACAGAAATCCTGCACAAATGAAACTGTGACCATTTGCAAATTACGTTTAAATTGTGGAAATTTAATGCAAAGTACTGCAAATTTTATTAGTTAAAGATATACCTTATAGGTTGCTACAAGAATTCTACATAACGAAATCTTCAAATCTTTAACAGAAGAAAAGGGTAAATTGTAATTCACCCTTTAAATCTAACTATTTTAGCAAATTATTTCCCAAAAATAAATTTTAATCACTCTGTCCCTTTAAATTTAATTATTTTGGCATTTTACCCTTTTACATTTATTATAACACTTTGCCCCAAAATTATTTTTAATTTAAATTTTTGTTGGAATACTCTTCGTCAGCAGCTACGATATGCTAAAATGAATTATAATATTTTATATTATTGTCAATGATTAAAACATAACAAATAGTGATACTTTTGTTGTAATTAATAGTGATACTTTTTTTAATGGTAAGCATCATAATTTGTCGTATATTTACCATTATTAATAATAATAAATATTATAATATATTTTTTTTAACTTTTATATGCAAAGGACAAGAAAGAAATGCATAACGACGATTGGCGAAAAATATTCTGATAGAAATTTGATCTGAAATTGACATTAGTAAGGATATAGTCATATAATAAATATAAGTTATTTTTAAATGGATAAAGTGCCAAAATAATCAGATTTGAGGGGTTGAAGTGTCATTTACCCCCAAAAAGAAATGGCAAGAGAAGCTTCTTCATTGTATTTCAACTATCTAATACTAAGAGTTTTTACTTCATTTGATTAGATTAGATATACTAAAATATCTAATCTAATCAAATATTTACTTTTGGTGATGATGGTCTATAATTGATATTTTTTGTTGGATAATTCATTATATTTATGAGGTGAGATGAAATAATCACACCCTCTTATTTAAAATATCATATATATTTTGACCATAATATATATAATTTTAAACCATATATTATAATTTAAATTTAAACGTAGACCAATTTATGAATAACTTCTTCATATTAGATGTTATTGATCTATATGGGATTGAGTTTGATGGGTTTTTTCATGTTATTAGTCCGCTTTTTTTCATGTTTTTTGTTAATCAATCCCTAACTTAATTAAAATCATTCATATTCAAGCAATATTAAATACAAATTTAGATTCTTTGGATTTTCTGAATTTTAGTTGAACAAAAATACTGAAGTCATGTGACAAAGTATCACTATCCATCATTTGCCCATTTAAAATTTTCTGTGGAAACTGATGTTCTTTGTCAATATTTGATCCCAGGAATATTAAAAAGTGAAAAGATAAGAACTCACATGCCATTGTTAAAGGAGCTGTTTCTTTTTAAAACTCGATTGTCAAAGCTTAGTTAGATAACTAAACACGCCAAACCTAAACCATCTTTAGTGCTGGTAAATTATTCAAAATTTTGTGCATCGAAAAGGTAGCAAGTTAATATGAATTACACTCAATTAAAACTTATTACATTGATTCATGAGGAATGAATCCTTTTTTAGGTCAATTTGGGAAGATTGCTAAGCAATTAAGTGAATTTTTAATACTCTATAATTAGGGTTGAAATACAAGATATTCGATACTCGATTCGAGATCGATCGTGAAAAACTCGTTTGAACTCGATTCGTTAACTTAATAAACCAAACTTGAAAATATTTTTTCGTTCGACAAGATTTGAAACTTGGTTTGAGTTTAACTTTATTAGTGAAAAATAAAAAATATGTGTAAAAATATCAAGTTACTTAAGTTCGATTTGTGTTCAACTCTATTAAACCTCGTTCAGACTCAATTTGATTAACAATCAAACCAAACTCAAACATAATTTTTTAAACTCGATAAGATTTCAAACAAGTTTGAATAATAACGTGTTCGTCACGACTCAATTTGTTTACACCCCTATCTATGATTGTTCTCACTTTCTCAACTCTTGCAATATTCATAACAATACAAAGGGAAAGTTGTTGAAGTTTGAATCTTCTATTTCAATTTTGTGTTGCATTTTGTAATGCATATCAAGCATACACATCACGTGTATATAATTAATTTTAAGTATATATTTTAAAAAATTATATACACATATATGATATATAATACAAAATTGTAATATAAAATCCCAATTAATCAAATTTGACAGCATCCAATTAATGCAATTATCTAGAGTTTATTAATATCTTTATTATCTGCATGTAAAGAGTTATTAATGATTTCAATTAACCCGAATTATCCAAGCTACATAATCATAACAACTTTTATCTTTTACTGAACCATGATAACATAATTAGAAGACCAGTATCTCTTCTATTTCTTCATACATAGTAACAACACAATGTCACAAACAACGTTATCTTAATACTAAGCTTCTAGTATGGACGTTGGCCAATGTAATTTCCTGGAGGATCATAACTACATATGACGAACAACCAACCATTGCGGCACTGAAGCCGAGCGCAGCCAAGACGAATCGAGTCGTTCCAAACAACCTGCGTGTAGTGGAGACACTCTCCACCAACACAAGAATTGGAGTTGTGGTCATAGCAAGACTTCTCACTAACCCACATACCCACAGCATCCACAGCCGACAACCTCCCCCAGCCCTCGGCCAGGTTTTCGCCGTAAGGCCCCTGGGAGTGCTCCATATCACAGTCTGCGTACCGCTTGTGCGCGTATTCCAAGGCGTAGTTTGCGACGGTGTCGTTCCAGACGAGGGGCTGCACCCCAACTTGTGCTCGTGCGTGGTTGTGGGCGTCGAGGAAGTCTTGAGGGGAGTTCTGGAATTGGGAGGGATCATGAGGAGGAGCAGCCATTGTTGAGGCTATAATTAAGGTAAAAATGATGAGGAAAATGTTGGAGGAATCCATTTGGTGTTATTGTGGATATGGCAGATGATTTGAGTGTGTATTTATAATAGACAGTGTTTGAAACAGTTGGAAAGTTATCATTAAGTTTTGGGAAACTGATTTATGGTATGTCTTTGAATTTTTTATTTTAATTTATATATTTTATTATATATTTTAATACATTAATACAGTATGTGATCCATATATATATATATATTTGTTGTTTATTTATAATATAAATAAAAAATAAAACACAAATATTAATTTTTTTATTCCAATTAAGTGCATTTATTGTATTCTTATCTTTCCAAACATGCTAAACATATCAAGATATATCAAGATTGATTAGGGCTATTTTAGGACAAATATATAGTCATTCCATTGATTGCAAGCATCCACGCAAAATAAAAATAAAAATAAATAAATAAATAAATAAAAACAACAATAATGGAGCTTCACACTCGCAATACGACATTGAATTTATGTAATAATCTGTGTTTCATGGCATCTACTGATGTCTGATTGCTATATATGTGTCAAAAATGAGTCTCGTGAATGATGGAGATATATGCAATTTATATATTTTTCTCAATAATTTTACCTTTCTATATCTTTTGGCTGCACTGCACCATAATATACCAATAATCCCACTTTCAGATTTTGAGTGCAAATTAAGATTTTTTATTTTGTGATTATTATATATTTACCAAATTAATATGACGAAATTTAAACTCAAAATCTTTACAATCTTCGACTTCAGTCTTATTGCTTGAATACGACTTTATTAGCAAAATGAAGATTTAAACTAGTATTATTATGCAAATCCTGATTAATTTGTTTCAGATAACAAACTATATCTGTTATAATTATTTGGATCCATGGTCATTGTCAGCAGTAAAGTCATGTGAATGCATG
The DNA here is from genome assembly GCA_019321725.1 of Paulownia fortunei. Taxonomy (NCBI): domain Eukaryota; kingdom Viridiplantae; phylum Streptophyta; class Magnoliopsida; order Lamiales; family Paulowniaceae; genus Paulownia; species Paulownia fortunei. Next base: position 2,355,572 of record CM033108.1, read on the forward strand.
TCAACATCTTGCGCCGGATTAAGTAGAAAAATGATGTTTATTTTTTATGATTGAAATTTTTAAGCTTTCTTTTTGTTTTTTGGGTACCTTTTTTATTTTTCTGTACATAATGTATGTATAGATTCATGTGAGCAAAAATAAATAATATGGTCAAGTAGGTAAGAAAATAAGTAATATGTAGATCGTCCATTATATATTTGGAATGTGAATAACTATTTTGTCTTTCAGAAAATACAAAAAATAAAAAATAAAAAATACAATCGAAATTACTAGTCACTAATCGCATTTAATAAGACTATAATTAAATAAAATATGGGGGAGTTGTATAATCGATGTTTCCCACAAACAAAAGTAGTATAACCATCCTATATCCAAGAAAATTAGATTTATTTGAAACTTCAATAGAATAGTCTTTCAGTGATGTTAAATATTTAATGTTTCTCTTTTATAACATTTTAAAGTTTTTAATAATTTTTTAAATAAGGTAATCATTTAATATGATATCAATGTCAATCCAAATAAGAAATTTTTGTTCAAAAGTTTCTTCACTATATATGTTTTCTTTCTAATAAAGACATTAGATATTAAATGCTTGCACAATATTAAATATTTGATAATCACGTAATGTTGCCTTTGAATATTTTATTTAAATACAAGTATATATAATTCACATCAAATATGGATTCGAGGATATATTTTAACACTTGGCATATATTTATAATTTAAAAAATACAAAATAATTGAATTGTTATAAAATAACCTGACGCGATTATTAGGCGCAAATTATGTTGGGGCATTTGAATACTTAGACCATGGCTTTGAATAACTTTCACAGGGCTATAATTACGGAACATGTGCTTTCACTGCTTCTTTCAACCTCAATTTGCTCCACATTTTCTCCTAAGTTTAATGTCAATAACTTTTGACTAATGGAATATCCCAACTCCAAATGCATGATACCTCTATAAATTTAAAGAACTTTCACCATTATTGAGTTAGGTTCCAGGATTCTTGACTATAAAAAAATTGACGCATGTACAAGTTTGGATACTTGCAGTTTACAAGTTGAATTATCATAGAACCCCACAACCCCCACCCCCCCGTGTCACGAAAGTATTAGAAGCCCCGTGAAAACACCAGTGATACAAAGACAAAGGCCCGTGCTTATAATTTATGAATAAATACTTCATAATTCATGATACATAAAATATTTTAACATAATTTTTTAATTACTAACTTTTCATGGATTGATATTATCTGTGACAACTTAAAAGGATCATCATCTTCAATTAAAAAAATAATATTATTATTTTCAACTTTTTGTCTTCAATACCTCCAACAACTTGTCTTAAATTTTGAACGTGAAAAATACCATCTTAAAAAGGACGTTCTCCAATGAAATTCCCCGGGGGATCGTAGTTACAATTGACAAAAGTCCATCCATTCAGGCAACTAGCCCTGGCGCAGCCAACGCGAGCGAGTCGCGCCAAACAACCTGGGTGTTGTAACTGTTGGAATCCAGGTCGTATAACTTCTTCTCATCAATCCACATGTCCACAGCTTCCTTGGAGCTCAACTCCCACGACCCGGCCGCCAGGTTTTCCCCATAGTGTCCTGCGGAGTGCTGCATTGCACAATCTTCTGAGCGTTCGTTGGCATATCCCTGCGCGTAGGCTGCCACGGTGTCGTCCCAAACGAGGGGCGGAACGCCAACTTCAGCACGGGCAGTGTTGTGGGCGTCGACAAAGTCTTGGGGCGAGTTTTGGGCATGGGTGTGGTGGGTTAGAGCCACCATCAGGCAAATGAAGACAATGGAAACTTTTGGCCAATCCATTCTCTCTTGTTGCAGAAATGGCACAGGTGTAAATGAAAATATACAAGCATTTTCCTTTCTTTTATGGGAGGGGTTTGCCAAGATAAAGAATTGTGAGAAATGGATGATGGAAAGATTTGTGGAACAAATAGGGGTAAAGAAAGAAGTTTATTTTGGATTACAGTGGAGATGGATAATTGGATAGGATAGGCTAATTAAAAGCGAGTGTTGAAACGCAATAACAGATGAGAATAAATGAGGGTTAAAAAACTGGCAATAAAAGAACAAGGCTTCCATTGTGAAGAGACTTAACAGTTAAAATCCTCTCTTTTACCTTAAGTATAAATCCCAGAAAGCAGGAAAGTTCAAGTTGCTTCAGATTTACAACAAAAGTAATCTTATCTAAAAAGTGAAATCATGGAGTATTCCGTCAAACAGTGATTATATTTTTTTTTCTCTACAGTTATCAAGAAAAAGTACATTGAGATTTGATAATTCTGCTGAGCAATTCTTGCTAGCATAACAAGTACATTAATGTAAGGATATAGAACAAGGATACATTTGGTGGATGCTCATCAAGACCAGCAAAATTTTTCAGTCAATAATATAGGTGTCTCATAATTGTATATTAAACAAATGAACACAATTTCCATGATGATATTTAACAATGTAAGAACTAAAGATGCTTGTTGGCATTGTTGCCACAAAGAATACCTTCTACAATCGGATAATCAATGCAATGGTTTGAGGTGGAAAACTTGGCAGGCTGACTTGTATGATTTCTTGGCTGCTGCCTGCTCAAACTTCTTGATAGCAGATTCATTCTCTTCTAGGCTGGTTTGAATGAAAAACCTTATCCACCAAGATGAGCTCCGCAATTTGGCCTGCATAATGAACACCGAGAAGCTCATTTTAAGAGTTTAACCACTGAAACTTGCTGTTTAGCAGCTGTTAAGACCACTGGTGACTTAACAATGCCGTGCAAAATAGGCCAGAAGATATCCAAGATTTACATGCTTGTTTAGAGACATTTCATCAACCAAGGATCATGTCTCAGATTCGGAACATAGAATTTCACGATTAGCTAAATCTTCCTTGTTGCAGCGAGAAAAGCAGCTCAAAGTAAATGTTGAGCACTTTTCTCCATATTATTATTTAACGAAATCATTATTCCGAAGTTAGTGAAACAGGAAATATCAGACCAACAGGAGCATCTGGGGCAAATTTGTTTATCAAGCAGGAATCAAATTTTTACATATACATACATATGTGTATATATGTATATATATATTTATTTATTGTCATCCTATCAGATATAGGAAAGGAAAAAAAAGAAGAGTAAAAGAAAGAAATATTGACACTTACTGGGCGCCCGAACTTGGATAGCTCTGCCACTTTAGCTCTTTGCTGACCTGGGTAACCTGCATTCATATCAATATTAGTAGAACTTCGTCGTGAATTCAGAACTTGTCAGCCAATGTGAGTACAAGATCATTCCATATAGTTTTGTAGAGGTAGTTGACAGGACTTAGATACTATTTACAAAACAGACTTGAGCACTTTGGTCTATGGTTCAAGGTCCTAAATTCTAACAATACAAGGATGGTATGGTCCTAGCCCTTTCTTGTCGCCTCATATCAGCTTTCTGTGTTACTCCACTTAGTACGCCTAAGGTTCTGGAGTAAGCCACAAAATTCACACAATAAGGCTGGTAGATAATTGCAAGAAAGGAATTACGGAGTAGTAGCTGCAAATTACATGAACGGTTTAACAAGGCTCTAAGTTGTCACCTTGTAACATGCATAACTCCCACCTAAAAGAGTGTATCAACCAAAACTTTCCCCATATTAGAAGAAAAAATAATTAGGAAGGATGCATCAGTCCCTACACATTCAAATAATAACCTAATCTAGTTAACTCAATCTTGTTATGTATAACATCTGTAGAATTGCAAAAGGACATAATAAGTCATGGTTCCGGAGAAATACCGGATAATATAACTAAGCCATCAGCAGATACCCTCACTAGCTCTGGAACAGTCTTGTTAAGATACTTAGGTGACAAGTAATCCAATGCATCTGACACTATGACGAGAGAAAACGACTTTGGCCTGTAGGGAAGAGGAAACTTGATATCAGCCACACGCACAATGCCTTTGTGCACAAGACTCTTGCAGTTGCTATCAGCATCATCTAACTCATATGGCTCTACACCCCAAGCTTCTGTATCCTCTTCTTTTAATAGTTGAGAGACTATTGAGCAGGTTTCAGGGCCTACATGCAATACTTTCCGCATGCTGTCACCATATGCTTTCTTTAGAATAGGTATTAATCTCTGAACTTCCAGTGTACATGAAATACCACCTGCATGTACATGACTGGATTACACAAAAAGAGCTTCTCATCTAATAGCAGCATTTATTTAATATTTCATATAAATGACACCAAGAAAAAGAAGCCAGAGAGAACACCGAGTGGCCCCTAAAGTGGTAAATATCAGACAAGCAACTTTTTAATTATCTAAGCAGTCAAAGGGAGATCATGAATACAATGGAAACTATAGACCACAAAATAAGCCATGCCAAACAGCTGGTCTTGTCCACATCAATAGCATTACTTTAAACATCAGATGCATAAAGTAAGCAGAAATTACATGAATTGGATATGAAGCACATTTGATAAAATCACCAATCTCCGAAATGTATTTTTGCACTGAAAAATATCTCAATATTAAGTTAAGTGAAAAAAGTAACACCTGCTTCACCAAAACAATCAAAACTTTGAAAAAATGAATTTTGCAGAAATAGTGGTTGCAAGTACAAGAAACAAAACCTTCTCGACATGCATGCATTGATTAATCCTGGTCCATTAAAAAAGAAAATTTGGGTAAATAAGTTGGAATGAGGTTTATTATTTTATTAGCACTATATGGTTACTTTTGATAAGTAAAAGAAGGAAAAATTATATCTAGTAAACATGTCTTCTTTTTGTAACTCGGAGCATTGTATGCAACCACATATGCTAACACACAGGATAATAAGGAATAAAAAAATGAAGAATTTCTTGGAATAAGAGCTTCAAATAATAGGGACAAATCTTTTAAATCATAGACAGTTACCATCAAGCCTATTTAAAGCACCTATGTCGCCACTCCTGCCACCTGTAAGGAAACAATTTAAAACTCAGATTACCCCAAATGAATGAAGTTACCTGCACAAGTTTTCATCAAAGTTATTCATCAAAAGGATTAGTTGCAATTAAAAGTTCAATTTACCATTCTGTCAGCGCTTCCTACCAAATTAAGTGGAAAACAAAGTATGTAAATTATCGGATCAACCTTCCTAGGATGTGCGTGTGTTTGTGTGTGTCTAAAAAGAACAAAAACAGACCTGAACCATGATAAAGATAGCCAACAATCAGCAGTGCCCCCTGAAATTTCCAAAAAATAGTACCGAATCAGTTTGCTCACTATGAATTCAAATCCAGGCAAACAAACTCATCTACGTGAACAGGATCATCATCAGAAATAAATATCAAGAAGGGGATAAGCATAATCCTTAAGCCACATTTTTTCATGATTCACAAGAAACTGTAGTTCATTATCATGATTGCACAGAATGTACGGCAAAAAGCAACGTATGCATGCATGCGCATGTCCAGTGTGTGTGTGCAATGTCAGTGAATAATGTGTGCATACATGCGCTCGTGCAAAAATGCATATGCTCGCATGTGTGAGAGGAGGTGAAGTAAAAGAAGCCAAGATTTACCACAACAAAAATTCCTATGGATAATAGTGGAGATGGATGGGATTTCGAATGCAATGCGCCCACAAAAGGAATGCTCCCACTGTCAGCAAGGCGACGAGCAGTATTGGGTCTTCTTGACATCATCTTACAGTTCAAGAACCTGTCAGATGCACGATTGAATGCCTAGTCATTGGGACCAGAAAGACACCGTTAAATATAAGAAAATACCATTTCACAGTAATATGGCAGCTCATTGGTAACTAGTCCACAAAGATCTCTACCAGTTATTCAAAGGAATCAGCCTGAGTTTAAATGATCAGAATAACTAAACAGAGAACACAGCCATTTATTCCACTCTAAGCCCAATTAAGCAACACATGCTTCAGAATTATGAAGTTCTCCAATGTAATAGTCATTATGCAACCCAAATTCTCCAAGAAAAAACACATCCCTAATCTATTTCTAATCCTAAAATAACAGACACTAGTATATGAATATTCAGAGAAGCAAATGCTCTGACAAGGGGATGAGCTAATAGACAGAAACTAATTTGCTAATATATTTTGCATCAATCAAGAAGATCAACGAGCAACCACATTCTAGGTAAATCAGTGATTTACAATTTTACTTGACTCCCCATTCCAAATCCTAAACCCAGGCAGCGTGGAGACAGATAAACCACAACCCAAAAAAAAAAAAAAATCAACAAAAGACCAGCTATTTCAAGCTCTTGAATGGCGTGGAACCAGCTGTATCCACAATACAGCAGGAAATGGCAACATGTCCCAAACTAAATCACGCAACAAACCCACAACTCAACAGCTGAAATTTCACTCAATCACGAAGAAAAAAAAAAAAAAAAAACGAATCCATAATCCCACGAACAGAACAACGTAGTCTCTTTCTTCGAAATAAAGAAACAAAACCATTTTATAATCAACATAGAAAAAACTGCAAATGAAGAGGTTACCTAAAACGGGAAATCTAAAGAGAGAAGCGGGAGAACTGGAAGTGGATCTAGATCTGCTGGTATTTTTGCTTACTCCCTGAGCTCAGAGGACACAGAGAAAGCGCTTCAGATTTATTTGACTGGCAATTGTTTTTATTTATTTATTCGTTTATCTGCTTTATGTCATTTTCTCAGAGTTAATGGCAGTGTTACATTTAATTTATCTTCTAAAAAATTGTTTAATTTTATAATTAGTCGGTCAGATTACGAGTTAATTTTGATTTATTGGCCAAAAATAAATGAAGAGAAAAAAGGCCCAGTCGGCAGAAGCCAGATGGTGGGGTTTTTCTTTTTTTCCCCTTTTCTGGTTTTTTCCAGGGACAAGGGGTTAACTTATTTATTGGCCATTTTGAATTATTGGCTCCATTTTTGAACTATTTTCCAAGGGGATTTATTGGTGAGTTTGCAGCCCAAAATTGGAGGCTAATAGATTTGTAATAAATAAAATAACTGTATAATAATTTATACATAAATCTCATAGTTCTATTCGTACGACTATTAATTCATAGATGAAAGGAATTATTAGTTTTAATGTTGTTCTCACTTAAAATCTTTGGCCAAACATAGGTTTAGTGGCTTAATGTATTATGTAATAGGAGTTGTAGGGACACAGGATATTACGTTGGATCATTTGTTGCATTTTATTAGTTATTCGTTGCATATAAAATTTATTTGTAAAATACAATAATTTATAACAAAAGATCTTGTTCGATTTATGAGAAAGAGAAAGTAAATAATAAAAAAGGATTAAAATGTCTTCATAACTTACGTCTATTTATCAAACAGCACAGCGCTTGTTTATTTTTACGTAGATCTTTTTTATTCAAACCCAAAGTTAGTTCATATTTTTAGATTGTCAATCATTAGATTCACATATAATAGATGCTAGATTGGCTCCATGTGGTTAGATGATCAACTATAAAAAAAAAAAATCATCCATAAGTACAAAAGGTATGCATAAAATAGCTTTCGTTTATTTTCCCAACCTCACTAAAACTTCTAATGCTGGAATATAAATTAATCATTGTAGAGTTTTAACTTAAAACCACCCCACTAAATCTATTGATATTGTAAGTTTCACCTTAGCTTGGTTGTGGAAGTTTTAGATCAAACCTTCACCGATTTCTCCAGGGGAAATGATTTTTTTTAAAAAGCTCATATACATACTTATTTACACACAATAGGGTCGAACTCCTGACATTTCATACAAAGGTGGGAGGCGGTACCATCAGGTTAAATGATTGATGATTCTCCGGGGCAATATAATTCAATTCGAATCAAATTAGAGTTTTTTCATTATACTAAATTTTTATGCAAACAAATGAATTTGGTTTGTTTTAAATAGGCTCGTTTGAGTTAAGTCTGGTTGAGGGTTTAAGGCATATGAGGTTTTGTATGGACTTGGGCCCAAATGATGAGATGAGTTAAGGATTTAGGGCCAACTATGTAGCTATTTAAATATTATTGATTAAAGATGGATTGGTCAGTCAGTGTGGAATAATAGAAATTGGCTTGCTCTACTAATGTTCGAGCTATGCGAGTAGGTCATTTAGAAAATTATTTAGTTGATACCGAACTGAGATGCTCTGTTAGATATAAGGTGACCAACCTTGGTGGATTGAATAGATTAACCTAGTGTAGAGATGGTAGAGTAAGTAAGTTAACAATGACGAATCGTAGTGTGAATATATTAGGATGTTGAAAAAGGAAAAGTGATAATTCGTTATACGATATCCATGATTTTTGATTTGAGGAGTTTTTCTTAATTCTACTACTACGATGGACTATTATAAAAATGTGACTTAAGGTAGGAATTATTTTTACATGCTATTATATATTTGAAATATACACACTTTGATTGAATGATTAATGTTGTTCGAATTCTCACTAACTTGAGCGTCGTATAATTTTTGTTGGACAATACTCAACATTTTGTAGGTCAATTTAAGTGTGGTTCATTGATCAAACTGTTGGATTCAAAGTTGTTGATTGGTATTGAAATATTGAGTACATCAATTACTTATTATTATTATTTTTTATTTTATTTTTAGATAGGGGATAATTGGATCCACATGAAACAAAAATTCCAAAAATTCGTATTTTTTTGGTCTAAACCAATTTCGTTTTGTTCCCTCGACTATTTCTCAGGGTCTCATGCTTGTTAGCTTTACACAAAATACATCTTCATGGTTGGACACCTTTAATTAAGCTTTGTGATTAAAGCATTCCGCAGTACGAGTATTACTTTTTGAGACAACTTTTCTAGACCCAGTAAGCTATTTGAATGCCCCATTTCCACCTTGATTTTAGTGTTTTAAGATGTTAAGAATTAGCCCCCTTCTAATTGTGCGATGCCGACAACAAAATAAAGTAAATATAAGAGACATCAAATTTATATGCACTCCGCCGCAATGTTTGATTAAATCATATTTTGCTTCTGCAAAGTTTACTATAATTAAAAGGAAATTACAGATGTAAGAGAATTATTACACGCACTCTTAACCCCAAATATAAGTTATCTCTATAAAAATATTTAATACAATAAATATCCAAACTTCTATTCTATTTATTTAAAGAGTCCACAAAGAAAATGAAGAGAATTCTAATGCACGCTTAACCCTAAATATGAGTTATCTTTCTAGCAATATTCCCTTCTTTTTTTTCGATTGACCGACTCCACATAATTCTACTATTATTCCGTATAATACGTCTTATTTTGGATTGGTATGAAATTTTATACTTTTCGTTCGAAAAACAAATAACTCATGAGACTTGAAAAAATAAAAAATTTGTAAATATTTATATATATTATCTTTAAAAATAATAATTATAAATTAATGATCTCACATTATTACTTAAAGAGGAGTTTGGCGAAAAATGAGTTCGATTAACAATAAATTGAGATAAAAAAAAACTTATGGGATTAAAAAAGTGAAAGTTTTTATTATTTTTTTATGTTTAATTTTTAAAAATAATGATGAAAAATTAGTGGTGGAAATCATTATTATGGGTGAGAAGGGTACTCATTGCAAAAAAAATAAAAATAAAATATGAGACATTATTTACATTTATATACAAAATTCAAAATATTCACTTTAAAAATAAAAAAAAAGTACTTTATAATTTATAAATTATAAATTATTCAATATTATGAATTCTTAATTAGTCTCTGGATTGAGGTTGACTAACTACATGCTATAATAAAAAACTAATATTCCAATACTACAAAGACGGGACTCGGGACACCTAGTTGTAATCTTCTTTTTAATGTTTTTTGGTACTAACCTAGTTGGAATCAAACTGCATTTTGTTCATTGTCCGATGACGTTATTGGACCAGGTTGAAAAATCCCAATCTTTGTCAAAGTGTCGTAATTTGCGGGCCCATGCTAGAAAATCGCGTTTTGACATAGTACTATTATTTATTAATCATGGATGCGAATCTCTCTGGCATTTTCAATTCTCCAGTTAAGCGACTTTACAGTAACAAAGAAGACTTCCAGTTCCAGATCACACCTTTCCGCGTTTTTTAATACTTTAGAGCTACTTTATTCACATTTTTAAACGTCTATCTTGTTAATTTTTATGATTTGGAATTTTAGAGATACATATTTTATTTATTTTTATTTTTAAATTTTTTTAATCAAACTTAAAAACAAAAAAATATCTACCAAATATTTTAAAAATAAAAATATATTTATTTTATGGTATTCTTCACATAAAAAATTTGTAAATTATTAGTAGACTTGAACATAGTTTATATAAAAACGTAACAAATCCAAACATATTTTTTTTATACAAAAATCTAGTAAAATTATTTTCTACCCTGAAAATACTAAAAATATGAAAATAAATTGAAAAATAAAACCAGAAGAACTCTTAATTTTCATATCAATTTTCAAATTTCATAAAAATAAATAAAATTCTAGGGAATTTGTGCATTAGCTACAACACTACAAAGTGTGGTCAATGCATATCACTTCTAAAATACATCTTTTGTTCAATAACTTGGTAGCCATCGATTAATTTATCAATAATTATCTCGACATGAGAAATATATTTAATATTTATTTAATAACGATAAAAATATATTCGAGGTTGAATAGTTTATATCTTTGTTGGTTTACGATAAAATATACTAAAAATTTAACTTGTCAATTTAACAATTATAAGTAAAAATTAAAAGATTTTGCACGATAAATACAAACTCAACGTTTAATTAACTAATAAAAAATTATAATGAGCAAATAAAAAAGGAAAACCTTCATGACTCAAACTTTTACTCCACTAAGTAGTCGCCACGTTTCATATTAATTAAAATACTCCATCTTAATAATACTTATCTCAACTAATTAATTAATTAATAATAGTTAAAGGTGATATCTAATAATTAATTTTCTATGTCAAAGTGTGAATCTTTTTTTTAAACATCACATGGGGAATTAATTAATTTAATTAAAATTGTTAAAAAGGTGGCTACTGTGCTGTGAATTGGTTGGCTGACTGCAAGTTGCACAGAATCAAAGAATCAATCCTCGGACTATAGAATACTGTTTCATTTTCAAACTTATTTCAAAATATAATTATTTGATTTTTTTTATTTCCATATTTGTAAATTTGAAAATTAAAATATATTTATTTTATAGTATTTTATTAAAAATATAATTTTTTTGTAGATCTGAAAATAAATTTTTTGGTAGGTGCATAAAAACATGAAATGTTACAATAATTTAGAAAGTGAAATATATCTTAGTAAAATAAATATATTTCACAATTTTAAATAGTAAAAAATAAAAAGATATTTTTTGAAGATAAAAAAGAAAGGGACCCTAGATTCTTTGGACTGTAATATACTGACAGTCGCTCTTTCGGTGCAGTCACTGCGGTTGCGTGCAGTGGGTACAGATAACCCCGACTTATTTCTTCACAAAGAAAAAATCAAAATTAAAATTAAAATTCCGTTAAAAAAAAGAAAAAAATAAACAAAATTAGTTTCCCTTTAAAGAAAATGTGTGGCCCTTTAAATTAATTAAAAGCACAAGTATTTTCGAATTTCGAGGGATCTTATTATTATTTTTTGTTATAATTTAATTATATCAATTTTTAAATATGTAACACCAAAAAAGAAAATGTGAGCTAATCATACATTATGGCTTCTTTTATTTTATTGATCTATAAGTTTTGTTATTTTTTCAGTAAAAATGGTTATATATGTTACAATGTCCTAAATATTAATTATCAATACTAATTAGTGATTAGCAATTGATGTTTTAAAATTGCTATTAATTAATGATTTATAAGTTAATATTATGATTTATGAAATTAGGCAAGACGTCGTCGTTTTGAATCACCCCTCGTTTGCTTGATAGATCTTATTTACGCACGAGATAATTAATAATTGTAGTTTTTGTTATGTGCTTGTACTACCACTCCTTCTCATATATGTTAAAAAACTTTGTTGTTGTTATTTGGCCTAAAAAATTATCTGCAACTTATATTAGCAACAAGTTTAGTTAGATAAATATGGGATGAAAAAATTCAATATTTAATAAGTATGAATTTTGTTAAAAATGATAAACAAAATTCAGTTAAAAAATATATGAAAATAAATACTATACAAATTTATAAGCATATGAATAAAATACAAATATAAAAAAAATAAAATTATTTGGAGAAAAAATACGAATTATTTTAACACTATTTTTATATGTATTTTGCTTGTATTTGTTTTAACTTATACACAAATTATTTTATATGGATTTTTATATTATACAATTTATAATTATGACATAACTTAGAGATACTTATTAATATTGTTATTTTTATTTATATAAAAAAATTTATGCGACTTTTCAATTTTAATTAATTAACATAAATATTTATTAAATTTGAATATTATTTATCAAATATTATACAGAATAAACATAATACGTGTATCATATATTATACAATTCCATATCATTCAAATTATTTAAAAGATTCGCATTTATAATTTTCTTTTATAGAATGAAGTGTAACGGAATACTTAAAAATGAAAAAAAATAAAATCTCATAGTTCAAATTAATAATAGTAATTGCGTATCTCTATAACCTTAATTAAGACCCAATTAATTGGAATATCATAAATGGTAGCCAGAATAGAGGTCTATGAACCCGAGACGCGAAACCATTTGTTATAGTCATAAACATTAATGATGCCGTCAAAGTAGTAATTTAGTTGTTTTGATCAATATTTTTCATAAATAGGTAATTAGTTCGATTTTACTTATTGTCTTAATCCATTAGTTAAATAGTTATCCTCGTGTTTAAAAATTCAATATAATCAACACTTTAGTAATGATGTAATGATAAATATATATTTATGCGGTAATTAATATTACGATGACAAATGACAATAATAATGTATGGTGTAATGGGTGTATAGATAAAACAAATTAAATATTTTATTAAAAAATAAGATATTTGGAGGGTGAATATTGTATTAAAATATATATATCAGGTGTATCATTTATAATATATCGGACGTGTAGATGATTAATAAATGTCTTATTTCATAATAAATGAGACACTTATTAATTATCAAAACACTCGACGAACAGTACGAATGTAACCTATATTACACCAGTAATATTCTAGAAAATGAGGCCGAACAGATGAGATTTATTTTTACTTAAAAATAATTAATAATATAAAATCTATTCCAACTATAAAAAATTTATAAAGTTGAAGGGGCGGCCGCACCGTCAATCCCTAACTCCGTCCCTTCTGGATAATTATTCAATTTTATAAAAATTGAAATACTTATCTATCATCCATATATACCCAATATTTGAAACAAATATTTTATTTCATAAAAATTAAAATATTTATCTATTATTTATATATATCTTGAATACTATATTTTATTTCATAAAAATAAAATATTTACTCATTACTGTATTGTCGGAGGAATGTGGGGCGTGTGTTACATTTCTACTAAACCAAGTGCAGGGAACATGGTCAATTTAAAGAGAGTTGCTAACGTTGGTTTAAAATAGACAAGAGGAAGAAACAAATACAGCGCTACGGCCATCACCTTTCGATAAAGTATAGAACTGTAGAGATTAGAACCGCATAAGCTGAAGAGCAGTATCACCTCCTTTGACTCAGTTGAGTAACATGTCATCTCTTTTCACAACAGGGGCAATTATAAAGATTCCAAAAATCTTCATAAAAAGTCTCTATCGAGTATTGACTGTTGCTGCTCCCTCCTGTTCTTTTTATATTCTCCTCATCGAGAATTCATTATCGAATCCACAACTGAAGCTCAGAAAGAATTTCGAAAGAAAAAAGAATAGGAGAAAAGTGAGAGAGGTTGGTCAAATCTTTGGGGTGGTGGAGTGGTGTATTTTTTGGAGTTGAATGGCGGTGGAGTACACATGTTGCCAGGCGGAATTTTTCATTCACATTGCGGTGATAGTTTTTCTGGTGACTTTTGCGGGCCTCATGTCCGGGCTCACTTTGGGCCTCATGTCACTCAGCCTCGTCGACCTTGAAGTTCTTGCTAAGTCCGGTACTCCCAGGGACAAACAGCATGCTGGTACACCTTTTTTGGCCTCAGATTTCACTGCTTTTTTTTTTTTTTTAAAAGTTTTTTGATGGACTCTTGTTCGATTGAGTTTAAAGTTGTTTATTCAGCTGCGGATTGGAATTTATGATTAATTTCAGGTTTGAGGATTTTGTTGTTTGAGTGCAGTGCAATTCGAGCAATAAATTTAGGTTTCATGTTTGGATTCTATTACTCTTTTTACGGTATAAAAAAATAGTTTGGTTGAGTTGTGTAGGAATGTAATTGTGTTTTTCTACGATTTACTCGTGCTTTAAAGAAAATCTGAATTTGCTTATCTCTATTATCGAATCTTTATGATGGAAAAAATGTTCACTCTAATGTTTCCAAATATTTAATTTGTGGATGCACGAATGGATTTAAAGGTTGCTTTGCGTTAAATCCTGTGTTCTTGATAACCTTGAAATGTATAGTGTGTTCCTTTGAATTTCTTTAGTCTACTTTGATTTGAGCGCATTAATGCGACCTAGAAAGGTTGCTTTGCCTTAGCAGTCGCGAATCATGGTATAGACTAATTAACATTTGAAATACTTTGCCTTTGTGTTATTATACTGTCTTGGACTCTAGTAGTTTTATTAACAATTTCACTTTGGTATTACAGTAAAGATATTGCCAGTTGTCAAGAATCAGCATTTATTGCTTTGCACACTGCTTATCTGCAATGCTGCTGCTATGGAGGTATACATAGTTGAGGGGTTATGCTTTACCCCCTCTTATTCGATTAACTAATATTATTCTAAGATCTTGTTCGTGAGATTGAGAAAAAGAAAGATATTTTTAGATTATTCTAATTTCTATGTATACTAAACTATTCCAATTCCATAAAAGCTATTAGTCCTATCAGTTATTATTTAAAGTTTGAGATATTTTACCTTTCAGGCACTTCCTATTTTCCTTGACAGTCTAGTCGTAGCTTGGGGCGCAATCCTGATATCTGTGACATTGATACTTCTGTTTGGTGAGGTAAGGAATTTTTATAGAGCGACTAACTATGAAGCCCTGCTTTGTAGAAACAATTTACAATCCCACCCCCAGGAAAAAAAGATGAAGAAAAAACATCAGAATTTAATGAATAATTTCTAATATTTCCTTATCCAGTTTCCACAGAAGCGGCCTGTATTTCAAAGATATTATGTAGTTGATTACATGTTGGAGACCTGCACATGATTTTATATTGGAGCTTTTGGTATGATATTGTAAATTCATGATGGGACGTTGCAGCGTTTAATACTTTGAAGGATTTTGATTGTCTACAATGAGCCAAAACGAAAAGCTAAGTATGAAGAGCCTTGTATGGCTTTCTGTGCAAGTGGCAAAACAAAAGGCTAACAATGAGGGCTTGTCTGATGATGAATTTCCCAAGACAAACTCAATGAGATAAAAATCTAGTAACTGATATTAAGGAGCTGAAATATGGATTTGGAATTGAAATATCAACTCATAACTGGAGAAAGTTTAGAAGGAAATTCTAGGAATGGAATGAAAATTGCTGCCAAACAAGAATTAAGAAGGAAAATTTGGAGGGAGATAGGCCAGTGCCTATGATTCTCATGAACTAATCCTTTGTGCCTCTTCTGAACCATTTGCTCCCCTTTTATATTTGATAAAGGAATTAATGTGTTTTGCCACCACGACCCTGCTAATTCAACTCCGGTCTCCACTTTACCACTGGCCACATATTAATTTGGTTTGGTCCACCTCAGTCGTGACAGAAGCAGATCTTAAACTTGATGTACCATTCTCAAACAAGTGAAGAAACAAAAGTTATGAGAAGGAACATCACAAGTATAAATGTGTATAGCTACATATGATGTGCAAATTAAAAATAAGGAAAACTATTCGTCCGCTGGATCAATATGAATGCAGATGAATGCAGATGGAATATTTAATTCCTTTGTATTTCCAATAACCATTCAAGCATGAAGCAAGATACAAACTGCTAGATCAGATTGACTGATTATTCACTAATTTATGGTTCTGTATTTTCAGATCATCCCACAATCTGTTTGCTCTAGATATGGACTTGCTATTGGTGCAACCGTGGCCCCAGGGGTTCGTGTCCTTGTCTGGATCTGTTTTCCAGTTGCATATCCAATAAGCAAGGTACACTTTTTGTTTATTCTCCATATCTGCATTGCTGAGAATTTATGACGAGTTTCGACAATTTAATACCTTTGCTATATATTTTTCTGTAACTTCCAGTTGTTGGATTTACTGCTTGGCCATGGGCATAGAGCTCTATTTCGACGTGCTGAGTTGAAAACTCTTGTTGATTTACATGGCAATGAGGTATGAGAGAATTATAAATCTGGCTTGTATAGGATTAACTCGTCTTCTTTTAACTGCTCTTTCTTTACTTTTTGTATATCATCAAATTTATTTGTTGCCTTTTCCCCTATCTGTGCTGATTTCTTCCTCTGGAAAAGCTCTGATGTGCTGTACCCTAACTCTAGTGGCTGCTTTTATGCAGGCTGGTAAAGGTGGAGAACTCACACATGATGAGACAACTATTATTGCTGGGGCACTAGAACTCAGTGAGAAAACTGCTAGTGATGCCATGACTCCAATATCTGAAACTTTTGCAATTGATATAAATGCAAAGCTTGATAGGTGATGCATGGTTTTTCATTCAGCGACTTTGCCATTCTCTCAGTTATGTAATGCTGACAATTACATTGTTTTTTCTTATGGTATAGGTTCTTGATGAATCTAATTTTGGAGAAAGGACACAGCAGAGTGCCTGTCTACTACGAACAACCTACAAACATCATTGGGCTTGTTCTGGTACTTGTTTCATCTTCTGTGCAGTTCTAATGACTAACTAGTTATTTCCTTTTTTTTTTTTTCGTCATAAAGACCGACACCACTTTACATTGAGTATATTTCAAGTAGATTAAAGGTCTCTGACTTTACAAGGGAAATTATGCAATGATTATGTTTGTTTCTATTGTTTGTTTACGTGCTACATCTGTTATTAGACATGTTTGGGCTTTACTCTCTAGGAGTGCTGCAAAATGCATCTGCAGGGCTTTTGTAGCAAGTCTGAACCTAATAAATTATTTAATAATTATGTTACGTCGGGACAGCTGTACTGCCTGGCAATTTAATGCTAAGATCTGCTTCTTTTTGAATTTGATTAAAGTCTTATGTGGACTGGCCTTCTTGAATTAGGCTCTTAACTGGAGTATTTCAAGATCATTGGTGTATGTTCGTGTAGAGAACCCACACATAGAATCCAAGAATTTGGCTGGTGTTTCTAGCTCTAGGTGGATCCTAGTATTTGGTGATCTTCAACTAGTCTAGGGTATAAGGGTAATATTGTATAAAGCAAATTACACTTGATGAAGTGGCAAAACATGATGTCTGATTAGAAGGTTAACTTGTACTATATCATTCTACTTGAAGGATTAGAGTAGCCTACACTTTATGTCTTGCTTTCAGCTATATTGTGAGTGCCCTTGGTCTGCAGGGTCCTAACTGGGTCAGCACTTGCTTACCTCACCCTTCATAGTAGAAATATAATTTATTTTCAAATTATGGTACCTTATTACTTTAGCTAAGTTTCTTCAGTTTTAAACCACAGAAACTCACACACCAGCAAGCTAGCCTTCCATCCACGATGCCTTGCATTCAGTTTTCCCCCTTCTATTTTCCATCATCATCAAACAATGCCTGAAAAAGCTATATAAGTTTTGATTGATACTTGATGACCTGATTTGTTTTTTCTTATTGTTTTCTGATCTTTAAGGTGAAAAACTTGTTAACCATTCATGCTCAGGATGAAGTTCCAGTGAAGAGTGTCACTATTCGCAAAATTCCAAGGTATCTTGGTGCTTTCAAACTTTGAATATGTTATACCCAAAATTGATTTTAAAAAGCATGAAGTAGTGAACATCAACCATTATCTGCTTCATTGATTTGTGCGCATAGATTACCATGCTCAGATAATTTAGGCACCAAAAATTTCGAAATTTCCCTTGTTCTGGACTGGCTGTCTATCTGAGAATGATGGCAACCATGAAGTTAAGTTCATTATTCTTCTATGCTCGTACACTCATATATTCACGTGCTTGTGCATTACACCTGTGTGTGCACCTAAGTTCACAAAAATTTGGTTCTGTTTTTGATAATTCTCTCTCTCTCTCTCTCTCCATGGCACGTCTGAAAAATTCTAAGTTCAGAAAAGAAAATATTGGTGATATCTACTCTTGTTACTCTCTGATCCCTTTTAACTATATGTGGTGTTTTATGCAGGATCAAGTAAATGAGCACATGTTTCTAGTTTTGGTTCTTGCTTCATTGTGGCATTTGTCCGCACATGGACTTTCCACATAGGCATTTCTTTTAAGAAAAAAATTGAAAGAAATTTGTTCACATAGTTCTTTCGAACATGCTTTGTCGGATTAATTTAATCATGTTGCACCTTGGTCATCCAGAGTTGTTTCTATAGTAAATTGCAGTGCTTTGGGTTGAGCATCAGCAGTCTTATGGTGATTATTCCATCTAATGGGAAAGGATGAATTTAGTGCAACTGGATAGTTCCCAGCTAGGTTACTTACTCGTGATAATACTTGTTTTCTCTATTTGTTTTTGTCTTAGGGTTCCAGAAACTTTGCCGTTATATGACATCTTGAATGAATTCCAGAAGGGTCACAGTCACATGGCTGTTGTTGTAAAACAGTGTACCAAGGTTTTGGTCCAGCCTGCTAGCACAGGAGCTGCAGAAAGTAGGTTGTTTTGGATTTCTGATGAATTTTCTGTGCCACATACACGTTATTTGAACCCCTACTCTCTGCATGTTTGTGGATGTAGATTCAGTCAAGGATGTGAGGGTAGATATTGACGGTGAAAAGCCTTCGTTGGATAAAAATGTAAAGACCAAAAAACCTCTGCAAAAATGGAAGAGTTTCCCAAACACTGGAAGCAATTCCTTCAAGGGTACTCCTAGGAGCAAGAAGTGGGCCAAAGACATGTATTCGGACATCCTGCAAATAGATGGAAATCCGCTGCCAAAGCTCCCCGAAGAAGAAGAGGCAGTAGGAATTATAACCATGGAAGATGTCATTGAAGAGCTTTTGCAGGTGAAGTCAAGTTATTTTTTGTCTGAAAACCTGAATGTTTACATTCCTGGGGGGAATAAGACGTGCCTTATTTGATTGATTGCTTCTTGCAGGAAGAGATATTTGATGAAACGGATCACCATGTTGAAGATTCATGACATGTAGTATGTGGATATTGAATGTACCATCCAGATTGTGTTCAAATTGTTGTAACATTAGTATACTGGGTGTTCTTTTATGGGAGGAAGTTTTGGTTCAATGTACGTAAGCATTTGTAGTGAGACACTTGATCAGTCTTGAGGAAACCTTGTAGCCATTAGTAAGTGCAGAGGAAAGTCATGTTTCTTATTGTTTACAAGTATGACTCGAAGTTTGTACAGGTAATAAGATGTATCTGTCGTTTGCCAGAGAGGTTAAGACATGTTTTTCTGTAGCCTAGGCACTGAGTTGTGAATCCTTGTCCATCGGAAGCTATTTGATAGATCCTACAGGAATCTATTTGATAAACTCCGCGTGAAGACTCCATGGCCCTGCATGGAAGTTCTATAATTGTAGAGATGTGCATTTGTTTAATTTAATAATTAATAATATTAGTTTCTTGATATGTTTTTTTTTTCCAGCAAAATTACAATTTTCATTTTACAATTTGTGCAAAATCAAATCATAGAAAATGTGGTCAAATTTGAGTTATAAATTTTGTATTGTATCCAATTTCAATTTACATTTGACTCACTTTTGTTATGGGCCTGTGTACCCCTTAATCTGAATTACACTAAAGATTAATTTAGAGACCAAATTGGGTAATTTAACTGACATGAGTTTTTATTGTAATATTTCATGTAAAATTAGTTGATATATATTTTTTTATTCATTAGCCTCTTTGATAAGGTTATATGTTTATACGTGACGATAATTATTGAAATATAATTAAAAATATAATATAATATTTTATTAGAAAAATCCTACGTGTTTTATCAATATATCCTTACCTTTGCTCCCCTCAATATTTAATGCAAATTCATTATCATATTTTGATTGCAGAAAAACTCATTAGTACCAAATTAACAATTATAAAGAATTCAGTTGCGCAGTTTGCTTCACGTCATCGATCCGCACCTCCCTCATCAGCAACCGTCCGACTGAAATTTCATCCAACGACTTACTACCCCGCCATGTCAACAATCCGGACACACTGCCATAAGTAAATCACAACCCTTGAAGGAAAAAACGGAAATCAACGGCTCCGATCATATTCCTATCCCGCCAAAATTTTCGCAATACCACATATAAATATACCCTCATAATCCTCCAACTCTCATCTTACAACCAAACCCCAAAATCTTCATACGTAAATCCCTTCCTCCACATTTTGAATCAAAACCCTAGAATGGCTCGCACAAAGCAAACCGCCCGCAAGTCCACCGGTGGTAAGGCGCCGCGCAAGCAGCTGGCTACCAAAGCCGCCCGGAAATCCGCCCCAGCCACCGGCGGAGTGAAGAAGCCCCACCGCTTCCGCCCTGGTACCGTTGCTCTCCGTGAGATCCGAAAGTACCAGAAATCTACTGAGCTTTTGATCCGCAAGCTGCCGTTCCAGAGGCTTGTTCGTGAGATAGCACAGGACTTCAAGACGGACCTGAGGTTCCAGAGCTCCGCTGTGGCGGCGCTTCAGGAGGCGGCGGAGGCATATCTTGTTGGGTTGTTTGAGGATACTAACCTCTGTGCGATTCATGCTAAGAGGGTTACGATTATGCCCAAGGATATCCAGCTGGCGAGGAGGATTAGGGGTGAGAGGGCATAACTGTAATCTTGATTGTTATTGGTGGAGAGGGTTTAAGCAAGTGTTACTTTAAGGTAAATAGGTGGTTACTTCTTGTTGTAGTGAAGGGCTTCTACTTTTAAACTTTTGGCCTAATTTGTAGTAGAATTTGTTTACTTGAATGAAATTTGAGCATTGTCATTGTTCAATTGATGGTTCCTATTCTCCTGTGATGTTGTTTTAGATGTTTGAGATATGTTTTTTTTTTTGCTAGCATTATAGCCTTAAAGAATCATTCATATGTTCACAAATATGAAACAGATTTGATCAAATTAAGCTCATAGAAGCAATTAGCATAACAAAGATGTGGCAACAAATATGAACTAATTTCTTGCATAATTAAAGGTGTTGCACAAGCTAATATTATACTACCAATAAAAAATCTGAGCTTACTAGTGTGGTTTGTTAGATCTCCCAAGTTGTCTGAGCTCCTTCGCCACCTCTATCATGTCTGGTCTATCTTCTCCTTTGTATCTTGTGCATCTCAAAGCAAGTTTTACAAAAGTCTGCAATTGGTGTGCTTTCTCAGTCTCTCTTGTCTCTCCCAAAATTATGGGATCCAGATTATTTTTCAGCTGATTGCTGTCGACATGGTCTGATTCATGATCCAATAAAGAATTAGTTTTGCTCTTCAGATTTAATGGCCTCTGTCCAGTTAATAGTTCAAGGGCAATCACTCCAAACATGTATACATCAGATTTCAGGGTAACAATGCCTGTAGTTGCATACTCAGGATCGACATGCCCTTTTGTCCCAATGACCATATCTTCTATCTGTGATTCCCCAGGAGGCAGAGATATGCAAAGTGAAAAATCTAATAGCTTAGCAATACCATACTGGTCTATGACGACGTTTTTTGTGCCTAAATCTCTATGGATGGTGGGGGTGCAAAACCCAGTGTGGAGATGAACAACAGCATTAGCAATATCTATTGCAATTTTAAGCCTCTCTCTCCAAGAAAGTGATCTGTCATCAATCTTATTGAACAGAATGTCGGACAGCAGCCTATCGTTTCTGGCATGGTCATAGATGATGACAGGCACTTCAACATCTAGGCAGCAGCCCAAGACATTCAAGACATTTTTGTGGTGGTTCATCTGCAATGAAACAACTATGTCATTGATGACATAGGACGGGCGCTCAGCTAGCAAACTATGGAATTTCTTCACTAAAACTGGTCTTCCTTGAAATGAGCCCCTGATATAATGACCAGTTCCATCACACATAGCCCACACGGCAAAATTGCTTTCTGGAGTGGTGAGATTTCCATTTGTTGCTTTGCTGACTTCTTTCACTGTGAAAACTCGAAAAGGCATATCGCACGCGCCATTAGAAGCAGCAAGAAGCCCCTCCAACAACTTGGTTTTGTTTTCGATAAGCCATGACTTTTTGTTCGTTTCTGTTCTTTTCTTGAACCATAACATTCTTTTCCAGCACTCTATGGATGATGCCATTAAGAAAAACTGTCTTAAAAACCAAAGAAATAAGTAGGAAACTTAGATGAATAGTTTTGATATCATGCCATAATAAGGGCATTTAATCATCCCGAACAGGCCATATTCTCAATAACAAATATGTTATAATACAATTGAAGGGAAAATCAACCTGACGGATCCATAAGCAAAACATGGTTGAGACTTAGCTTCATATAGAAATATCAAATGGTTTTTATATTGACTTAAACTCAAGAGGTCAACTTAAATTTCTCCCAATTCCATATAAACTGTGTTAATGAAATGTCGACTTCTAGCTATGTTGCACAAGAAAATGCCATAAGAAAAGATAAACCGCATAAGAAAAGATAAACCACAAAATTAACCGACTAATGTGCCTCCAGTGTTTATTGCGCAGTTTCACCTGGATTTGGAGTTCTGAAACCACCAAAGGTACAAAATTTTTTGCACAGGAATCTTACATATTACTTTGAGGTTGAAAATCTGAATGCTTGCCTTGCACTATTAGAATCTGATCTGTGGGAAATGTTTTAACCTTCCATGCTTTGCTAATATGGACAGCTTCCTTTCACCAAGGGGCTCATTCCATTTAAGCAAATTGCAACTCTTTGCTGCAAGCATGTGGACAAAGTGGCAATAGCTCCAATGAACCATAGAAAATCATTCCTTCCTTGACTCCAGTCCCGTGTCTTACACGCCAACTAAAATTGTTTTTTGTGTGGAAAATTTGGGTCAATTTCTCATACTGCCATTTTTCTTTCTTTCTTTCTTTCTTTCCTTTTTTTCTTTTTTTGGTCCAAGTTATTTACATTACCGGTGCATTCAGCAGGTCCTATAACAGCTTATTCATATTTTCCGGACCTTAGAAATACCCTTTCGGCCTATGACGATGCCGCATGTACTTATATCTCTATGGATAACGTGTGTAAAACGCTGTGCGAAGATAGACCAAAGCGTTAGCAACTTCTGTTGCTATTTTAAGTCTTATCATTCTACCCCAGATGCTTGTTCGAGAGAAACAAATCCAAACAAATCCTTGCTGTGATTTTAGTCACGGTCGTAGATGACTGCTGGCATTTGAAAATCAGGCAAGACTTTCAAAACATTTTTGTGCAATGAAATAATTTTGACATGATAATGCAGGAGCATGCTCCCTCACCAGGTATCAAAGCACCAAATTTCTTAACCAGAATAGGTCGCTCAGTCGTTCTTCAGATATCAGAATAACACCAATATATGGCATAAATTAACAGCGCACACAAGCGGCCCTATATATATACATATTTTTTTTACCAGGGATAGATTCCAATAGAAGTTTCTTTCTTTCTTTCTTTTTTTGATTTATTTTAATGCAGATGCAACAGAGGCGAAAGTCACAGAAAGGAGGATTATTCGATTTCAATTATCAACAGCCTCAGTTTTTGAGCAAAAAAGAGCTCCTAATATTTCTTGTTTTTGAATAAAAGCAACTATACAAGAAAACGCTCAAGATGGGGATTTGCAGCGCTCCACACTACCCTTTTGAAAAATAGAGGGAGACTAGGAGCTCAATATTGAAAGAGCCCCCTCTCTTTTCTTCAACAGAAGTTGGCATGAACCAGCGTAAACCATCATTTATTATGTTTTCTCTGTTTCTCTTCCATTTTCTCTTTTCTTCTTCCTATCTTTTGACTTTCCTGTCGATTTGTGTTTCCCGGAATGCCGCTTGCTTGAGCCTATCTTTGCCTTTTTTTTCTTATCTTGGAGGGATTCATCACTAGACCTTAATGACAGAGGCTTTTCCGGGCCAAGCAAAACACGAGCTTTCTGACTCATTTCTTTTGGAATCTGGACAAGAAGAAAGGTGAGGACCAGTTTCATCAACCCGGGGGCCAACAGCGCCTCTGCTTCGCTTGGTCCTGTTTCCTATTTCAAGCTGGATAACAATCAAGAATCCTATTTCAAGTTGTATAACAATCAGAATTGGGCTACTGGCTGCAACATATTTAGGGCGTCTTTTTCTCAATAAAATTTTTTCAACGCTCAAATCAGAATTCTATATTAAAAGGTGATTATTCCGTGTATTGGATCATTGGGCTAAATTTATCACACGATCCTCTTCGAATCGCCTTGGGTTTTGCTTTATTGGGCCAAATCTCGGTTATATCAGATAATTTAGTCAGTCACAAAATACAACTGAGTCTAAAGGGAAAATGGTTACCGCACATGCAAGTCATACTTGAAATTTCCTAAACCATAAGCTCAATCGATGTCTCAAAATATAAAAAAGCATAACCTTTAACGTTAAAAGGCATAGCGATCAAAACTCTCAACTTAAACTTCACCTAAATAACTCACCCAAATTTGTAGCTTTGAATAGGTATAATAATATCTAAATAAATTGACAAGCTCGAATTAAATCCGAAAAAGGACAATAAACTAGGGTTTTCAAATGGAGAAAGGAAACATTGCCTTAATCCTGGAGGCCTGAAAGATGAGTTGTTGTCGATCTTGAATCTTGATGATGAAATTCCAGAATAGAAATGAGGGTTTTCTAAATGAAAACTAATCAACATTTGGAGAAACGGAGTTGGATTCTTGAGCAACCCGAAACTTTTTCTCTTTCCGGGCAACCCGACTTGAGGTAAAATCCCTTTCTCAGAGACGTTGAAAATTGAGAAATTCAAGAATCCGTGGCTGGAGGGCTTAAGACAATTTCTTGTGGTTGGCTCACTTTAAAGTGGCCCAGTAAAAATACATAAACCGAACTTGAGGCCCGAATTAGTAAAATATTCATTTTCTTATAGATTTATGACTAAATATTTCTTGGCCTAATAGCAAGAAAAACTCGATTAAATTTCAAAATTACAGCCAAACGTTGAAAAAAATTAATGAAATTTATCAAAAGTGTTTTTACTCCTATTTTTAATTTAAATAAAATAATAAATTAGAAAATTTAATAAAGTGAATAGATGACTTTGTCCCTCAAAAAGATTTTGTCGTAAAGTGATTTTCATTGTAATGAGTATTTTTAATTTATACTAATTTAAAATAATTTTCATTGTAAGAGGTATTTAATATTTTTATATATAAAATTTAAACTAATTTAAAAATATCGTGGAGTTAAGGCGCAGTCGCGGCCCACCCTAGCTCCGTCTATCACCTCTAAACATATCATCTTTTTATCACCTTGTTGCATTTTTTTGGCATGAAATGATCACTTTAATTACAGTAGGTTAAGTCCTGGAATCTAATGCTAACAAATTAAATGTGAATTTTAACACATTGTCGATTCTTGTTGTCTTAATATGAAGGGAAAAAACAGGGAAAGTTTAGCTGGAAACAGAAATTACATATTCTTGAAAAAATATAAACAAAGTAGATTCCCTTATTCAATAAAGTCTCAAAAGTTGTTGAAAAAGCTGTATCTCCATTTTTGCAACAGAAGGACCACACAAATTTCATTTTAGAAAGCCTGCCAAAAAAAGCAAGAAGGGCATGTGATAACTACACGGTTTTTCTCATGCTTTCAAGCAGTGTGTGTGTTTTGTTTTGTTTGTTTTGTTTTGTTTGTTTTTTTTTTTTTTTCAATTTATGATGAATAAGCTCAATTAATGTCCATTAACATAGAAAAGTGAACAGGGAGCTCTAATAATATAAATGTACTTACCCTGATTTTGTTTTTTTCCTTAAAAATCAACATCATTTAGGTATATCGATTATCATAATGAATGACCACAGCCCGTCCTGAATTGATAGAATTGAAGTCAATCTAGTTTGTGACATATATCTGTACACTTGTCTTATAGTTTGTTACTAATGCGGCAAAAAACTTAGGCGCTCGAGCAATCACTGTGATGGTATCTGTTGCTAACTTTCGGAATTTGGCGAACGATCATTTATGGGTTGGACTCCTTGTGCGCAAAAATGTACAGTTCTTGATGAACACCTGAAATCAGTTGAGGCACATCCCGCGATTTATCCTTTCCAAGGGTGTATGACGCGTTTTTTGGAGTTCTATAATTCATAGTACAACGTAAGTTGGGATACTTGAGTTATTAAAAATATTTTTTTTTTAAAAAAATAAAAAATTAGGAGCTTATTATATGACAATGAATGATATTTTTCCTTAGGAAGCACCATCAATAACTCTCCAAGCATTTATTATCATAACTTAGCCTGTAAAATTATCATATGATCCAGTTTCTATCATTTCACTAAATATTTCAATTTGTACTCTAATGTTACTCCTTGATATAAATTGCCTCAGTTTAAAGACTTTGTTTGGAAGAACCAAAAAGGCGTGCATAATGTATTGTCGTGACTACTTGTTAGCATGTAATTATTTTTGGAGGGTCTTCGACCCAAGATAATCACAATGATTGATTCGTGGAATCCCAATTTTCTTTTGTGTGTAAATTTGAAGCTCTTAATAAGACAAGGGGTCTCAATCAAATTTTTGGAAGGGAATTGAAGTAACAACGCGATATAGCAGAGTGCTCACCCAATTTCTGTATGAAAAAACCTTCCACGAAAAGCAAGAATTGAAGTCATGAATTGAGAGCTGGAAATAAGATGGTGGATTGCGTACTGAACTATGTTCACAGGACTGGTGTTACAATCATGATTCCGTATAATGATCTTTTGTTAAGGCTTAAGCTTGGGCTTGTTTGTCTACTAAACAAGATAAGCGTGAGCAAGAAAACACGGCTTCTTTTCTTGATGAGCCGATCATCCAAGACGACATGGTTTAAGAGATGGTATACTTGTACTCGATGTGTATTTCACCATATTTTATATATATCCACACTCACATGTGTGTATGTGTGAGTGTGTGTAAATGTACGGTGAGATGTCCGATATACACAACTATGTGTAGCGTCTACAAGACCGAAAACATGTTTGTATACAAATGGGGTATGAGTGAAACCAAGCAGTTTAACTTCAAAAAAAGAAAAATTGGAAAGACAAGAAAAGCAAACAAGAATTTTCATTTTGGCTTGTTCGTTGAACTGATTTTGTGTGCTTTGAGCTTGATTTTATATGCCTGAAGTTATCTAGGAAGCAATCATGTCACTGGTTTCAGCAATGAGCATGATCTTGTTTTTTATGCTTAGTTTGGAAAGCCAGATAAAATCATTCTGGTAAATTACATGACCAAGAATTCAAGAAAAGATGTAATGAATGGTGAACAGATTTATTCCACCAACAGTCATATGTTACAAATTTGAGATGAAAACTTTATTTCCTGTGCTAGGAACTTTGAGCTAAGACTTAACATATGGTTTACAATATTCTCTCCCAAGTTTATCTTGGTCTTCACCTGGCTTCTTTTAGGGGGAAGACCAACACAAGGCAAACTACTAATACCAGGTATTCAGGGGAAAGATGACCATGTCATTTTCTTTTTTCATTTTAGAAAAAGAAAAAAAATAACGAATAGGAGAACTGATGGATTATCTAATTAACAGGGGGTGCTCTGTAGTAGGCTGGAACAGTAGCAGGGAAGAACATTTGTCTAACTCCCTCTGCTTTTATAATTGGGAAAATGATTCCAGATGCACCCTGTAATGCAGAAAAAGACATTGTCAGAGTTGCACATTGAAGCATGCCAAAAACATATTAGACAGAAGAAGATGAAGGAAAGACTTTGATAAATAAAATCCAAATGAGAAATAGACTCACCGAAAGCAGTCTGGCACCCAACCAAACCCTTTGTGGCGAAGGAAATGGAAGTAATAATCGACCAACTCCATAGACAGCCACAGCAAAAAAATGGAGAAAGAGGCTTAAAGGGCGCGGGTTTAGACCAGAAAGTAAAGAGACAGGGCCATTAGAGAAAATGCCTCCAAGGCTCAGATAGTCAAAACAAGCTTGGCGCATTTCCTTCCTCGCTGGATCAGGTGATGCACAGAAAACTTTGTAAAGTGCGCCGGCCAATGTGTTAATCGTAGATGCCACTGGCTGCAAAAAAAGAGCATCCAAATTTGTATGTCAAACATCTAAATTGTGTTTTTAATTGCTCTTATTTATGTTTCACTGCCTAATAGCACAGGCATAAGAAATCTGTAACTTACCTTTCTTAGGGTATAGAAGGATTCAAGATACTTGCAGAGGGTAGATGCATCATTTAAATCTTCTATAGGTCTAAGAAGATCACGAAGGACAACAATATCCGATAGGGCCACAGTCATTCCTCCCCCAGTTAAAGGATGGCGCATATTGAATGCATCCCCCATCAGAAGTGCACCAGGAGTGGGATGAGGATTTGCTGGCATGCTTCTGTTGGGCATGGTCCTTATGTTTCCTTTCTCGATTGCAGCTATAAATGAATCATACAGCTGAGGAGGGATCTGAAGAAACATTTCTTTCTGTCAGTTTGTATGAGCAATTTGTGGAATAAAATGAAATAATATGAAAGTCAAGTCCTTAAGAAAGCAAAACTGCAGGCACCTGAGGAGCTACCACAGTCTTCAAATAATTGGCCATTTCTCCATTGGCAACGGATGGAACCTTTTGTCCAGGAACGTCAACCAAACAGCGTATTTCTGTACTGCTGATTGGATAAAATAAGACAGGTGAAGGGTCTCCTAGGACAACATGGCCGTGATTAGCATATGGGAGTTCACAATTTTCCAGGACCAGACCGACGAAACAAGAGGGATTGTCCACCTGAATCATGTAAAGAACCTTTGCTTAGGGACCTTTAGACATTGGAAGAAAGAATATCAAAGTCATAGAATTTGGAGTTAATTCCTAGATAGGAATAATTAAGAACTTTTAGGACAAAAAATAAACAAATATATACTGCCATTCATAAACTTTTCAACATAATGGTGCATAACACTATCTAAATTTTTTATGAGGCATCGTATTCACCTGGGGAGTACAGAGAGAGCGCCTCAAGTTTGAAAAACAGCCATCACAAACAACAGTGAGAGGAGCACAAGCAGTGATCTCTTCACCATTTTTAGTCTTGTATTGTACTCCTTTAACAGTTCCCTTTTCTTCAAGCAAGGCCGTCACTGTTCCTTGTTCAAGTCTTACACTGCACCAGCAAACATTATAGACATGAGTAAAAATCAATTTTTCTGGCAGTACTTGAATTTGGAGTTATAAGGAATTGATTTGGTATTTCCATCAATTAGGTGCTGTTAATCATCAATCACTGCTGAAGTACCAGTTAATGTAAATATAAAAAGGAAAAACGCAAAATTAACAATTGATTTTCAGTTGAAAATTACGGTCATCAAAATGCACCAAAGTCCTATTATGGTAAAATCTGTCAACCTAATGTAGTCAATTCATGAATCCTTATCATTTAATTTGAAAGTATGGAAGGAAGAAATGCTTTCAAGTTATGAATTCATACTTTGGAAGGGTTGCAGCCTTTTCTCTCATCCTTTGTATGAAACGGCCATTGTGAAAGCTTCTCCCAGAGACATCTGAGTGAAACTTCTCTAGGGGATAAGATAACTTGGCGTTTTTACCATCCTTATAAAGGGCATAGCCAAAAACTCGTTGAGCATCAATATCTCTCAAACAATCTGCAGTCATGGACAATTACATGAGATCACAACCAACTCCAGTACAGAATTTAATAAACAGACCAAACCTTGGCAGTAGCTAATTATTTTTGACCAGACCATTCCATAAATGCAATAGCATCTACTTTTTCAGACAAGAAATTTGCAGTTGATGAAAAATTAAATTTGGCCGTTGTAGATTTTACCTTCAAGACCTAACTCAATCAATTTCAAATAGCCTCCAGGCTGTAGAAGTTCACCGACGATACGATCTGGCTCTGTTAAGTCTCTTTCAATCACATGAACTCGACGCCCCTCCTACAATTAGGTACAGGAAATCAGGTTGATGATAACAATGTTTCCTGAAACTTTAATGCTTCGTTTGACAATATAAGTTTTCAGTTGCACACTTCCACAATCAATCCAATGTTCTTGACTTACTTTAAGCAATGACCTGGACCCTCAAAGGCTAGTACTTTAAAGTTAACAAAGATTAGAGCTGAAAGCTAGTAATGATAACTAGAAAATCTCCGATATATCACTAATTTCATCGTTGTAAAAATCTAATTTATCACACAAAGTAGACAAATCTAGGTTACTTTTCCAGGAATTATCACAGGTTCGCGTTTAAAGAATCGTGGCTGCTGTAGGTGGCTGGTATGATTGGCTTGTCCGTATCACAAGAATCAACGGAAAAACACAGTAACATTTTAAAGTACAAACAAAACACAGAAATTTAAAATTGGATTAAATCAAATTGTTAAATGAAAGTTCCTACTTCTTGAACAGGCAACTAAGATCCTTAAGAGGTGGGATTGATCAACTTATGTTGCGGTCAAAAAAGTTGAAAATATATAAATCCCAGTGAAAATCTTTTTATTGACGTCTAAGTCAGGGTTCTCTTCATTTTCTTTCACTCCATTTCTTGCCACCTTGTTTTTCAATTTAAGAACATCTTGTCCAGATACGTAATACTCAGTATCTCTATTTTTAATTTACAATCAATGATATAAAGGTTGTTCATTTCTCCAAACCTACAAACAAGGCAATTATAAGAGTAAATTCTTGGGATTTAAAAATGCTAGTTACTTGTGAAAATCAAGAAAACACAGCTGTAATGTGTGGATTATTTACAGAAATACGAAAACAAAACTCTAATCTTACAGAAAAACACAAATTAAAAAAATCCTCCTTGTACACAAAAACTCCAGCATTAAAACATTCAATCATGCAGAATTGGATTGTGAAAATGAAAAAGAGAAAAAGATGAGGCAGAAAGTCAGGAATTCCTTACCTTGCCAAGTGTATAAGCCAGAGCAGCCCCTGCAACCCCGGCGCCGACAATGATAATATCAGCATCTCCACCAGCGTCCTTCCGGAAACCACCGCCTGCGGCGGAGCTCTTAATGCATTCATCTGTACGCACAGCCCTCGAACCTTTTGTTTTCTTTATCTTCCTTCGCAAGTTGTACAACAACACGAACCCAAACAAAGAAGCAACGAAACCCCCAAAAATATACTGATCAATCATCACCATTGTTGATTAGTTTAACGTTGGGATGACGACCAAAAGTTCAAAGAAGTCTCTTTGCTTTATCTGCTATCCCTTTTCTTTCCTTCTTTGTGTGCACTAGATTTTCGTGTGTAGGTTTGGAGTTGATATGGCGCCTATAAATAAGGAAAGAAATGAACTGGGTTTAGCGGCTCGGCTTGGACACACGGAAAGCGTGTATAAGCCCCACCAAGAAATGCGTCTTCTCTTTTATTTTATTTTTTATTTTTTATTTTTTAATTTAGTTATTGTTTTTCAATTTTTTGGGAATAAGGTGGTGCTATGGTACAATGGGATTCATGACAGTTTGTTGAGCCCATTAATTAGCACGAGTAATCAAATCGACACAACGTTTGTGTGGTACCTGTATAAGAAGCGTGGTAGAAGATTAGTGGTGTTAGGCATTGATATTTTTTTATTTTATTTTTATGACGGGGAACGACAACGCTATTTTTCGGATGCGCATTGAGTAAACTTTCGAAATGATACAATATACTACAAATTACAATAACTAAGTAAATCGCACCACAGATTCGATCGAGAAAATGTTGAAAGGACGCAACCTTCATTCACCAACTCAACCACCCTTACGGGATAGAAATTGATATTTTGGTATTTGCAAAGTTGGCGAATAGGTATAAAATATGGATATAAGAGATGGTACACCCGATAAGGTCTTATAGATATATTTGATGTACATATATTTGGTATATATTTTTCGTACAAATATTTTATTTTTTATAAAATAAGACATTTGATTTTCATTCATATACTAAGTGTACTATACACCTGATGTAATATGAATATTACCACCCAATAATATATATTGGTCTGTATCTCATTACTTATTTTATATATATTCATATGTATGTATATGTGTGTGAGTGTGTATAAATATATGATGGATGTATACTCGATGTATACAATCGAGTGTAGTATCTAAAAAACTATAAAACATGTTACATTTGATATATTGTCTACCAGTATTTGAATTATTGACAAGTGTCTTATTTTTTATAAAATAAAATATTTAATAATCATTCATACATTCGGACATATGATGTATTATTCATCGAGTATGGTATCTGAACAACTGAATTGGAATATTTATGATAGTAGCCCACTTGGTATGATTCATTGCTTTCTCGATAGTTCGTAAATCAGAAAATTCTATACTATAGGGGTTTAATTTAAATTTAT
This sequence comes from Paulownia fortunei, assembly GCA_019321725.1. Taxonomy (NCBI): domain Eukaryota; kingdom Viridiplantae; phylum Streptophyta; class Magnoliopsida; order Lamiales; family Paulowniaceae; genus Paulownia; species Paulownia fortunei. Next base: position 2,388,331 of record CM033108.1, read on the forward strand.
AGTGAGAGGTTTTAGTTCAACAACAATTTTGGTGGGGCAATTCAGACATTACACAACGACCAAAACTCTTATAATCATGTTAGAAAGTTGCTATGCTGATCGTTCTCTCATGCTACAAAATTCTTGATAGTTTTTACCAAATTACCACTGATAAGTTACGTACTTTTGCATTGGGTATTTTGGATTCATTTTTTCACCCTCTTTTAATTTTTTATTTATTCTCATATAATAAAATCAAACATATATTATAAAATTTAATACATTTTTCTTTAAATACACACATTCTTCCTTATATTTATCTAAATATCTAGTGATTATCCAATATTTTTGCAATTATGCAGTATCTCGCATTTACAAAATGATTAATTTTTTGTGTTAAAATATAATCGATTCTTGTTTCTAATTATCATCTGTCTCATATAATATTAATCACATTTCTTAAATATGGGAAAAAAGAGCCTGTAAAATATGCACCATTACTCATGATGCCAATTTAGCATAAAATCTTTAATTTCTTAAATTGACTAGGAGTCTAACTCTGGTGGCTATAGTTTCCATGTTTCTTGTACGGTCATATGCTAACATTTCTCTTTTCAAGCTAATTTCTATTACTGATTTTACTTTTATAAATTACAATTTTATTTTTAAGACATGAAATATTATCTATTTGGATATTATTTAAGTGAGATTGGGAGTCAAGAGTCTATGATATTATCACAAAATAGAATATTCATAAAGGACAAAGTCAAAAATTTTAATCTCCGAAAATGAGATTGAATTTTTTTTAAGGATAATCGACAAAAATATTTTAAAAAATAATTTTATTATTTTTAAAGGGTGGGCAAAATTTTAAGTTTTACTAAATTTATGTATAATTTTTTTATTTATTTAGATTTAAAGGGGAAGGGATGGCCTCTCCCAGCTCCCTTTCTACTCCGTGCTGACGCCAACGTTGTCATGCATAACTCAACAATTTATGATAACTTTCCATTGTTGTTAGGCCACAAAGTGTGGCTGGTCAAAGTTTGCGCCAACAGACTCCAAAAGATCCACACGTCGTTGCACAGTCTCACAATAGATGAGAATAGATCGGGTTTGGCCAATCTTCACATTCATCTAGTCAAAGGTTTTTTTAGCATATGAAAGTCCGACTCGTTCGAAATTCGTCAAATTAGATCCGTTAAATTTATTTTATTATTATAAAATTATTAAAAATATTTTAAAAAAAACGAGACAAATTTGGGACATATTAGATTTAAAAATAAAAATTGAAAACTCTACCCAAAATCGTTAATAAAAAAAATCTACCTCAAACAAAATAGATCTTGGGCGAATCCAAATTTAAACCTATCCCATTATTAGTTTTATGCCAATGTTTAAAAATATGTCATGTTTTAATTACAACTCACATAAATATTACACCAATATTCATTAGAAGTGATGATAACTTCTTATCCATGAGGTTTTGTTTCAAATTCTAGGCATTTTCCTAAGTTATCCATGTTTCAGGTTCAATTTGTAAAAAAAAAATTAGTTAGAATCTAATTGATTAAATTAAGGTTTGGTTAATCCCAAAGCACACAGATTATGATTAATTTAATTTCTCATTAGTAATTAGTTAAATATTATATATAGAAGTGACGTTGCTGAATGATTCAAAAGGAGTGTACTTGAGCCGACTCCATGCACAAGTCAATTTTGTGCTGCTATGAACATTTCACTAAGCAATTTTGGACGTAGCCTTGTCATTGTAGCATTATACACATTTGGGTTCTAAAAAATATTCATATTATAGAGTTCCAATTATCGTAAGAAAATGAAAAATTTTTAATTTAAATTTGATTTGATCTTACCAGTCATATATATATGTGACACTGAGTTTGGCCAAGTCAGATCTAAATAAATTTTTTTCCAAAACATGACTTATAATAGGGAAGTGTTATTTATTTATATATTCGCATCCATTAACATGAGATAAGTCTTTCTTTGATAGAAATCAACATGCTCTAAATTATTAATAAATAATTTAATTATATGTTAATTTATTATAATATTCAAGCTACATTCAGACGATATATTAGTTATATGATAAATATCTAAGTGTTCTAATTTTTATAAAATAAAATATTTAAAAGATATATATTGCACCCAATATATATGTACCGTATATAATTAGAGATGACAATAAAATGTATTTTTAAAGTTATAAACAGATTTAAAACGAATCTTAATTTTTTATTTTCAAACCCACCCCACCTCGTCTTGTTAATTTTTTATTTTTTAATTTATATGTATTTATGTAATATTATTATTTAAAATATATTTTTTAGAAATAAAATTATAAAACGGTATAACGAGTTTAACCCAAACTTTATGAATTTGAGTCTAAATTTTTAAAATTCTTAACGAGTGAATTTTAAATTTTAATAAATTCATATTATTGTCATCCCCCGCAACAACAATATAACCTTATTTATCGCTCAAAACATAAGACTTTAAAACTTATGGAGATTAAATTATACTATATTTTGAAACTCAGATGTGAAAAGGAAAAGGCTTTACCTAAGTATTCCAAGAGGTACATACTGCCAAAAAAAATTAAAAAAAAAATAGAAAAATATTATACACCAATGGCAATTCCAGTGCTCCATTTTTGACCAAAAGTAGTGCTCTGTGCCCACAAACAAAGCGAATACAAAGAAATAGAGGCTTATCATTTTAAGGTTTCACATGAGCAGACGTATCATTTTGATGTACACATTTTCTTTTCCTCTCTTTTCTATTTTTGATGAGAATTTATTGTTCCTAATCTTGACTCACTTTATTGTTTTAATAATTTTTTGCATGTTGCTTTAGTAAATAAAAAACCCTTTTTTGGAATATAGTACAGCAATTATCTTTTTATATAATATATATATAATATTCATGATAGAAAATTTCATATTATTCACTTGCGTATTTCCCAAGTAAATTAGGAAACATTGTTTATATAATAATATTAGAAAATAAAATATTAACGTCATTATACATATACCAACGTCTTATAATTAATTATTCTGAAGATGTCTTTATAACTAATTATGCTCGTCTTTTTCATGTTATCGTCTTTTGAAACTTTAATTACTTATAATTAATGATATTTTGTCATTGAAAGACCAAAAAAAAATATATCAAAATATATACTTTTGTCAATCTGCCTTTTCCCTTTCAAAGTGGGAATTGGGATTTGAAATAAAGTCTTGTTTGCCAGCTCAAGGAAGACAACTTTCTAACCTGTGACAAATGGACACACCTATCCTAAAATAAATAAATGTTTCATTTGACTTAGAAACTTAAACCTAATTGGATTGTACTGCCCAAAAGTCTCAAAGTTTCATTTACACTGTACTAACTACCAAGTCAGAGAAATGCTGTCAAAAGTCTCTTATTCTCAATTAATTATTATGTGGAAGAAAAACTCTATAATTGAAGTTTCACTAAATTTATTTGAAACGACAAAGCTTAAGGTATTGCTAGGTAGATTAATTAAAATAATTTGGAACATTAATTAAATATAAATATAATTTTAATTAAAAATGCCAGTATTTTCAAGAGTTATAGGAGCTACTTCTATTTAGAATCCTCTAGCTTCCGAACCACTATTTAGATGCCATGGGGACGAAGGCGAAGCCCATTTTAATCCATAAATTGAAATAGGTTTGGAGCTTGTTTTTTCTTCTTCAAAGGGAGAGAAGCACGTTAATCGATTCCTAACCCTTTCCCCGTAGCACGAATCCAAACTCTGCCAAACACAAAAATACCAATTTTTTATTTTATGGGCTTTTTTTTTGTAATTCCAATTATATTTTCAAGAATTTTGATGCAAGAATCCAATTTCACATTGCAATGAAAAAGATATATTAATGAAAAGATGCTAAATAATAATATCAAAATTGTTACTAATTGTATATATATACATATTTGTCAAAAAATTGACAAAAATATTTATAAATTGTTATACTAATGATTTTGACAAGTTTAATTGATAAAAAAATATGTGTACGTGTATTAGTGACACAAAAATTATATAAAAATTATTATTATTGATAATTAATAACACAAGAAAATGTGAAAATTAGTTGTAAGAATTACATTGTATGCACTATGTAAGTTTGCACTAATTATTACCATCATGCATGAGCTTAATTCTTATGTCTTCCCATTTTTGAAGTGCTTGACTTTGACTTTGTTGTCAACTAACCTTTTAAAACAATGTCTAATGTAACAACAAATATGCCCACAATTAATAACATTGGTATAATTAATCAACCAGATTATTTTTCAAAATTAAAAAATTAAATTACTAACACAAAAATTAGAAAACCTCGACCGGGCAAGATTTTTATTATAACTTTTTTATTAAAATAATCCACCCCTAGATTTGATACCAGCTTTTACTAATATTGAGCAATACAAGGAAGTGGACATAAACATAAATTACTATAGTAGAATACAATGTATTTTGTGAAATGGTCCAAAATCTTACCAGCTACTATTTGACATTTACTCATTTTGAATTGTGATTATATATATTATTAGTATCTTTAAGTCAAATGAAATTTTGGTCACCATTTGTAATTTTCATAACAAGGCTAGTCTTTCGTAAAATAATTACTTCGTTGAATTTAAAGTATATCTATGGCTTCACTTATATATATATATATATTTATTTATTTATTCAATTTTTCCATGAGCCAGTAGTAGACAATAATTTAAAAAAAAAAAAATTCAATTACATCGTCTGATATATATTAATTATTAACTATCATCAATAATTTTGAATGATTATTAATTGTAAAATCACAAGGTGTCAATCATATCTCCTAGACAAGACCTTATAGGTAGTAATACTGAAAATATGCTTATAAAACTGAAATGAAATTAGACTAATATACACAATTTTTTTGGGATATGAATTTAAGATTTTAAGAAACCTAAAACTCAATTAATAAAGTTGAGGCCTTAAGACACTTACAGTAATTTAAATCTCACCATATATATCGGCATTTGTCTACTTTATGATAGTAATATTGTTGATAATTATATACTTATAAATTATTAATTAATAATTATTAATTTATTGAAAATTCTTGATCCGCTATTATTAAATATTTAACATAATAATATACTTGATCGCTTCACCCAACCAGAATAGAAGAGCTCAGCTGCTAGCAATATTTCCTAAGAAAATGACAAAAAATATGATGACATCTCCGATTACAACTTCAACTTTTGTGAGCTTGATTTACGAATTTCATCAACATATGGGGCCACAATAAATGCATTACGCCAAAAGATAAGAAAAATTGAAAAAAATAAAATAAAAAAAATCTATCTGTTATATTCAAAAATGTCATGTCCAAGTTAGTTAATTTTCCTCATGAAATAGTTGTTATATAGTTTACATACCATATATGAGACTGACACATATATTGATATTAGGATAGACTTTGTGCACATTGGAGGAGCAATTAGTCGTAAATGGAGGTTTATCCAACAATTCCAAACTCTCAATTTTCAACACGATGGTATGGTTGGTAGCCGCCATTTTATGAGTAATACCCCTTCATATTGACCCCATTCCTTGGAAAAATAAGCCCTATCTTTCACATGCAAGTAAATGTAGCGTCGCGCGGGCAGGTTTACGTCGGGATCTATCTTGTTCGGGACATATTTTTTAAATTATAAATAAATTAAAAATAATTCTTAATTTATTATTTTCAAACTCGCTCTATGTAACATTATTATTTATATATATATTATTTTAAAATTATAAAACGAGTGGGTCTAGTGGGTCTAATATTGACCCGAAGGGTTGAGTTCCAGATCTTTAAAAACTTTGATAGTGAATTTTAAATTTTGACAAATTCGTCCCAAGCATGTTCGGTGGCCATCTCTATGTAAATGTGTATGTGCATGACTTTTGTAATTAGTCATCATCCTCCTCAGTCCAAGCGACAAAGTAAAAGAGGATACTCTTCTCATTCATATTGCTATATTATAAGTAGGATAGAATAGTGAGGCATGTATATGTATGATATATGCATGGATGTTTAATGAATCTACTCCTTTTTTATTTCTGAAATAAATTGTTTGGCGGGGGACTTTGCTGTACTGGTTTAATAGTCGGTGTATAATTCACTCTTTTGTGGCAAAGCAAATATTCGTTAGGTATCTTGATAAAAAAATAATGGAGACGATAACCCCATTATTAAAATAGTAGTTATAGTTTAAATTAAAATATTTCATATTAGCAGAAAAATAATTTTATTGTTCTCAAGGAATCATTGCTATAAAAGTCGATTTTTTATTTTTTTTTATGAAGAGAACAATTTAGTACATCCTTCATCGCATCAATATAATATGTCAGAGGCTAATTAAGTACAATTAATAACTATTTAATAAATTATATTGTATTTAATATAAAAAAATTATATAACAGTAAATTAATTACCCACATATTAAAACCAAAACCTCTAAAGTTTTGGAGCTCAACTTGATTACTTGAACAAGGTTGTTTGCATACAAGTAAGTTTCTTCTATCTTTACTTGAAAAAAAAACAAAACATTGATGTATTTTGGAATCGATTTATTTTTAATTTGGGGATGGAGATTTGAGATTTAATAATTTTACACATGAAATTTATAATATTTTAAAAAATTTATAAAGTTAAAGGGACGATTACTCCTACCAACCCCTTGCTCCATCGCTGCCTCACGGCCAACACCACTCAATAGTTTGAGGATTTATAAATCGTTCAAACCCTGAAATACTTTCCAGTATTATAATCTCATACATATATATTTAAAATAAATTTAAAATTAAGGAAGACTTCATATAGCACCCCAAAAAAGGTTGTTGGATGAGCAATCATATGATGTGTTATTTTCCCAAACATGTGACTCACACTAATCTACCTCTTTATGAAACACAACCACTAGGGTTTTTTTTTTTTGGTCTTTTCCCAACAAAAATCAACTAAAAGTGATTCCTTAATTCACTTAAAAAGTGCTTAAAGTGGGTAAAAAAAGGGACTTTATAAATATCCCAGAAAGTAAGTCTGAATTTCATAATGCAATGATCATGTTTTGGTATTGGAAGACTTGACTAGCAATGAAAGCAATGCATTAGTCTTTCAAAATACTCAAATTTATTTTATACACATTTTTCAATGAGTCGAAAAAAACAAACTACTCACGCGTATATTCACAGCAATTAATGATCGTTTTGAAGGAGTAGACGTAGTAATTAATCATGTGTTTTCAAATATTAAACTTGACAAAAAAAATAATAAGAAAAATACTTTAATTTACTTTGCTTGATGATAATATTAAATGGAAAAATGAAAGAAAATGTTGTATAAATACAAACATATAATTTTTTTTAATAATATCGTATGAAAGTTAAATAAGAAAATTCATGTTATTTTCAATTTTTTTTATTTTTGTGGGTTCTATTTTCTATTTTAATATTTGCATCTAATTAAACTTAAATTAATCTGTGTTTTTCAGTTGGATCCTAATTGGATCAACGTCGAACCCATTACGGATAGACAGGATTTAAGGAATCTAGTTCGATCAATTGGGATTTGAGAGATCCCCCAGATTTGGGCCTCTTAATAAGCCCTCAGTGAAAAGCCCAAATCCATAAATAATATATAATTCCAAATTACCCCTCGATTTAGTGTCTAATTACCAATAATCCGGCGGGTTCCAACGGCTACTTACAGAGGTCCCACATTTAAAATTTCAGTCTCTATTCCTCCGCTGCTGCTCTCTTCCAGCAAAAGATCACAAGCTTTATTCTCCCCTAACACTTTTTTTATTCAATTTAAACACATTGAAATAAAACATTAAGTACAAAAAAATAAAAGATAAAAACCGAAAATGGAAGAATATGTTGGGTAGAATTTCCTCAACGTGGAAATACCCAACTCAAATGAAAAGTAATTTTGTTATTTGACAAAATTGCTCACTTAAGGTATTGTTTTTTACTGTTCACAATTAATAGAAAATTGGTTTTGAAACTACATTTGACCAGTCACCTTCAACATACGATCGAAAGAAATCAAACCGTTGGATCTGATTATGTGAAGAACAGAACAACTCTGTTTTTTGAAAAATTACTGGGACAGTTTGGATTAAAAGGTTGTTTCTGAAAATTAAACCGTTGGATTAATATGCAATTTTGACGGTATGTTCAGAACTCATAGTTATAGAGTTTGAACGGTAGAGATCGGATTTGAATAATCTTTTCACCAAAAATCATTCGTGAACAATAATATCACGATTTGTGTGAGATCTTTCTAATTTCTCTTGGTAGAACTTGTTTGTTGCCGAGATTGAATTGTCTTGAGTTGTTTGTGATTGTATATCTCTTGAGACAGATTGTTGAATATGTTGTATCCTTAATTTTGATTATAGTGGAAATTATATTGGTGGACTGTTTGTTTTTTATTATTTCCTGTTAGGTTCACACAAGAGAGGGATAATTATTATTTTCGTTGCGTTGTGTTTAATCGGTGATTAGATTGAACTTAACAGAATATCAGATATTTTTTTTGTTAAATTATTATCATCAGAAAATCGAGATTCGAATGCGGAAGCCGGAGATGATGATGAAGAATTTTACGAGACGCCGAAGTTTGTGGACTTTACCGTGCCCGATCATTATTGCCGGTTGATCATATAGGGGTTTCACCTTCGTGTTGGTCAGTAATAAGTTCCCCAATGTTATCGCCCTTTAACATTTTTTTTTTTATATGTTGATTATTTAGCTTTAGTTCTTGATTTAAGGCTGTAGATAAAGAGGTTTTATTCAATTTCATAAAGATCTGAACCTAGCATTTGGTGGAATAATCTGTTAATAAATAACTGATAAAATCTTTATCATGTATGTTCAAAAGTTTGTTTTATCCTTCAAACTTATTTCCCATTTGAGTACCAAATATAGCAACAGACTGGTCAGGAAGAAGAAATGGATTATGAAGCAATCTACAAGAATTTTGTTATCCTAGTGAGTATTCTTATCTGTGAAATCTTTGCTGTGTTTTGGCCCAACAACGTAAACTCTCCGAACCAGTTATGTTCTGAGGCTCGTAAATTAATAGGAGTTAACCTTTCTAGTACCTGGTTCTTTTAGAATCCTCAATTCTAGATGAACAACCAAAACGGCCAATCCCAACCTTAATCACAACCATGAGCCTCAGCCCCATCCAAATCCATACCTGCAACCTTCCCCAGTTGCTTGGCCCAAAAACTTCAGCCTATTATCCTGAGGTTAATCTAAGCCTTCCTCGTAGATTATGATGAATTGCTCTAAGAGGGCAGCCCAACCATCCTCACTTCCACAAGTTCCACGTTAACAGTCTTAGCAAGACTTGATACTGGATATTAGAATATTGATCCTTTTTTCCCCAAGAATCATGTATTCTTTCTATTAAACAGGAAAAAAAGAAAATCTTTTATTCAACACATGATTTCAAGAAACATTAACATATATATATAACATTTGAGAGAGGAACCTGGACTTTTGGGATTCTTGTTCAGAAAGAGAGAATGAAAGGAAGTATGAGTGAGATAGCATTCCCTACAGTAACAATGACATTTGCTAGTTCTGATGAAAATGCTGATTAAACATTTATTAGCATTTAATTTTCAAAAAATATATATATTTACAAACACACAAAAAAATTTTTTAAAAAGATTAGCAGTAGCAATGTTTTTTATATTCTGGAAGGGATATCTATGATTAATCTTCTAGCTATGATAATGGTACGGGTTTAAATTTGAACCCACCATGAACTCGTTCTATTCAAGGTGAATCCAAACCTAGCTAAAAAGATCTTGGGATGGGTTCGATTTTAATTTTTTTAAATTCGATCAGGTTTGAAGCAGTTAACGGGTCTTAGTGAATCCATTTTGTATTATTATTAATTAGTTCAAATTTTTTGAATTGAGTGACTTTGTATAGTGCATCAATATTAGATCAAATAAAAAATTATTTTAAGACTGTTTTCAGAACTCAATTCAAAAATATTATAATTGATCTCTAATATAAACATATATTATGAATAAACTATACTAAAATTGAAGCAAAACTATATGAAATATTCCAAAATAGTGGATAATATAATTTAATTTTGTTCATCTCTTATAAATTAATATTATTATCACATTTAATTAAAAAATATAACCAAAATTAATTACCACTTTATTACTAGTACTAAGTTAAGAATGATAAAACTAAAAAAGAAAAGTAATTATACCATGCCAAGAAAGCAAAAAAAATATTGTTAGCGGGTCAATGGGGGTTGCACTCGTCAGGTTTTGGACCCGGAATGGATCCGAGACGAAATGGATTTTGACTCCAATTATTTTTTGGCAGAGCGAATATCAAATTTAATCAAACCATCTCATTACCATCCCTAATTATCAATCACAAGGAAATGTAAAAATTCAAGAATGTCTTATTCCATTTGGTTGTTGCAGTGTGAAATTCCATTTCCTTAGATCTTTGTAGTGTGGGTGAATTATCATTGTTGTGTGTGTGCCCTTTATATTGCTCATACTCTCCTAACTTTTATTTCATTTGCAATTATTTATTGTGCAGGATATTCAAATATAGTCTTTAGTTATATGATTTTTGTTACACCCAGTGATTAGCCATTCATTCATAAAAGTATTTCATAATTTTTTTTATTTAATCCTAACAATTTTTTTCATGACTTCAAAAGATTAAAAATATAAAAACGATAATGCAAAAGAATTTAGTACTGGAACTTGGAAGGACAAAAATGGAAGCACACTCTTGTTGGGTGTTTAAAGAGATGACCAGTGAACATGTAGCCAACCCCTGCCCAATTACCCCAATTTTTTCTAGTAAATCATTAAAGTACATTATTTACAATAACTTTTGTTAAAATTCAGAGACGCGATAAAAAAAAAAATTGAATATTAAAAAGCATTTGGTGCAACATGTATTGTATGAATAGTTGAAAATGGTATATTACACTGTTCTTGTGCAACAAAAATCTTTTAAAAAATGTCTATGGGTCAATTGATTTTGGTTTGGCGCTCTTTTTTATCGCACAAAGATGTAAATAAATGCTTGTAGATTCTTGAATAATGAAATTGGTTCTTCTATGAGATAAGCTCATAAAAATTTGAAGGATGAATTACAAATAAATATTATTAATATTTGGGCTATTTATAAAAAAATAAATCTAAGTTTGTATAATATAAATATCTGCTTGACATTTGTTTTTATTTTACAATTTGTCCTGAGAGGGTATTTTGAAAAATATAACAAACAACAAGGGTATTTATAATTTGGAAAAATAATTGGATCTTTTTATAATTAGGCTAAATCTCATAGGTAACTTTTATAATTTATCCAAATTTGAAACTTGTATCACTCTTTCATTTTGATTCCTTTTAAATCAAGAGATAATGAAGACTATAGGATCCATAAATCTCCAATATTCTAATTGGAAGAATATTTGAGTATTCTATACCGGTCTTGCCTAATGAGAAATCATTATGAGTATTGGCTTGTACGATTGTTTTCATTTCCTGAATCCAGACAACTGTCCCACAGCAGGTCATTGTAGCAACAAGACTTGTTCTTTTTGGAACAAAACAGATGGGAGAAAACCAACCAACCAAAGAGAAATTTCTGAGAGCCACAAACACTGGATACAGAAATAAAGGCTCACAAAAATCACTTTCCACAAAATTTAAACTCTGCCCAAAATCCATAATCCTTTTACTACATCAACCATTCACTTCATTCTCTTGCATCTTATAAGTCCACATTTATCCATACACTATCCCTTTTTTGTTTAAAACATCGATCATAACTCATTGGTCTTTGACTTCACTTCAAATACAAAGCACATTGCTGGCCATTTAGCTAGCCAAACTAACAAAGCTATGGAATTCAACCAACGGATTGCCAGAATTTCTGCTCATCTCCACCCTTCAAATCCCCAGGTTTTTATTCCAATTCATGCAATTTTGTAAGGTTCCCTTCATTTTGTTTAAGCTTTTACTTGAACTGCCTAGTGTTACAAGTATATAATCATTCAGAGTTTTCATGGTTTTGAAGCTAAAAACTTGCTTTCTTGATGTGGTAAAAGATGTGGGAGAATCCCATTTTGAGGCAGGCTGATTGCAGGGCGAAAGGGGGCGCTCCGGGATTTAAAGTAGCCATATTGGGTGCTGCTGGAGGCATTGGCCAACCCCTTGCAATGCTAATGAAAATGAATCCATTAGTCTCAGTTCTTCATCTTTATGATGTTGTTAATGCCCCTGGTGTCACTGCTGATATTAGTCACATGGACACTGGTGCAGTTGTAAGTTAACTTATTACTTACAAGCTAACTTTTTTCCCCCTTTTGTTTAAGAAAATGAGACAGATTTTTGTATTGGATTTAGGTGAGGGGTTTTCTAGGACAACCACAACTTGAGAGTGCTCTTACAGGAATGGACCTTATTATCATTCCTGCTGGGGTTCCAAGGAAGCCAGGAATGACTAGGGATGACCTTTTTAATATCAATGCTGGAATTGTCAAAACCCTTTGTGAAGGAATTGCAAAGTGCTGTCCTAATGCTATCGTTAATTTGATCAGTAATCCAGTGAACTCTACAGTTCCAATTGCAGCTGAAGTTTTCAAGACAGCAGGGACTTATGATCCGAAAAAGCTTTTGGGAGTTACCATGCTTGATGCTGTGAGAGCCAATACTTTTGTGGTATGTATGAATTATATTGCTATCTGTTGGTTAGCACCTTTTGTCGGACAATAGGATTTTATGAATCATATTTACGATAAATAGTGTCTTTTGATTGAGGATAAGGTGTAATACAAAAAAAATTGCAGGTATAAGTTAAATGCAGACTCCTTTCTGTGACAAATTCTGAGTAGTGACATCTTTTTATCATTCATAATATAAATAGAAATCCTTCCTTTCGGTGACAGAAACTTTTGATTAATGACTTCGGTCTTTTAACCACGTTTAAGCATTGATATGAGATTTTCTCAACTTACTGATATGTTTTTAGTTTGTTGATGGATGGAGACACATTCAAATGTTTATCTTTTCATATTGCCTCGGTGAGGCTTCTCTTATTGGGGCCTCTTACATTTACAAACTGGCAAGTTGTCTCCCGTATTCATAATTTTCAGAGTAGGCATAGGCTTTGACATATAGTTCAATCAAGATTTTCAAATTTCAATGAGGTGGAGTTCCTCACCTATTAACACCGACTGTAGCTGTGATCAAACTGAGAATTGGGAAATTTTGGCATGTCATTTGCAAGAATGTAATTCTGATTCCCTTTTATCTTGTGCTGATAAGGAATGTTGCCTGTTCCTTACAGGCTGAAGTTCTGGGACTTGATCCAAGAGAAGTCAATGTTCCTGTGGTTGGGGGTCATGCAGGAGTGACAATTTTGCCTCTCCTCTCACAGGTCTGTGAAGATTTTGCCATTTTCATCTGAAGGATTACATTTTATAGCACCTTCTTCAGTGATTTACTTGCAGAGGGCCTTGGTTTCATGCTCTGCAGGTAAAACCTGCTTGTTCCTTTACACCAGAGGAAACTGAGTACCTGACAAAACGCATTCAAGACGGTGGAACAGAAGTAGTTCAGGTATAATCAATTGATATATAGGCTCCAGGGAAACCAGTTTATGTCCATAACCCTACATGTTTTAGTGAAGGCATACACTACTGAAATCAGATTTTCTTATGCTTAAGAATATTGTTTAAGCTTGTTTTTACCGAAACATTGCATCTAAAGGCTAAAGTGATTGCAGGCAAAAGCAGGTGCTGGCTCTGCAACGCTATCAATGGTTAGTAATTTGATTTCAATCATACTGCAACATTTACAGTTAAAAAAGGAAAAAAAAATAGTTAAGCGTCTTAACACATCAAGCAAGAAGATAACACGTTGATGTAAGTTAATTTTGTAGGCATATGCAGCAGTGAAATTTGCAGATGCATGCCTCCGAGGCTTAAGAGGAGATGCTGGCATTGTCGAATGTGCTTTTGTAGCTTCCCAGGTATTTCGGTCAAACTTGACTTCGTCAAGATCTTTACTTCAATTATTCTGAAAAGTTTGCTTGTGGCTGATACATGCGTGACTGATCACTTGCAGGTTACAGAACTCCCGTTTTTTGCCTCTAAGGTACGACTAGGACGTGGAGGAGCTGAAGAGGTGTACCAACTGGGGCCTCTGAACGAGTTTGAGAGGTACAATGGCTGTACTCGCGATTATTAGCTGCATTATATATTTGACTATAGCAGATACTGGTTTTTATTAATCGCTAGATGACTGTCAACAGGGCTGGATTGGAGAAAGCAAAGAAAGAGTTAGCAGCAAGCATTCAGAAGGGGGTTTCCTTCATCAGGAAATAAAATTGTAGGGGCTCCGTGATTAAGAATGTCCTTTAAGGCCATTAGTTGTTTTTGTTCGCTGATAAATGTCGTAAGATATATATACTATGCTATCTACCAGACAAGGTGAAACTGGTTTCCAACCATATAAATCACTACTAAGTTCGTACAGGTAAACTAGTGATCCTTGGCATAAGGGTTTCCTTGAAATTTGATAGATGGAAAGTTTAATGCACTTATTGGAGACAACTTGCAGTGCAGCAACACGACACACGTATCTGTTCCCTCTCTACTTCCAATATTTTCCTACTCATGTTTTCTTATATTGAGTTCCTTGGAGTAACAAATGGTAATAGTAAAGTAACAATAATCTGAATGACTGCAATAATAACCAGCAAAGAAACGATAACCTAAAAGACTGCAACCAAAGAGTCACAACAAAGGGCTAATACGTTTGGCTCTGAAAATTTCATAATACAGTTCATACAATGTGCCGTTTCACCACATTTGATGTGTAAGATCACCACATGGCATAAATAGAGGGAAATAACAAAAGATAAAAAAACTATCTTACATTTTGCTCATCCTCTATGACTTCACAATGTAAATGGACTAGGAGGCTCGTGAACTATAGGAATCTTTGACATGGTCATGTTGCCCGTGAGCACATTTGGTGCCATACTATCCTCTGCTATCACAGGATCGATCTGTACTATCCTCTCTGGCACAACCTTGTTTCCATCTACCTTTGCCAACACCTCAAAATGCATCCTCAAAGTCTCTGGTTTTGTTCTCCACTCTGGAAAACCATCAATATCAAAACCATCACCTTCTCTTATCTTCCTCTCAACTCCAAAACCCATCTTCACAAAAGTCTGAGCTGACACATCCGCCTTCAAAAGCTTAAAAAAACCCTCCTTATTTGCTCTGGGACCCAGCACAGAGGAGAGTAATGCCTCAAGCCCAAGCAAGTTGGAGTTTGAACCATCAATAGATGTAACAGGCCACAATGTGCTGAAGCGATTAGGTGCGAGAAGTGCAGTAGCTTCTCCTTGGAGATCAATGGCAGATATGGTATCAGCTTCCATGGCTTTCCTTTTGGATGCAGAGGATAACTCCACAAAACCAGGTGCAAGGCGCTTAAGCTTGAGTCTGTTATTGGAAGAGGGTGATGATGAGGCAGGGGATGTGAGCGATGTTGGGCCAACGATGCGAAGGGAAAGAAGAGGACCATCCTGGGAGTGGGCAGCATTGCGGAGCCGCTCTGCCAGAGTTAAAAGACCTGATGCAAAACCATTACTAGTTCGATTAAGTGGAAGTGGAAGCTCAACTGGATGACGCAAGCTAACTGATCTGGCACCCTTAACAGTGACAACAGCACCATCGGCTAAAATCACTTTCTTCAGCACACCAGCATCCACATCATGCTGCATGACATTTTGAACAAAAAGCCAATCACCAAATGATAATAAAGGGTAAACTATCATTAAATCTCCAGATCCATAGATTGAAGCAACAGGTATCAATGCTCAATCTCTCTCCCTTACACCTTATATTGTGAACTCAAATGGGAACAAATGGATCTCTGACACCACACTCCTATAGCACAAAAGACTACTGCCTGCTGAAGATTAATTCCAGATACACCAGAGACTGGGGGAGTCAACTCCACCTATGGAATCTATCAGAAAAAACCAAACAATGCTCTCATTGCCTCAGTCAAGGTTGATTTACTAAGATAGGATGACGCTTTACAATCCTTTTCGCTATTGAGAGTGAACTGGGAAACTTCTTCCACGACTACAGTTATACAGGCCAGAGGTGTAGGATTATCACAAAAACATTATAGAAGAACGTGAAAATAGAATAGTTCCAGTTTTATCATCTACTATTAGCAAATTTTGTTCCTCAACTCCAATCAATTTAGTGGCATAGATTGTTTAGTTATATCCTTGCTAACTTTGCACAAAGTATTGATTTTTCATACTTTACAGAAACATATAACATAAGGCACTTCCAACAGGTATGCTTAACACTGAATGGTCGTATTTCACAAGCACACAACACAATGCTACATTTTGATTTTAAACAAATATTCACAGCTTGAACTTACAGGCAACGAAACTCGCATGTCCTTGGCATCCTGAATCCACAGCTCCATTGGACCAGCCAATTGAAAAGGGGCAAGAACAGGCATCTGATAATCCAATCGCTTCCTCTCTACTAAACCATTTTCCTCACCCGGCTTAACCGAATGCTCCATTTGGAAAATGGGCAAATCCACGTATTCCCAACGGTTCACATCCTCCATCAGCTTCAATGGCAGAACTTTATTATCAATCTCCACATCAAATTCATACGCTACTGATTTTCCCACCTGGGCATCCCTCAAATCGAACCCGGATATCTTAACATCATCAGCTTGGAACCCTAATCCCTTCACAATTGCCTCCTTTAAATCCTATTATAACCATCAAATTAGGAACAGCAAATTAAAATCCCAGTTCAAGAAACAAACCCAAGTTAATGCATTCATTACGCATACATTCTAAGAAAAAATTACACGTGCAATTATTTTCTTCATGGAAAATTTTTACATGATCAGACAACAAATAAAACAAAAGCTTCCTGAATGATAGGGGGAACAAAAAAAGAAAAAGAGTATAAAATCAAAAGGGCCGGAATTGAACTACTTATTGAAGCAAAAGTAGCTTAAAATGAATTAATAAAAAAATGGGTAGCTACCGAAATGGCTTTCGGATACGGAGGATTAAAATCTTGGGTGGCAACCAAAGCGGCCGGCTTTGAAACTTGAATCCCAAACAAAACCAGACAAAACAATGCAGCGAAATTCAGTGATCGTAACCTCAAATCCATGGAATTAACAGGAAAAAAAAAACGGAAAATTCTGAATAAAAAATCAAGGAACTGTTTTAATTGTTTGGCTGATGACGATTCTGTTGGAGTATTGAGCAGAAAAAACTAAACAAGTATTGGATTTTGGCTGTTTTAACAGTCCGCTTTACGTAAGGATGGGGAGGGAAGACAGAAGTAGAGAATCACAGGAACATAGGAGATATTTCTGGAGTTATTTCTGTGTGGAGGAGGCGATGGCGTGGATGTGACGGACCAATAGGAATTGAGTAAGTGATGCGGCCGGTGTCTTTAATTGGAGGAGTGACGTGGCCTTTTTGTTTGGGCGGGCCCAGGTATCCGTGTTGGAGCGTAAATTCGGGCTAAGTATCCGAAGATTTAAATACGGAGAAAAAGGAAAAAGTAAATAAAATTAAAGTGGCGTCGCCCGGACTCGAACCGGAGACCTTCAGTGTGTTAGACTGACGTGATAACCAACTACACCACGACACCTTTTAGTTCGTCAATATGGAAAAACCTATATATTTTTGTTAAAATAATGCTCATTTTTAAAAAAATTTTTTTTCTTAAAATTACTCTTATTTAAATAATAATATAATACCACTAATTCTAAAAAAAAATAATTTGGGCAGAATTTTAAATCTACCAAAAATTTTTATTTTTCGCACTATTCTATATTAATTCAATATGAGCATTTGACATTGGACGAAGAGAGTATATAATATATCCAAGTGGACTGATAGCGTTCGGACCAGTTGGGACTGGTCTGAGTAAAACCAAGGCCAGACTCTAGCCTACCTTAACATAAATAGATAAAAGCAAAAACACAAAATATATGTATATATATCTACTATCAATTTATAGTTATATCCGTCTGTCAAGATCATTAATCAGCCAGAGAGGGTTATTCAAGTATCATTATATTAATTTAAAAATAATATAAAATAATATAAAATAATAATGTAACAAAAATAATTAAATAAATTCTTACAATATATGATATTTAAAATAAGAATTATCTCTCTTAAAAGATTAAAATTAAATACACTTTACAATTTCTCATATATTTTTACATAGAAAATCTTTTCAATTATTTTATGCAAAAATACTAGAATTAGAACTGAACTAACTCCAAGAAAAAACCTTACTTTTTGGTTACTCCACCAATTTTATATAGTATTCAGTCTGACCTAATATTCAATATTATTGTACATTAATAATATTAAAAAACAAATGATGTTACTTTGATAAAAAATAAAATAAAATTAATAATGTGTTGTCACTTCAAAGCAATAATAACGAATAATTAGATAAAGTACTTCAATAATAGGGTTTTGATGGTAATAAGTTACATATGTTACATTTTTACCTAATCCATATATTATTTACACAATACCATAACAAGTTATTATTAGACATGCAATATCATCTAACCATTATATTCTTCACAACTAAAAAAATAAACTCCTTTACGATTAAGGAAAAAAGAAGCATTAAATATATTTTATCCTCTTATACTATTAATTTTGTATCAATTATCCCTTTTACTAATAAAATTTTTAATTATCTCCTGAAAACAACAAAATTTATATTGATGGACAAAAATACTCCTATTAAATAAAAAATTAAATTCACTTTGCTCCCTTTCTTATAAACTATATACTATTTTGCCCCCTCTACAATTAAATATTAATTATTTAATCTTTTTTAATATTTAACACTAATTTAAATAAATTAATCTTAAATTAAATCTAAAATAAATAAATAATAAAATATAATAAGACAAATTAAATTTAAAAGAAATATATCACAAAATTTTATACGACTACCATTTATATATTTCTTTAATGAGTAAGAATTAAAATTTAGAATCAAATTAGTTGATAATATTTAATGGTAATAAATTATTTTATTATACAAGGTGGGTATTTATAGTTCAATAATATTAACGAATTTAATTTAAATGTGTATTATTTTGTGAAAGAAAAATTAAAATTAGAAAATAAAAAATAAAAAATCTCATAAAGTATATTAATGCAATTAAGAAATTTTGACGGAAATTATAAAAAAAAACAAGATGTTTCCTAAAATACATATATAAGATATTAGTAATATGAATTTATGTGAGATAATTTACTTAAACTTAATGTGCCTTCTCTATATTATTAAAATTATATTTTGCTATTTTTAATTTTTAATTAATTGAAGGCTAATTTATTTAATAAAATTTGTGTTGATTAAATTTGGAGTCAAATTAATTGAATTTGATTGTCAAGGAGTAAAGTGTAGTTTATAATTTTTTATTTTTTATTTTCTATTTCTTTATTTTTTTTTTTAAAAAAATAACCACATATTAAATTTAGTTCATATGTTTGACCTACACATACACACCTTACATAATAAAAATATTTATGCATTAATAAAATCAACTAATTAACCCTAAATTATAATATTTACTTAATAAAATACTTTATATAAAATGATAGTAATATATATTTATGTGACATATTCTTTTTAAAATTTAATATGTCTTTTCTATTCTATTAAAATTATATTTTTGTTGTTTATTTATTTTAGATTGAATTGAAAGTTAGTTATTTAATAAAGCTAGTGTTAAATAAAATTAGGTATTAAATAATTAATATTTAATTATAGAGGGGACAAAATACTATATATTTTATAAGATAGGGGCAAATTGAATTTAATTTAGGTTTATTTTTGTCCATCAATATTTTTTTTTTGTTTTAGGGATGTATTTAAAGATTTTATTAGTAAAGATGAATAATTGATACAAAACTAATAGTATAATGGGTAAAGTATATTTTACCCAAAAAAAAAGAAAAACAAAAAAGCACCTCACCCACATATATGTATATATAATTTAATTCTAGTGACCCATTCAAAATTATCCCAATTTTCATCCTAAATTCTAAATAATATGATCAGAGTCAGAAAATAGAGATTGAAGGGTGATTTTTTTTTAAATAGTTGATAAAAATATATCTGCTATTTTTTAAAAGGGACAAAAATTTTAAATTTAATAATTATATATATAAAATATATACTAAATTAAAAAATTTATAGAGCCGCGGCTGCTCCATTGCTCCGTCTCTAAATATGATGGGTCATAATAAATACTATTTAGGTTGATGTCCCTATATATATATATTGCTATTTTCCCATATCCTATAAGTTTTAAAACTTTACAACATAATTTGTTTAGAGCAAGAAGACTGAAACCTGTGGATTTCTGTAAGGTTCTATTCAAAATTGGAATGGATCAAGACACATTTTTTATTATTCAGTCTTTTCTTGAATAATTTATGTAACACTTTATTCAAAATTGTAGACGTCTCAGATTTAATATCCAGTCCTTTCTTGAATAATTTAATATGACGATCAAATTTGGTGATCCGGTTTTTCATCATAAAATTTTGAACATATTCGTATGTTTAATGCCAACACTAATTGTTTAATTCCTTAAATTACTTTTCATTTTCTTCTATTATTAGATGAAAACGACAAGAATTAGTGTCGAGAGATTAATATAATAGATTAATTAATTAAGCATTAACCACAATATCAGATTTTTATTCCCTTAATAATTTGTTTGTCCACAATATTCTAAACTTGATAGAACCGTAGAAGTAATTATGTCGCATGATGAAGGACCTTTTATTTGTCTGCACATATGCTAAGTCAAGTTCTTCTTCTTTTCTTTATTGCTCAAAGGATATTTCTTTCCTACCTAATGATCTTTTTCTTTTTATTTATTTTTCTTGTAGTTTTTGTTTATAATAGAAGTGACACATTATTAACGTTAATCACGGAAATAAAAATGATTAAACAGTACAGATATAATTTATTAAATACTAAAATACGTGGCCACGGAGATTAAAAAAAACTTAGAAAAGATTGCAATCTTTGGTAGGAAAAAAAAAACTGTGTGAACTTGTTTTTTTAAATAAGTTTTCAATCTAGCTATCAACTTGAATTCTCTCCCAACAGTAGGGTGGGTGTTTGAATTTTGATGGGAACTTCTGAATTTTGGTATGAAATAATCAATGTACTGCTAGTGCAACTCTACGATCGGAATTTAGTATAATGCAATCACTGTGAGTTGGCTGCTTGTGCGCAAAAATATATATTTTTTATTGAAAACCCGAATGTCAGTTGAGGTATATCCTACTATTTATATCCTCAAAAGTGTTTAGGGACAAGGTTTTGAAAGTATAAGATTAGTTCGCCGAAATTAAAATATATAAATAAAAAAAAAATCAACAAAGAAGTAAAATGTGAATTACTTTTTACTGTATCATTTGAGAATATTTATAGAAGATTCTTAAAATACCGTATCATTTGAGAATTACTTCCATAAAATTCTTGACTTTCATAAAGAAACCAAAAATTCTATATATGTTGATCATCCTTAAATTTTCAAGAAAGCACAGCAGTACAACCACTTATATATATGTATATATCTTTTTTTTGTTTTTCAAACTCTTTACATTTTACATATGGATCAAAAAAGATTAGAATCACTTTAAACCATAATTATAATTAACTTTTTTACGACAAAAGTTAGGTTCTAAATAAAAATAAAGCTTGCTAACTTGTAACAAAAGTGGGGTTTTATTCTCAAGTTTAAGTTGACCATAATTTGGTTGCACAAAAATTTGACTTGCCAATAAAGGAGTATTTTCCTAAATTAAATTCATAAAGTAACATGCGCACCGAAAATACAAGTTGATTTTATATGTTCTTATTTCGTTTATTACACAATTATATTATGATCATATGACAACTATTATTCATTAATGTCGGCTGTTTGTTATACCTATTTATATAAATCGAAATATATTTCGATATTGCAAATATTTTTTATTGTCGTCATACCCTACACAGTAACATTTGGGTTTATAAAACAAAATATGTTGAAGCATATAGACTTCAGGGATTTGCATTTATTTAAATTAAGCAAGCATAGTGAAAGTACAGAAACAAGAAAAGTTTCATTATATTAATATTCTAATCTTGAAAATAAATTTGTACCTCTCCCACATTCCTAACATGCATTTCAACTCTTTGCGCATTTTATGGAGAATTTGTTAACATTTCGAGTAGGCTAATCATGTGATCAAATAGTTTTATGTTTGATCATCATCGTATTCATCACAATAGCATGGTTTATAATTATGGTAAATTATTTTTGAGTTTTGTACTATTTTGAAAAAAAAAACAATTTAACTTTGTAAATTAAAAATACCTAATTAAAATTTGTTTCTTAATTACAAATTACACCTATTTATAAAATAAATATAAATTTAAAAGAATATTTGTAGTTTCAAAACATAACTGATTTTTCAGAACTATTACAAGATCAAAATTAGATTGTAACATTTTTGTCTTAGCAGCGAAGAGCCTCAGGACCTTCACTATCAAGAATGCCTTTAGTTGTGGGAAAATCATGAAATCCATGTCACAAAATCATTTCAGAAAACTACTAAAAATCTGATCTATCCTCATAATTCACAAAACAATTGGTAAATCACTTAAATGTGAACACATTATAGTAGAAATAAACAACAATTGACATTTTACATAGAAAAGAGACCTAAGAAAACATTCTTGAAGGGCCTCTAAAGCACTGACCAAATAACCTTTCTGCTGCAGATGCCTGTCAATCCATCCACCAAAATAAAAACCTTTCTCTAAAAATACCTAATAAAGCTATGAGGTAACTCACTTTACAACAGAAAGGTAAGTAACAACATGGCCAAACAACTGGAACCATGAAAAAAGTATGAGGAAAAAAAACCCTTCTTCAAAATGAACCCCATAGCCAAACAAGTTTCCAGGTGATGTCTTGAAATGGTGGAGAGCTAATAGGCCTTGTAGCCAGGAAATTGGCAAAAACAAAGATTCTTAAAGACTGTAAAACCAGGATTATTTGCCAAAAGTTGGGGGCAGGAACTTAATTTTCACATGATTATTTTGAGAGCACCGTGTAAATTCTTCACCAGTTCTTTCATGTTCATGGCGAACTCTTCATCCTTCTGTATGAGAAATAATAACTTTGCATAAGTAATACCCTTTTAAAATTCAAGAAACTATCCTATAAGTTTATAAATAACAAAAACTCCCCTGATTGGTAAAATAGAGACAAATTTTAAGAGGGTGATTTTGATTTATAAACTTAAAAAGTAATTTTTATAAATAGATCGAATATCAGGAATGGTTTTTGTAATTAACCAAAACATCAATTTTGAAACTTTGCAACTAATGTGATTATATGAATGGCCAATAATAATATTATGTAACATCTGAGTCAAACATAAAAGTACCTGTGCAAGTAGTGTTATGTTGAGAGTAGAATCTCCAAAAGTCATCACACAGCTGTTAACAACTGATAGATGTTGTTTCTCAATCTCAGCAACTGCTTTTTCCAGTATCCCTTTTCTTTTCTCACAGTGAATGATAATAAGCACATCCTTATTACAGAATCTTGCCTGAATTTCTGGGAGTGGCTCAGTGACTATAGGGCCACTGGAGAAGCTCTCATCTGAGGAAGAATTTTCACCATCAGCACAAAGTTCATATTTCTTCACAAAAACCACAGATTCCATGGATCTTTTCTTAGTTTGTTCCTCAAGAATCTTCACTTTCTCCTGGAGTTGTTTCAGGTACTTAACAGCATCTCCAAGAACAGAAGCCTTGTCCATCTGCATGTAAAATGATGAGAAACTTTGCTGTTTAATAATCATTCGACAACGAGCAATTTGTTGGCATAAAAAGATACTGGAATTAGTGCTGGAAATATGCATTGATGAATCCCTCTTCATTTGAAGGAGAAAGACCTTTTTCAATCCAGGGATTAGAGCAGACAGAGCTATGAATCTTTGGCTGAGCTTTTCTCTCCTTTTTCTCTCAGCTATAATATGGTCTTGTGCTTGATCAAGCCTCGTGTTCGTGCTGATTCGCTTAACCCCTTGGCAAGGCTTCAAGATGAAGTTTTGGTTCCCAGATGAAGATTGATAAGCAATAGACTCAGAAGGGAAATTTAGAATATTGGAAGAAGACCATGCTTCATCTTTAGGCTTTACCATTCCTACTGGATTGGTGAAATTTGAATTCAGCAAGTGAACACTGCTGGAAGGGGGTGAACTTGATATGTTTTCAGGTTTGCATGAATTCCAAGTGGTGGTTTTGAGCTGCTTCAATGGCCTATTGGCCCCTGCTTGAGACAATTCCGCTGCCCGTTTGAAGTCCATTACTGGTTGTTGAGAGAAAGACTGGTGCAGATCTTCACAGGACAAATAAGCAATCGACGCAGAGCTGAGCTCTTCCAGGGAATTTACAGGCCATTGGTGGAAGAAAAGAGGATCATCCATTCCCTACAAATGACAAAAGTAGTACTGATTAACTCTGTGATGATACCGTCTCTACGAAGAATACTCAAGATTTTGGACATGAAAATGCCATCCATGATTACCATGCAGTAGTCTCTGAAAAATTCATCTATATTTCTTTTTCTGCAATCTTTCATCTTTTGGCCTAATAATTATCAGATCCTAGCAGATACTGAACTTATAAAGTGTAAACTTGATTGTAAATACCCAAATTTGTGTATAACTCTTGTCCCTTCCACATAAGATACAGTCAAAAACATGCCAGCAAGAAAGAGGGTAATTATGCAGAAATGTCTTACCAATTCAGCTAAGCTTTTGAAGCTTGAAATCTCCATGATACATCCAATTTGAAAAGGCCTGCATGAAACTGAAAAAGGTCAGACTATGTAAGGGAGACAAGGTTTTCAATTGTAGTAATCCAACAACATCCTTAATGTAATGGCTTAAGGTTGAGGATTATGAAACTGGCCCCTTTCAACAGTATGGACAAAGCTTAAAGTTCCTCCTCAAAAAGTCCAGACTTCTTGCAATTAACGAGGTTGCTTCACATTTATAGGTCCAACAAACAGTTTTTTGGTATGTCTCTGTCTCTCTTTTTCCACAAAGTCTTCACGGGCTGCTGATGTGAACTGGCGTTTGGACATTTGAATATCTCTTTCCTCAATAATACGGACATAGTATATGATTTGGTTGGTTAAAGTGATTTCAGTGGGTAGATTTTAAGCAGCTGTTAATCAACTACTAATAAAGTCTCCTTGGCTGTGTTACAAAAGAATTCAAGACTTTTTAGCCTTTGAAATTTGAAGCTTGCAAGTGGAAAAACTCTACCAACAAACAGTAGCTGTTATAGTTTTTTTTTTTTTTCTTTTTTGGCTTATATGTCAACTACCCATTACTCAATACATATTTGAGAAAAATTATTACCTAGGTACTTTTTGTTAAACGATTATAATAATAAAATTATTATTATGATAATATGATATGACGGTTTCTTAAACACTCAATATAAATAAGTGTTTTTAGCTACCTCATCACCAAAAATTATTTTTACATAAACCAAAAAAAAAAAAGAAATAGGAATAGGCCATCAAATCATACCACGATATGGTTAGTATAGTACGCACCTTCGCACGTATTAAGAATCAAGAGATTTAGAAGCACCTTATCAAAGAACAAAAAGATTAAGAATAATATATAATGATTGAGGACATTAATAATCTGTCAAAATATAAATAAACTGCAACAATTAATTATTTTAATAAAGCTCACCAATGAAATTAACAATACGATAATATGCATATTAATACTAATAGCTAAGATTTTAATTGAGACCTTAATTTTTATCACTTGAATTAAGTCTCAATGACTTAAAATTATTTTCGATTAGATACCCTTTTATCTTCTCCTCTTAATAAAATTAATAATTAATTTTATTTTATTATATTCTATTCTTATTAAATTTTACTTTACTTTTTTATATTTTTAGTTCTCTCACTTTAACCCATTTACTGTCTTCTCAATTTCATTTCCCATTTTATTCCATATAATTTTAAAAAATAATCAAATCTAAATTTTATAAATTCAAATTAATAAATAAACACAAGAAATTATAAAGTACAGAAAATCCATCAACTTTGGGGTCTGTGGTTCATACACCGCAAGAAAAGCTTTCCTCTCAGCAGACGAAAATGGCGGCCACAAGAGTGATAGCATCAGCGAGCAACGCCATCGCGGGCACTCTGCTGCCCAGAGGCCCATTGAGGGGAAAACCTCAAAGCCTCAGTCTTTGCTTCAGAAACAGCAGATTTTTGACGCAGAGAAGGCGGCTCTTCACTTGTTCTGCTATCTACAATCCCCAAGTCCAAACTAAAGAAGAGGGCCAGCCCGAAACCCTTGAATACCGGGTCTTTTTTCTCGACAATTCGGGTAAAAAGGTAGCTGAAAAGTGGAAACCTGTTCGGTTTTCTTGATTTTTGGGTGAGTATGTTGTTGTGTTGTTTTGTTACTGTGTCTGATTGTTTGGATTTGATTGAAAAAAGATACATTCTTGGTGGGTTTTAACTGTTGATTGGAGTTTGAATTGTGAAATTTGAATTATTTTTTGGTTAAGGAAGTTGCAATTTTGGCTTGTTAATGCACTCAAAGTGTGTCTTGTCTCATAGGCTCATCGTAATAATTATTTTAATTTCTGAAAAATAAAACAAAACATAAAAGAATCTCTGTAGTGATAACATGCAAAGATGTTTTGTTTATTGGTTTTAACTGTCAGTAAACGTGTTGAAATATCAACAGAAGGTGAGAAAGAATCAAGATTAATTTTAGCAAAAATTGATGGTCAAATTAGTTTATGGTCGTTTAGTCAACCAGTGTTGCAAAAGAGATTATCATGTTCTTACTAAGATGCGGACACATATTGATCAAGCTGACTTTTAAGCACTGTGTTTACTTGACTTGCAGATTTCCCCTTGGCATGATATACCATTACACTTGGGTGGTGGTGTATTCAATTTCATTGTTGAGATTCCAAAGAATCAAGCTCCAAGATGGAGGTTGCAACCGATGAGTTGTTTACTCCCATTAAACAAGATACAAAGAAGGGAAAACTACGATATTATCCGTAAGGTTGGCTGTTCCACCTTTTACGTGTTTATGCTATTCTTTGCTGTTTATTTCACTTAATTTTATTTAGTTTTGGCTCTTTTAATACATTATTCATTTACAAGTTTCTTGATTTCTTAGTAGCACAGAAAAGACTTGTCATGCTATTGTGGTTGGTTTTTGTAATGAAAAATTGGGATAATTACAGAGATTTGCTGCCCTGATGTTTGGTGTAAATACAGGTTCACCCCCTTAGGTTTGGATAATTACACCCAATATCACATTTGCCGTTGTCTATCAAATAAATCCACCCGTTAGGATTTTTGTATGATGACATCAGCAAAAAAAATTAATCTTGTGTTGACTGATATAGGTGTTTTGACTGTTTTTTTGGAACAAAGTACCCGCTGGAATAATTTCATAAACCTCTCTTGACTTCCTCTGGTTTCTGAAATTACATCAACCTCCCCTTATGTTTGTTGTTATCTTTCATGTAACCCCCACTATTTGTTATACCCTCGACATTATTATTTCGTGAAATGACAAGTTTCAAAACCACCTAAGGTTCGTTTAAATTTATAAAACCATCTCTTGAAGTTTGTCCATATTTACACAAATCTCTTTGAGACTTATCTAATTTAAACTACTTTCCTGGAAGATTTAATATTTCTAACTTATGTAAAATTTTGAAATTACATCATTCTAAATTGTTTTAATCAAAATTATTTGTATTTAGAAAATTAATTATGCATATATCCTACATTTTATTTTTTCTATCACCGTGTCTTCTAATTTTTAAAAGTAGTGAGCACCGTGATGTTGTTGCCACCATCGTATGTCCAAGAATCCCATTTTAGAAGTTAACTTGAATTTGAGTATGATCCTTGCGAGTGAGGAGGACAGTGTTATGGACTTAAACTGGATTTGGACATTTAGCTTGATTTATGGTTGAAAGTGTCATTAAAAGTCATTAACTGTTTGGAATATTCATTATTTTATTAGGATAAACGAAAGAGGGTTTAATTATAACATTAAAAAAACTCCTATGAATGTAATTATAATGTGAAAAACATTAGGGGAGATCTTTGTGACAAACCTCCTCAAGGAAGGTTTGTGTAATTTTTAACAAAAGACAAAAGAGTCATTTCTTAAAAAATGTTAGGATTTTCTAACAGCCGTCAATATCACGGGAGGTGGATGTAATTTTGAAACCCTGAAGGGCTTTACCTCAACTTGTATTTAGAACAAACCTTTAGTGATGTTTTTTTTTTTTTTTTTTGTAATTATTCCTAAAACTTTCGTATAGACGATTAATAAATGGTTGAATCCAATAGCATATCTTGATGCTGGCTTGAATGACTGAATTTTGTATGACGCATCAGCTTTGCTGCTTTCAAGCTGAGCCTATACGTTGCCCAACAGGATGAAAAAATGGAGATTACACGGCCTCCGTCAATCAAAAAATAATAATTAAAAAAAACAGGAAATAAAAGTCTTTGAGCTGGTTTAGTTCCTTCGTGGGAATTCCTCACTATGTATGTTATACTTTTAAAGAAAACCTAAAGCTTATAATAGGCTCTCTAGGTGGAACTTGAGCTCTTCAAATATTTTGGGGATGCAAGACATAAATATCTTATCCATCTAACCCTTTATAATATGCACAGTTCATCTGATGTTGATAAACAACATAGATAGTGGCATTTTTTTGCTAATCACTTTCTTATAACAGTAGAAGAAAATTACTATAGTTGCCTTCAAATTCAAACTTTTCTATCAGATGCACACTATGAGTGCAAAAGCACAAGGAGTTCATTCTCTTTCAGTTGATAATTATTGTACACCCTCACAACTTCTCTCTTTACTTATGATTGATCTCTGACAGTTCCCTTCTGCTTTTTGAGTTTTATATTATCTTATATTGCCAGATTCACCTAGTTACACTTCTTGGAATCTTTCTTTACATTATGTTTGTTTCTCTTTCAGCAGATACCTTTGTTGTTATCAATTTTGATTCTTTTGTACTGGATTATCATAACTTCTGAGTTCTTTTCTGTTCTTTGCAGGTACAATATTAATTGGAACTACGGGTTGCTTCCACAAACATGGGAAGACCCTTCATTTGCTAATGCTGAAGTGGAGGGGGCATTTGGAGATAATGATCCAGGTACAGTGCCATCCTCTTCAACATTATAATTATCCTCTGTTATCAAGAAACCTTCTTTTCATCTAATGACTAAAAGGAATACTGGAAATAGGGCTAGTTAAATTTAATAGTTCCAACTGTTCCTTAATAGTTGATGTTGTTGAGATTGGGGAAAGCCGAGCTAAAATTGGGCAAGTGTTGAAAGTCAAGCCCTTGGCTGCGTTGGCAATGATTGATGAGGGGGAACTTGACTGGAAAATAGTTGCAATTTCCTTGGACGATCCTAAAGCTTCCCTTGTTAATGATGTCAATGATGTTGAAAAGCATTTCCCGGTATGTGACGCCTAATGAACACTTGCCCATAATACTAATTTGTAATTATAACAATTATATATGTAGTTGTTGATATGTAGACAAGTCATCACCTCATTGTTCAATATCATGGTGAGGTGGTTTATTGTTAAATTTTGAGTAGCAGTTCAGATATTTTATCATCGTATGCTAACATATCCCAAAGGTACGTTGAATTTTTATTTGTGTGCCTATCTTGTTAGTCATTCAGAAAATGGGTTTCTGATATTATCAACAGGACTAAAGTGTGTTGGCAAATTGTACTTTTCCAATGACGATGGTATGCTTGAGACTCTAAAGAGGTTTAGTGAATCAGAATCTTGAGAAGATTGGCAAAGGCCAATTAGGATTTGGAAAGAAGAAATGTAAAACTGCAAGCCCTTATTATGTGAACTGCTGTAATCCGAACCAGTTGATTTCCACATCAAGAGACAAGAAACACTATTTTATACAACAAAAAATTGGGGCAGTGGGCTAGCTACTTGGCAGCTTTAAACAACCATTATCACGTTCTTTCAAGATATCAATATCCAATTCGATAGTTTGTAATAGATTTAGGGGCTATATTTGACCCTTCTTATCATCTGCTTAAATTCTTAGTCTGATGAAAGAGAAGGTGACAATCTATATTTTTTAATTTTGTTTATAATGTTTTTTAAGCTCTGGTATTTGTTGTATTTCCGTCAATCACTGTAAAACTCATCACAAAAGTTTTCACAGGGAACTCTTACTGCGATCACGAACTGGTTTAGAGACTACAAGATTCCTGATGGAAAACTTGCTAACAAGTGTGGTCTTGGCAACAAGCCAGCAGATAAGGTATTTTGATGATCAATGACCAAAAGAATTTATTTCCTTTGGTTGATATTCCAAACTGAACCCGATCAACTTCCCGAGGCTGGCTTCTCATTTTCTGGCTTGTGAACATTCATGGTTAACAAAGGGTAATAGATTTCATCAACTGTGTTGAGAAAATAATTCTGAGATCACATTATCACAATCAGCCATTTGCACTTAGTACTTTATGCGGGGTACTTTTCCTAGTTTCTGGTCAGTTCAGAAATGAAAATTTTTAATGGTCATACGATTCTAGACAACTACAACTCCCTTAACAAAACCTTCTGAACAGCCCCACAGGACTGTAAAACTACTGAAAAACAAAATGCGAAGATACAGGCAGGAATAATAACTATTCAGAGTTCTGGTTCCTTGCTGACCAAATTGGGATAGAACTTATATGATGTATAGCATCTGTTGTTTTCTTTCATAAGATTCTAATCATATGAATGCATTTTTTTAATATTGCTATGTTCATTCATCAATCTTCTTTTACAAATTCAGGATTATGCTCTTAAAGTTATCACCGAAACCAACGAGTCCTGGGCTAAACTTGTGAAAAGATCTATTCCTGCTGGTGAGCTTTCACTTTTGTAAATGCAATCTATAGAGTATGAGCCGCCGATTATCTGGATGTAGTTGCTCATGCAAGAATTCACGGTTCAAGAGAAAAAAAATGAATGATACTTTTGCTATCGGTTTCTCTTCCAGCAATGGTGTTGAACTGGACTTGTCAACCACAGTAACTGGACTCTCTAGCTATCTTCATTGTACATGTTGATACTCACTGGGATCTTGTGTTGTAAATCTTATTGCTTCATCTGTTGTGTTGCATTGATTATCCGTAAAGCATACACGTGACATTGATTATCCGTAAAGCATACACGCGACGTCAATTGGTGCATTAGTGATGCAATAGGATTTACACTGTCCGAATCCACCTATGACGGAAAATTACTGCCAAAATACACAGGATCAAAACAACCTTCCTGTAAAGACCTATATCAGCAACAAACTGCATGTCGATAAATCCTAACATTTGCCTAATCTCAAATATATTGATTGTTAACATCTTAGGGAGTATATATATTATTTAGAATACTGATAAAAGCTTAAGCTACCAGAGCTGACTTAATATTGAGTGCAAACAAGTTAACAGGACTTTACCTATAAACCACAATGTTAAAAAATAAGAGCAGTTGCCCTCCAATTACTAACATGATCCTGCAAAAAGATGACCTTTATCAGGAGTATATCATCAAAAATCAGGACAGATGATATAAGTCGATTTTCCAAGTTCACAGTCGGTTAACATATTTTATGTTACCTCACTTAAATATGGAGAAATGTACTTGTGGGATTGCTGGGGCTAGAGATGAATTATTCAAACGGTGAAAAATGAAACATTGGAGATTTTAACTTGGATTTCGGAAGTATATATTCGGGTACTCCTTGATTATGAATTCTTTGTGGCTTTAGACAATGATAAAAAAAAAAAAAAAAATGATTTCATTTTTGACCTCATGATTCAATATTCTTCTGCTATTTACAACAAGGTTTGTGATTTATGAGCGAGTCATATGATAAATCAATTTGGGGTTGGACAAATAAGTTCTTACAACCAAGAGATGAAAACTAATTATACTTTCTTTGCAAGCTTTTAATGGTGATGCGTTGGAGTGTTTTTTCTTTTCTTTTTTTTTTCTTGTCATGTTGAAACAATCATTGGAAATTAAAATTCTCAGTTGTTGAATTTGAAGTTTTTGATCATATAGCAAGGTAAATTAGTGGTAAAGGGTTAAAAAGTTATGTTTTTGTTTGAGAAGAAATTCTAGAAATAAATAAAAATAAAAAACTACTAAGACAATATAGAAAAGAAAACTAAGAGAAAAATATTTCCTTAAAATAAAAGATCAATTCTTGTATCTTACATATTGCACATAAAGAAACATTCCATGAGTGAAATAATGGTGCCAGTGAATTAGAATTTTTTTACCAATGACAGTTAGACCACTTTATGAATTTTTAGTCTCTAAGAAGTAGTAAAGGATAAGTAAACATTATACAAAACATTAAGAAGCAAAATTACAGATATCAGAATCTTAAAGCCTGCGGTTCAAGCCGAATACAAGCCCAGTAACATTAAAAAGTAATTATCACATATCCCTTTTAATGAACTTGGGCATCACAAAACAAAGCAACTCTAAAATGTGGATCAAACCCTGATCTAGTAGAAGGGTTATTGGTTATTATTTCAGTTTCAACAGCAGAAAAGTCATGCTAATACTCAATTTAATTGACCTTATTGTCACATTTAGACAGGAGCCACTAATATGCTCAAGAATCTGAATTTGCTGGTTTGAACTTCAGTGATATACTATTGACACAATGACGTTCATCCGTGGGCGTACGAAACCCTTCCCCTTTAAAAACATGACCGAGGTGTCCCCCACAAGCTGCACATGTGATTTCTATCCTCCTTCCATCAGGATCAGGCTACAAAAGCATTCAGCACCGGCGTCAAACAAGCAAATGTTACAAGGTTTTCAGGATTGAGTTATAAGACACACATGAAAATGAAGAGCAAAGGAGAACTTACAGTTCGACTTATGGCCCCAGGGAAACCCTCGTAGAAAGCTGGCCAACCACATCCTGAGTTAAATTTGGTTGTGGACTTGTATAGTGGAGTTCCACATCCTGCACACTGATAAACACCCTCCTCATAGAATTTGTCATATTGCCCAGTACTTGGATACCTGACAGTATTGCATTGTGGATAAGCATATATGATACTACAAAGGCAACTAATGGTTCAAACTTCTTAAAAAATAAAATAGTCCCTCAATCCTTTTACACTTCGTAAAATTGATACTTGATTCCAAACAGATGCAAGGGTACAAATTTTACAGCCATAATAAACACCATGCACTACATCATAATGCACTAGCTTTCCTCAAATTTTAATGATAGCAATATCGCTGAAAGCATTGTCCACTAGGACAAGATTCCGGCAGATATTAATAGATCACCATTCCCAGCTTTGCAATCGTCAATAAGGAGTTGGCAGCTCTAAAATGGCCAGCAGAGAATGAGGAATTACTTAAAACACTACCACATGCAATGAACTACTTTTCCCATTTAACTCCATTGCCCAACAGAGAATCTGATAGCTTTTAATCCAGAAATGACAATTGTTTTATCTTACAAAACTGAGAGATTTCAATCCTTCTACCTCAACAAAAATGGATGGCAATTCACAATTGGCAAAGGCAAGACGTTATTTTCTATAGTAAACAAGGAAAAGAATAATTTTCTATACTCTGATCTCATTGTCAAGACTCAAGACCGGTAAATCAAATCATTTCCACGATGTAGCGACATTCAACATTCTTTGCAGAAATATTGGTTCCCGACTAGAAATAACCACCTCATCTAAAATTCAAAGTTTTTGAGAGGAGACATTTTATCTTACATATTTCTAACACCGACGGACTGTTAGTTTTTATGCCAGTTCTTGGGATACAGATACTCAAGGACTGCAACCAGTATAAAATTTTAGTCTATTTTATTTCAAAACAAATTTTAAATAACAAATATAGATGAATAAAAGAACTCGAAGAGGACTTTACTTGGCATTAATGAGCCCCAAAATAATTCCCAATGCAAAATCAACCAAAACGGGAGACTACAAACTAAAAGCCCTTAAATTTCAGGAATC
Source organism: Paulownia fortunei (assembly GCA_019321725.1). Lineage (NCBI taxonomy): Eukaryota > Viridiplantae > Streptophyta > Magnoliopsida > Lamiales > Paulowniaceae > Paulownia > Paulownia fortunei. Next base: position 2,422,699 of record CM033108.1, read on the forward strand.
CAAATTAACCTCCAATCAATTTAAAACCATTTAATAAAATAACAAGGCAAAAATGTGCAAGAAATCAAACTTACTCAGTGCCCTTCTGCCTTAAAATATGAAACTGCTCCGGCGAAAGAATCGCACGCCACTCCTCCTCTGACTTGTTCACCGACCCAGCTGCAGCCATGGCCACAATCCCACTTCTGAAGCTCCTCCTGATCTGATTTAGAGTCAACCAACAAAACCCACTTGACAAATTGCTGCTATATGAGCTGGGTATGGTGATTGAACTATGACAGAGACGGGCTTTGGAGATATTATTAATTGGGCCCGGCAGAAATCTTGAGAGAGAGGTGGGGTTGATAATGAGCGTTCTAGAAGCTGCAAATGGTGAGATTTTCAGGATCTGCGAGCCCATCAGCGATAATAATAACTAAATTCGAGGTTATTTTCCAGTTTTCTTTCTTTGGTTTGTATGTGTTGCTGACCAATTCAATCCGTGCAAACAATGCGTGCGCCCAGAAACATCCGTTATCCACCGCCTGGACAAATTCCGGTTTCCACATGTAATTATTAGGGAGTTTTTGAATAATAATCATATGCAATGAAATTCATGTGGTCCAGATGTGATTATTCCAAAATTTGGATTCTTGAAATTTTAAAAGAGTAATTTAACTTCAAATTTTTTATTTTAATTTAATATTTTTATATATTTTTTATTAAGAATATTCATTTGGCTAAATTAAATTGAACTTAATTGAAATTTAGATTGTCAAAATCATATATTGAAGATCGATTCATTCGGTTCGATTATAATTGGATCTTTTTTCGATTCGTTTTTTTTATTAATTAAATTTAAAAATAAAAATAAAAAATATATATAAATATCAAATAATAAAATTATAAATGTATTTTTTATTTATTACTTTTTAGTTTGGGTGAGTAAAAAATAAAGAAAATAGTATAAAATAAACCATAAGTATAAAAATATTATATATTAGACAAATATATAAAAATTATAATTCAATTTTCGATTTGATTCGATCAATTGAAACAAAAAACGTAAGAGAACCAAATATCAAAAAATTAAAAAATAGAAAACTAAAAAAAAAAAATTCATTCGATTTGATCGATTAACCGACTTGTGAGCACCCTTTAAAGTATATATATTTCATATTAATTATATATTTAAAAAAATATTTTATACACTTAACATCATTTATGATATAAAATGAGTTGAAAATTTTATAACGACCAAATTAAAACAAATGATCTAGACTGAAATAATCCTACTTTGAGGTTGTATTTGGAAGGAAAGTGCTTTCAGGTGTATTGGGAGGAAAGAAGTATCATTGCAAATACAGGGGATGGAATCTAAGGAACAAAATAATTTGGGGCTAGGAATAATATAAAGGACAAAATGGACTGAAACTCAATTTCTAGTAAAGTATAATTTATGACAAACATTTCATTAGTTAATTTTAAAATGTTGTTTTATTTGATAAAAAATAAAATATTTATCGTGACTCATATACAGTGGATATAACATGAATTCAACATATACTGCTATATTACATGGAGTATGTATAGGGTAAAAATTCATTTTTCATTCACACTCACTTATACAAGTATTTGTGTTTTTGTGTATAGATAGAGGGTGAATGTTACATCCGATTTATTCTATTGGATATAGCATCTAAGAGATCATACTCGTTAATTTTTACGACTTTATCGAGTATTTAATACGTTATTTTTTTTCCTTAATTAATCACAATATGTAATTAAAGTGAAGCCATTTAGGAAATTAATTCTTACATATACTTCATGCAACTCCCTTTCACCATATTTTTCATCTTTGTCTCCATTTTTTGAAATGTACCACATGATGATGATGCATGGTGAAGAAAATGCGTCTAAGGCAAACCCAATCCTGCGCCAAATCAGGGTTGAGCGCGAAAACAGCTTGCATTTTCTCTTCCAATGGGGCGCTATCCCATGCACCAACTTGAAGCAATGAACGGTGCTACATGATTTCTGGCGCACCAATGTTATGCGCTATCTTCATTTTCTGTTTTTTCTTTTCTTTTCTTTTTATAATTTAAGTAATTTTAGTTTAAAAATTATATTTTATCCCAATTGTATATTTCCAAAGAAAAATACCTCTTTTATATCATATATGTACATAAATATTTGTAATATATTTTATTTATTTTATTTAAATTATTAATATTATTTATGTTAAACATTCATATAATCTAAAATGACATTCCTAAATAAAAGATTCAAAATAAAATAATTAAACACATTGAAGAGAATAAGGAGAATTATATAATATTTGTATGAATTCACATCACTTAAATTATAAATTATGTTGATAGTAATACAAAATAAAACATAAAACTAAAGCAATTTTTTAATAATTGGATAGACACATTCGGATCCTCTAATATCTTAAAAATATTGTCCAAACATATTAGAGGTACTATCATATCCCAAGTGTTGTTGTTGAGCCATTTTTCTGCAAAATTTTTGATTGTTCATTTTGAAAGTACTCATGTAGGTTGGGATTAATTATAGAGCTCAAATCTTTGAATAAAATTTTATTTTCTTCTCGAATTTCAGCCAATGCTATTTTTTTTATTTGGATTTGATAATTTTGTTGTCGATCTGGACCCATATTTTAATAAACCCATAAGTTGTTGATTTTTTCTTTGATTGCGTCCATAATTACTTAAATTTGTTCATTGTTTTTTCTCTTTAATTTTGATTTTTTCACCCTGACTAGTCGTTCCGATGAACTACCATCACCAACATTCTCATTACTTAAGTTAAGAGAAAATTAAGACAATCCAAGAGATGCCGATGTGGGAGATTCTTGCAACGATATATCTGATTATGTCGAAGCAATATTACTGATATGCCTTTGAGTTATTGTTAGTGAGATATTAACATTAGCTATATTTTTTTCAGTATCTTTTAGGATGGGTCATACATGATCAAACTTGAATCTTTTATTATAATTTTTATCTTAGATCAATAATTTCTTGATTCAATTTAACTATATAATTCAATAATGACAATATTAAAATAGAAAGACATATAATAATTCTAGCTAATTGTAACAAATACTCACAATATCTTGTTATGCAGCGCTAATTAAATTAAGATTTTTAATTTGTCAGACACATCCCTTAATTTGTCAATTACTTGGAGAATAACATGTATATGATACTGCAAAGATCTTTTGTTTCGTTCCTGTATTACAGTGGATGGTTTTGAAATATTGTAACTTTTCTTAACTCGAGACCAAAATTGATCTTTCGATAAATTTATACATATAATTGAGTTTCCAGACATATCAACATAGACATGAAATAGGTGTAGGTCTTCTTCACAATTGTAAGAAGAACTTTGAAAATTTGAAGCCACTAGATTTCTTCACAAATAGTTGAAATGAGAACAGATAAAGGATACGAAAAATAGTACAATATTGAATTTTTTGAATACTTTATAAGTGAGTTTTTAAAATATGTTATTAATAGAATTTTTGAAGGTAAGATAATATTTTGAACAAAAAAAGATAAAAATTCCGACAATTGACATTTACAAGAATTTCCTCAAACAGTGAAATCAAGATATTTGATATCTTATTTTCAAATATTGAAAGTTGTGAATATCATATAAGAATCCAATGGTGGAAATTTAAATGAATTCATTTGTCAAGATCTAACCTATCAAGATATCCAATAATCTTAAGACATTGAAAGTGGTGAATTATGATAAAAATTTGGAGATTTAAAGGGACCATGGGATGGTCAAGTTTTAACCAATTAAGATATCCGATATCTTATTTTTAGACATTAAAAATTTGAATATCAGATAAAAATTCCACGGTGGAGATTTAAAGAAATTTATTGGATGATCAAAATTTAACCAATTAAGATATCCCATAACTTATTTTCAGACATTGCAAGTTGTGAATATCAAATAAGAATCCAATGGTGAAAATTTAAAAGAATTTATTGGACGGTCAAAATTTAACCAATCAAGATATCAGATATCTTATCTTTAAACATTAAAAGTTGTTGATTCAAATAAAGATTTGACAGTGAAGATTTAAAGAAATTGCTCTTTCTGCCTATGTTATTCAAGGAAAATAATATATAACATGGGATATTATTTAGCTAATATTATATATAAAAAATGGTTAAATCTTGTGCAAACTATCCATGGTTTACATGGTTAAAAAAAAAATATTTTGCAATAAAACAAGAAGCATATAGAAAAGACATAGAACGTCTATTCAAAGTTCTCCAATTGAAATTTACAATTATGGCAGCATCGCCACGTTTTTTTGAGAAAAAATCATTTGCATGATATAATGACTATGTACATAATAATGAACAACACGATAGATAATAATGAACATAATCTTAATGCATCGATTCAAAATGCGATAGAAGTGCCAACTTCGATCGTAGAAATGGTGATGGACGAAAATGCCCGATTTTATTAATTTCTCACTCATCATAGACAAATCAAGGATAAAAAGTTTTATATCACACTTTGAAATGCATTACTTTATTATTTATGAATGAATATTGCAATTCAAAGAATTAAATGACTATCAATATTTAATTTACTTTTTTATTTAAATTGTGTTATTAATTTTAATGTTTGCTTTTGTATTTTATTTAATTTAATGTTATGTTTTAAATTTTATATTTAAGTTTTATTATTAATTGTTTTTTTGTTTATGTATATATTTAATTTACTATCATGTTTAATTATATTATATTAATTAAATATATATTTATTAATTAACTAAACGTGAAACACAAAATGAAAATGTAATTATATTTAAGGAATAAATAATAAAAAATATTTAAGAAATATTTTTTATAGAGTAAGATTTAAAATATATGAATTGAATATAAAATTTAAATTTAGTATAAAAAATACTATTTTAATATGCCTAATTCATAAATACAAAGATTGTTGTTACACACACTACTCTGTCCGTGTTATAAAAGGAGCCTGTTGGCATAATGATGCCAATTTTGACAGGCGATGCACGAGAATTATCACAAGAGCAGTTTCTGGTCATGGAAAAGAACCCACAAAGTAACAAAGTCGAACCAATATTCATTGCAAGCATGCAAAGGAAATGGCGTACAGATTCATTCATTAATTCCTCACACCAAAACATGTTGTACTAATCTTACTTTAACATCATATTCATTAAATCAAATCATACAATATTATGTTAACAAGTCAATATCAAGCCATCTTTAATTAATTAAACTTTTGACTGTATGACACAACGTTAATTTAAATTTTTTATTATAATTTTGTATAATAGTTTGCATATGATATATATATATATATGTAACATGTATAAAATATTTTTTAAATATATATTTGAGATTAATCTCATACGCTTGATGTGCATATGTGATATTGTTTATTATGATGCAATACAAAATTACAATAAAAGATCCAAATTGGCATAATGTTGCTCTGATTTGAAATTTAGTATTGTATCGTGATCAGGTCAGATTGAATTTCTAAAATCAGCTTGATTTGGATCTTTTTAATTCCGAGTCAAGGTGATCCGAAACTGAGATAATAATTTGAATTTGGAAAGATTTACAATCAAATTAAAGAATTAAACCAAAAATTACCAAACCACCTTATAATGAATCAAATAGGGACTATTATGAGTGTAACTTCTTCTTAAAAGACTGTTATGATTTGAAAGACCTGACGTAGGGATGTGTGGATCATCAATGATTTGTGAATAGAATCGAATTTAACCTTAATATCGAGTTGGATCAACACTCACATAAAAAACGTGGATCTTATTATGTTTGACCATTATTAAAGGTAAAATGAAAATTTTTAAATTTTCCGCTATCACACTCAATATTTTTATCTTTCATTTTATATAGATGCCCACTTAAATTCAATCTCTTATCCATACATCAAAAGTCAAAACAAACCCCTTGCTACAAAAAGGGACAATCCGCTCCTTCATGTGTGCGCACAAAGGAAAGCCATGTGGTGAAGACTTGTAAACTAATGTGGTCCAAATTATAAATTCTCTAAAGTGTTCCTTAGATATAAAAAAAAATGACACTTTCCCTCAAACGAATGAGGTCAAACATTTGTTAACTTGTACGAGAAATGCCGACTTTGAGAGACAGTAAAGATGGAAATGTTGTAAGGAAGAGATCTAGTTGTCTTCTGCTAATTACAGGTAACTAACAGTTCATGAAAACTCAACCCTTTTATCCCTTCTGTTTTACTAATTCTTTACAGGTCCCCATAATCTGCATGGTTTAAAAATGGCCCCTCTAATCACTATCATCTATGTTCTTGTAGTTTCTTGTGTTTGATGATCCTCATTAATAATATACTAAACCATGAGGCTGTAATAAAGTTGTCCAAATTATACATAGTATTATATTCACTGTTTTTAATAATCATGAAAGAATTAGTTAGAAGATCACTTCTTCATCTGACCCAAAAATAGTGAATTGGAACATGACACCTAAATGAAGATTGAAGTCGAATTTTTTTTGTTTGTTTCGGCTTTTAGTGCCGTTTTAATACAAATTTTTAGATCTAATCACTTATGGATTTGGCCTTTGTAAATGAATGGATTGCTTTGATAGTTATCCATTATATTAGGAAAGGAGTTTGTAGGTATGTTTGATATTTGTAAACGATTTTAATTTTGTATATGTAAATTAATAATTTTCATTACGTTTAAATATACATAATGTAGGAATGACAATTGGGTGGATTTGTTTAAACCCGAGATTCACCCCTTCAAGATTTTTAGAACTCATATACAAACCTACACCAGACACAAATTCAATGGATTACACTCGCTATATCCATTTAATAATTTAAAAAAAATTAAAAAAAATAAGTTTTAATAATACTACTTAAATTTTATAAAAAATATTTTTAAATAAAATAATATCATATAAATATATTTAAAAATATAAATGGGACGGACTTAGGGTGATGTGAGTGTGAAAACGAAAATTCAATATCTGCGTTGATCTATTTATAATAATAAAAATTTGTCTTGTTATTATGTCTAATCCAATCCACTTATTACATGTTGATGCAATATTAATTTTCTGACAACAAAAAGAAAAATGAAAATATCAATGTGTATATAAATGCAAGAATTTATTGGCCTAATATTATGCTTTTTATAGGTTAGTTAGTATAAATTCATTTGGGTAATAGGTTCTTAAATAAAAAGTAAGAACCATGAATGACAAGGTAGTAGATCCAGGGCCAGTGGCCAGTTTTTCAAGAGTTGTATACCTAAAATCTTCAATTCTTTTAGACACTAAAATTTAAGGGTGTGTTTGATTCATTTTGTCCACATGTAACTCAAAACATGTTTGTTTTTCTCATTTTTTGAGATTGCTCTTATAAATAGTGTCAAAGAAAAAAATTACTTTTGACCATATTTGTGAATATTGAAAACAAGTAAATGAAACCTTTATTTTCTTTAAATAAATATTAAATTAATTAGTTAAATTTTACAACTCACTATGCAGACAAATTTTTTAATTTAAAAAAGAAATTGTGGGTGAAAAAAAATTATGAAATTTCCTTACGAATATTTTACATCAGTTATTATAAGCTTAAATATTTGTTTATATCGCATCAATATATTCATGAACCTTTTGAAATTGCAATGAACTCTAACTTTCCTATTCATTATATAAAAAACAAATAAAAAATTGTGATTTCTTTATTTATGAACTTTACATGATATTAGTTCCAAAATATCTGCCTAGTACACAAAAACTAGAATTAATCAGTTCTTGCTAGATGACTATTAAGATCACTAGCTTGATCTCAAATCACTAATCTAAATATTCAATTCGAAATTAAGCAACTTGGAAACAATTCATTTTGAACTGTGAAAAATTTAACAAATTTGATAATTTGTCATAATAAAGGTAAAAAATTGAAGTACAAATCTCATGGATTCATTTAGAAAAGGAACGGAGATTGATTATAATTTAAAAAATATATTAATAAGTAACCACAAACTTTAGGCAAAAAAGATTATAGTAGATTCGAATGACATATTTGTTAGACTAGTGTCCGACGTGCTAATTGTTCTAGTCGTTTTTATATTCTTATGAATCATTCTTATTTATATTAATATCATATAAATGGCAATTTTTATCTTAAATTCATCATAAGAATTAGATAAAGTTTTTAAATCACACATAGTTATGGGGTATGGTTGCACATATGATGGTGATCGTGGAATATGCTTTTAAAACTGTAATATTAAAACGTTCCAAAATAAGAATTAATGAGATATGACATCATTGATCCCATTGAAACTTGCGCATACGATGCAGGCTCGAAAGTAGGATGTCTCGTTTCATAGGTATTGGTGTGGAGACACTAGTGCATGTATACGGGTGCTTGTTGGAAACAAGTATACAAAACAATTCTACCTGAAAATTTCCAGTTGGAAATATTCTATTGTCGAATGAGAATTTTCTCGTTACGATAGTACAAGAATTAGTCATTAGACTTGAAACACCATGGTAACCTTGTGCATGACATGTTGTACTTTGATATATTTGCCGATTGCATGACAATCACAAGAGGTTTATATTGGGTATACCATTTTCATGTATAGAGATTAATGAGTGGCCAACAAAGAATCTGTCACCTATCTAGATGAATATGTGAATCTCCTATGTGTTCCACTAAATTTGACTCTAAAATCATTGGCCAAGGTTGGATGAAAATTAGACGTGGATTTTCTAATTATTAATCATCGAGTTAAGCTACTAGAAATGGAAATATAGTTATTGAGTTAATAGGGTTTCGACGACTTAACATCCATGCCTTAGGCTTAATCGGGAGATTAGATGACGGAAGGAGCGTACTTGTATCGTATTCGTAATTGAAATAGGTTCGCACATTCACCTTAAACTAGGAGCCATGATGCATTGGTAGATGGTTCCCATATCTTGTGGGTTCTTAGAATTAATGAGTTAATTTCAAGAGAACTAATTAATTGGATTAATTAATCAAAATAATTAATTGTCCAACTAACTCACAAGAGTTGTGAGCCCACGGCTAGTTTAAAGTAAACCTAAAGGGTCACACACAAAACTTGAACAAATCCATTTATAACTTAGAAATTAATCCAAGTATTGGATTAAATTAATTAATGTGATTAATTAATGAGGTTAAATTAATTCAAGTGTAAAATTAATTCAATTAACTAATTAGATTAATTGATTGAACCTAATTAGATTAGAAAGGCCAATTGGAACATTTAAATAATTGATTAGATCAATTAAATAAGATGGACCTAATTAATTAAATAAATTAATTTAATTAATTGGATCAATTAAAATAGAACCTAATTGATTACTTAGGGCTAGCTCCATTGAGTGTGGGTTTGTAGGAAGCCTATTAGAAAATTGGATTGTGAATCCAATTTCTATAAGATAATAAGAAAAAAGGAAAGTTCTTATGAGATAAGAAAACTTACCAAAAAAGTTGGAAATAAGAAATAAAAAAAAGTCCTATATAGAAAGAACTTGTGATAGTTTTGATTGACAATCTTCTTGGATATTTTTCTTGGATATTTTTATGGGGATTTTAATTACAGATTTTTGTGGAAAAAATAATAATTTTCTTTCATCCCAAAAAAATTCGTCCCTACTTTCCTTTCAATCTCCAAAAGTTCACCAACTCTTTATCTAGTTTAATTCTTGATTTAATTATTTAATTAAGAATTAAATTAAAACATCTAAAACACTCATTGTTAGTGTGTTCTTGTTTTAAACAAAATCGTTTTGGGATAGAATTATCGAATCGAAAACTACTAGCATAAGATTCGATTGCGAGTGGGCATTCAAGGTGTGGATACCATTAGATGGATAACATTTAAGATCCTAGAAGCGAATCAGATTTCAATCAAAGGGGTTTTGAATTGAAGAAAATGGAGATACTTTCATGTAGGGATAACGATTTGAATCGTTTCAATCCCCACATCAGGCGGAGTGCAAATCAAGGTAAGAATTTCTAAAACTTTCTTACTTTAACTATTAGAAACGCACAACTGAATAATCGCAAAAGGATTTCGGAATTCGTTTTAATTACATGTGATGTAATATATATTTATATTTTAAAAAAAATAATTTCGCTGCGTATACGTCTCCCACAATTGCACGAACCCAACAATATCTATTCTCAAAACTCCATCTACGAGAATTTTAGTTTTGAACTCTGCACAGGTTTGGTAGAGATATCTTCATATACAAATAGGTAGGGGAGTAGGAAGAGTTTTGAGTCTACATGTTATGAGTGTTTGGGATTTGGATTGGGTGGGTTCAGAATATGGATGATAATGAATCGAATTCGATTCGAATTTGATCTAAATTCATCTCATTCGAGATAAATTTAAAAAATTATAAATGGGTACGGGATGAGTCTTGATTTTTAATTTTTAAATTTATCTTGTTTATTTATTTATTTATTATTATTATAATATATATGATATTATATTTTAAAAAATATTTTTTAAAATATTTTTAAAATTAGGGTGACGTGGGTCGCGGATCTCAAAAATCTTGAGGGACGAATTTTAATTTTGGCAAATCAACCCCCTTTATCATCCCTAGTTTCAGAATGAATTATGGAACTAATTCAATCTACTTCCCACGTTAAACTCATCTCCCAATATATATAAAAGAAAAAGTTAATAAAAAGCTTACAACTTTAAATGTATACAAAAGTGAAAAGAGGAGAACGAGCTGCAAATAATTAATTATTTCTTAATAATATTATTTTCACGTTTTAATGATTTTTTTTAAAATATATATATTTTATTAATTTTAATACTATAAAGTAGGTCTAAGAAAATTAACGGGTGCAACCTAATATTGGGATGGGACAGGTCTCTAATTTTATTAGCATCCCTGTGAATAATATATTGGACACAATGTTTGTTGTCAGCTATGGGTTAACTCTTTCACAACCATTCTTTTATGTTAACTTTTTTTTTTTGGTTGATAAAATCCATAATTCATGACCACATAGAGATTCTAGGAGGATCCAAACTAATATCACTAATATCTTTTCCACATCCATTTTTCATATTTGGAATGCAAATTATTATTAAATATTGACAACATACAGTTCATAATATTTGATGCTGATAGTAGTACAAATAAGAAGTGACGTAATAGTGATATACTTATTACATTATTTTTATATTAATTAACATGCAATTTTAGAAAAAAATTGGAAGTTTAAATTTGGTGGAAATTTCAAGAATATGTTAAAATTTTAACAAAAAATCTTGCAGGAAGTTGGATTTCAGAAATTTAAATCGAAATTTAAAACAATGAATGTGATGTGATATGATTTGAAGAACCTATGTGATGGTAGCAAGTGGAGTCCTTCATAATCAATCCGAAGCATGGGCGAGTGTTGAATTTCTGCGCCAAACACCTCCACTAACCCACCCGCAACTTGCCACTTTTACACTGCGGAATCCAATCCGAATTTCCAAACAACCCCCAATATTATAATCCTTAATTATTATAATTGCAATGATAATATTATCGTAGTCCAATCCCAGTCAACATTTCGCTCTCTTATCTCTTTATTCTCAATCAACACTCACCTGTGGTCCCCACCCCGTTCCCCCAAATTCCCCTCCAGCTAACCCCCAACTCACCCCCTAATCTCACCCGCGCAAACTCTTCCCCACTATCACACCACCCGCCCCCTTCAGCCGCCACGATATAAAAAACCAACGGTTGCACGAAAAAGTCACTCAACTTGAATGTGAAGTTATCAAGCCTCCATACGAGCCGATTTACCAGGTGGACCGACTAAAACGGGAACAAATTTCTCGCTAAATCTCTACAAACCCTTTCACAAACACAACACACACACTCTCTCTTTCTCCTCTCACTGCTAACGTGCGCAGATGGAGAACTACTCCTATAATTCCTCCTACCCGGAGTCCGGCCATTCCTCGCCGCGCTCTCGCGAGATCGAGTTCGAAAACCCGCCGCTATGGGAGGACCCGCAGAGCAATCAGCCTCCCCCAAACTACAAAGTCAAGTTCATGTGCAGTTACGGCGGCAAAATCCACCCACGGCCGCACGATAACCAGTTATCTTACATCGGAGGCGAGACCAAGATCCTGTCCGTTGATCGAAACATCAAATTCGGTTCTATGCTCTCCAAGCTGGTCGCTCTCTGTGATAGTGACGCTATCTCGTTTAAATATCAGTTGCCCGGTGAAGATCTGGACGCTTTGATTTCGGTGACGAATGATGACGATTTGGAGCACATGATGCATGAGTATGATCGCTTGTATAGGGCTTCGCCTAAGCCCGCGAGGCTGAGGATTTTCATTTTTCCGAGCCAGAACCCGAGCCTGAATTCGTCGGCTCGGAGTTTCGGCTCAGATGAGGTGAAAACGGAGAAAGAGAGGTTTGTTGATGCGTTAAATTCTGCGCCGATTATGACTGCGCCGCAGCAGTCGGGGTCCCCTGCTGCGACGCCACAGCTGCAGCCCCCGGCGAGTAACGTGGATTTCTTGTTTGGATTGGAGAAAGCAAATGCCATGGCGGCGGCGCCTCCCTCGCATCAGCCAACGGTCGGCAGAGTTCAGGAGTTCGAGGATCCAGTTGTTCCGCCTGGTCTGGATGAGAGGTTGATCGGGTCGGATCCGATCCAAATGCACATTCAGGATCTGCAGAGGCTGAGAATTGAGGAGCAACAAGGAATCTATAGAAGGAAAAGCGACGATAATCTCTCGGAGGATTCACCGGCGGCGAATATTACAAGATGCCGGAGAAGATCTCTCAGGTAGCCGTTCCCGGCGGCGTTCCCTACTGGACAGAGAAGCAGGTTCCTGGCGGAGTTTTCCCGGCGAGTACCGCCAATAACGAACAGCCAGTTTACATGATTCAAGCTCCGGCCAGCGCATACCATACGCCGATGATGAGAGCGGTCAACGGAGCACCAACACAGGGCTACTACACAGTTCAGAGGATACCGTCGGAGGTCTACCGAGACCAGCAGCAGATGTACAATATGATTCCGCAAGCGGCACCCCCGACTCTGCCGCCACAGAAGGTGACCGGATATTCCGAGGGTTTTGGGATGGTGAGACCAGCGACTACCGGCGGTGTTGGTGTGGTGACCGAAGCGGGGTACGGACAGATGGCGTACGATGGCGGTGCGGGGAGACAGGTGATCTACTCTGCGCCGGGAGGTGTAATGGGGACGCCGGCCCCAGTCCAAGCGGCTCAGTATCAAGCCATGGCTGCCGCTATGAATGCTGATATGAGACAGGCTGGAGCATTGAATGCGGAAGCAGGGGGCAAAGTTGTTGCAAAGGCTACGCAAGCTTCTATCTGATAATGGGTAATTATATCTTTATAGTTAATCATATACTGTAATTTCAGTTTTTGTGGGAAATAAATTTAGTGTTTTATATGGAATGCTATGTCTGTTTTTGCAAGTTACCGTAATTTTGTACATTTGAAGTGAAAATCGTGAGTTCATTGTTCGTGTGAGTTTGTTGATACGAGTTCATTGTTGATCTGCTAGTTATCAGTTCAATCACATGTTGGGAGTCGGCAATTTTGCTCCTCCCTTTTTTTTTTTTTTGGGTTCACTTGAATTTAAAGAATGGGTTTCCTTTTTTTTCTCATAAATCAATTGTTGTGCTTTGATTAATTTCAAGAATCACAAACGAAGGCTGTACTTTTGATTGGGTAGGATGCCACTTTCTTACCTTCTAGGTTTCAAGAATTATTTTGCTCTTTTTTTTTTTTTTTTGGTTCACTTGAATTTAAAGAATGGTTTCATTTTGTTTTTTTATAAATCAATTTTGGAGAATATTGTTGTGCTTTGATTAATTTCAAGAATCACAAACGAAGGCTCTACTTTTGATTGGGTAGGATGTCACTTTCTTATCTTCTAGCAACCTAACTTCAATTATTTCATCAAACACATTCCAAAATAATACTTATTTGATGTTTGAACATTGATAATTAGTGTTGATATATTTTAATTTTTCAAAAGTTTCTCTTTCATAAATCCATTCTACACCATTCCCTCTCCACCCACCGAAAGGTAAAATTTACTGTCATTTTGACATAAACATGCACACTCTATTTAGGTTTTGTATTGTTAATTATTGTGAACGTTAGTCAGATGATTGGTTTATTACATATAGTTAATTTTTGAATTAATTGTGGTGGATATTACTTTTAGCAAATAATACGAGTGATTAATATTTTTATGTATATTAAATTGGCATATAATCGTTAAGTATATTTCATTAATCTCACTTCATGATTTACACTGTAATCATGTAATTTTAGGATATAGTTCTAATTTGAAAATAAAAATTTTCTTACATACAAATTTACTATCCTAGATTTGTATTCAATTGATCATGAATATTTATCTCTATCTTTTGTCCGACAAACTCTAGGCTTTCATGGCTAATTGTGTTTAGCAACTATAATTATTTTGTTACGCCTACATTTAAAGCCTTTATTTCTATTGAAAAAGTAAGTTGTATTCATTCAAATATGGTGACATTAAAGTGAAGTAACTGTATAGATATGTGTGGATAAAGAATCGATCACTACTTGGGACATGTATTTGAGGAGGAGTTAGCAGTGATTTTCCACGGGTCACATCATGCAACCACCAAAGTTACCATTAAAATATATACCCAGCAGCTAAAGGAGGGGGTGAACTTGTAACTTAATTGAGGGCATTTCAGTCAATCATCATGCATTGGTTTGGCCGGAAATTGAAGCCAAAAAAAACAAACACAAAGATCACCTTGCTATTGAGGTCTGATATTGGGGATGAAAATGAATTTCACATTTGCTCATTTCATCTCTACAGGCCAGATAATAGTTGAATGGGAAAAACCAATGCAAATGAAAATCCCTTTTACCTATGTAGTTTTTTGTCGGTGCCAAATCAAAGAAGCCACTGTTTTTCTTTAGGTTTTATGTTGTGTTTAGATCCTAGATTTTGGTGTCACCTCAAAAAACACCATTCTTTTGTTTTTATCATTAATTTTATAATTTTTTTAATTAAAATACATAATCCAATCATAGCTGCAGATGAAATGACAAGAAGTGGGTATGGTCAAACTCGAAATTCTATCTTGCCAATGTTTTTAAAATAAAAAATCGGACACAATTGGAAGTTCGGATTTAACATGTTAGATCCGTTAGATCTATTTAATAATTTTTGAAAAAATTAAAATTTTTTTTAACAATATTATTATTAAAACTTTAAAAATAAATTTATTTTTTAATAAAATAATAACATATAAGTATATATAAAATAAATTTTAAAAAATAAAAAAATAATAAGCTTTTTTAAAATAAAAATTCAAGACTGATTTCGAATTTGTTTGTAATAATGAAAATCCATCACAAATTCAAATTTAAATTTATTTCATTGTCATTTCCATACAAGATGGACTTGATTTTCTTATAATGATACGTCTATTTCATGGTACACCTTGATCAATCACTGAATTTATTCCCGTTCGAAAAACGGCCCTCTGGGCGTGGAAAGTAAGCATAGTTCCCCATCATAATGATAGAGATAAATACAGACAATTTTTAAAGTGTACGCCATTTTTTTCTCAGGGTGTACTCGAATTATTGCACAACAACATACTTTATGTTCACTCACGTGACAATCCACACATGCCTTTTGTACGAAAACTTCATAATTCTTTGCTAATTCAAAAGCACTATTCAACCACGAGATACGCTTCTCCAACCAATAAAAGACTGACAATTGGAGATTATCATATTCCATGAGAAGATAGATTAATATTGTGAGTGAATTTAGTCGAGCACGATCCCAATTTGGAATGTAATTCAAAAATCAAGTAGAAATATAACATCAAATAAAATAGAATAAGGCGAAAAAAACTACAAAATCAATATCAAATCATTGTGATCTATTAAGTTATTATACCTTCCCACCAAAACAATAAAAAGAAGAAGAAAAAAAATCTACTCAATATAGAAATGATGTGAATTGATTCACGTTATCAATGATCAACTTCTGAACGGTGATTGATTGTTTAACGGGTTTTTGTATGCGACACAAGTAAATCGTGAGAGGCGCTCTCTATGAGTCGAGTCCGATCTTCAATAAAAAAATATCGAAAACATAACTGAAAGTAATAAAATTTACCTCAGAATAAAAAAAAAATGATGTGTATATATATATATATGTACAAATTTAGGTTTTGTTCACATACATTGACAAGGCCAGCTATATATTGAAATTTGGGTTCATTGAACTGCATATTTTTAAATTATTGAATATAAATTATTATTAGATTCATAAAAAAATGATGGTATTCTTATTGATGGATAATGAAAAAGTTTGTAAAAAGAACCAAAATGACAAAAATGAGGTGAATTAATTCCAAATACTGCTTAGAGTTAACTGGACTAAATATCTAAGCTAAGCTGGATGCTTGTTTAACTTTTGCCCGAAGTCCAATAATGGAGTATAAAGTAGTAGTTAGTCTGAGGTTGACAAGCACGAATTGATGCATTAGTTGATAAGTTGTGTTCATGGGACGACTTGTGAGGATTAAACATCCATCAATTCACATTAGCTGAGAATGTATCCATATAAATATATATATATATATATTATAGAGAGAGGGGTGGGAGTAGATATGGTACCGAGACAAGTTTGTCATAATTCGATATTTGTTCTAAATTCATAATAATCAAATTAGACTTAATTTATAATTTTAAAATATTAAAAAAATAATTTCAAATTAACTTTACTAAAATTTTCTAAAAATATTAAAATAATATTATCTAAATACATATATACTAAAATAAGAAATAAAAAATATAGATTCGAAATATGATGAATTTAATAATAAAAAAATAAAATTTATTTAAATACATTTTTAATTTTGAAAACTCATTCAAACCAGATGGAACTAGGACTCGCCCATTGACATCCGTGACACGGGGAGGGAGAAAAATAGGAAAGCAGGTGGGATTTCTACAGTCAAGTGTGGAAATTAATGTCCCCGTCGAAGGTCCCGCCACCCATTGATTTACCCAATCTTTTGGTTCAAGTTTCCATTTTTTCTACTCCTTTCTCTTCCCCCCCCCCCCCCCCCCCCAAGTGGCCACTTCCATGCTCAAACTGTGCTTTAATACTAAGAATTTGGGTAGTTTTCGTCTTTGTTTGTTGATGATAAATGAGAGTGGACAAATTTTGAAGCTTTGTGGTAGGGTCCTTCAGAGATAACATTAACATTCTAGATTTTAAATTAAGATTTACCGCACAACACTTTATATTTTATTAGGGTTTTTTCTAATACCATTTTTTTCATGGTCTGATTTAGTCATGGACTCTTACCTAGTTTATATAGAGTAAAACATAAATATTAACCCCGCATTGAGTAGTCGAATTGGTGGAGGAGGGTTGCATTGAACGTCATGTATCGAGTTCGAATTTTTTTTCAACACTTTTTCGGTTGAACCTGTCGCACCGAATTTGTATAGTGCGATTTACCTGACTGATATGATTTGCAAACTATTGAATCAAGTTGAAGATTTACCCAATGCGCACCCGAATGATAGCAACTGCGGGTTCCCCCACCATATAAAAAAAATATAAATTTTAAGGTTATTTAAATAAGTGTCATATTAATTTGGTGGATAATAAATTGGAGTCGTTTATTTTTTTGATTGAGAGGAGAAATAATTTATGAAAAATGCGATGATGTATGTGATTGAGAATAAATTATTTAATATATCTTATGTGTACTTGGTGTGATTGATTGTTTGGATAATGTATTATTAGTCAGTATTCTAATAAAACGTGTATTTAATGGATTATGGTCTGCATTAATCTGATTTCGACTTATTTACCCTTATAAAAGTAATATGTTGTTTAAATTTATGAGTATTATGGTCTAATCAAATTCAAAATATTTTAGGGGGAAGAGTGTAATTATTTGTTTAGATTTATGGATATTATAGTCTAATCATATTTAAGATATTTTAGGGGAGAGAGTTTGATTATTCATCTCACCTGAAATGAATTATTCTGCCAAAATAGTGATTAAAATCGGTTTTAATTTTTATCATGAACTATCATCACAAAAAATAAACACTCTATTAGGTTGGATATTTTTTTTTAAACTCAATTTGTCACGTATGAAATTAGATACTATTTTTCTCTTAAATTTGAATAAGTATATGGTTATTCATATTTAACCAAAAAAATCAAGATTTATTTAGATAAATTAGTTAACAACTTAATTTAAAATCTTTCCTCAAGTAGAATTTTAAATGACTACCGTATTAGATGAATTTCAAATGTATTATAATGATTGAAAATTAACAGAAAATATTTCTTCAAGCTCATAATTTTCAACCTAAACTCAAGCCTCATGTTTATTTCTTGTAATACTTGTATCAAAAAAAGGGCAAGAATATACAATAAATATTTTGGGTGTGTTATATTTGAAAACAGGAATGGCCCAAATCCTTTGCTGTTAATATGTTATGGGCCTTCTTCATCTGTAAGCTTAAATTTAATCTGAGCTGGGCCCAGTTAAGGAATATGGATTTGCTTTATATCTTACAATTTATTATTCCAAGAACTTACCTTTTACTTGTAAGAGCCAACAAATTAAAGTTTTAGTCTGTTCTATAAACACCAACATCAGTGAAACAATTTTTCTTTCATTAAAACCCACCCCGATGGCAATGGGTCGAGATTGTCTAGATCCAGATTCGACTTTTAAGATTTTTAAAAATTAAGATTCAAATTTGTCAGAAATCAAGATTCAATTAGTAGACCCATTAAATTCATTTTATAATTTTAAAAAATATTAAAAATTATATTTTTTAAAAATAATACTATTAAAATTTTTAAAAAAAATCCGTAGAAAAATATCGTATAGATATATATAATAAAAATTTAAAATATTAAAAAATAAACGATCATATCTGAGTCAAATCATATTTGAAAATAAAAAAGCTCCAACTAAAAACTCATTTATAATGTTAAAATTAATCATAAGTAGGGCTGTCTGAGTTTGGACCGCCGTATTACCACTCCTACCCCAATGAAGAAACCCACCTTTTACTTTAATCAACTTTGGAAAAAAGAATTTGAAGTTAATAATTTAAAATTAACAATAACTAATTTTATGAATTTTGTTTGGATAATTTCGAGTCATTATGGATTTCAAATCCAGTTAAATATTTTTTCAATTATTGTAATAGACTCGAAATCCAATTAATGTGAAAATTATTTAAAATTCGTAGCTTTAAATCCTTTATTCAAATCAAATTCATGCATCCAAACACAACTTGAATTTAATACAATTTGGATTTTCATTTAGCATTTAAATAATTTATTTCATTATTGCAATTTATTCAATTAGACTATGGAAACAAATGCAACCAATATATATATATATATATATATATATATATATATTATATTCACCAAAATCCATAAAGTTAAGTAATAAAAAAATTGAATTTACCGAATTATTTCAATACGGGGTTGGTAAAATTGATGATAGGGTAATTATCAACTCATTATCAACCAACAAAATTCTCATCTAGACTTGCACATTTCATGAAATCTTTTTAAAAAGATTAAGACTATTTTAGTAATTGCATGAAAAAGTGCCTTAACCACTTACCAAGTATACCTAGTATGGATCGAAACAATGTATGAATATTTGCAAGTATGATTAGTAGTGATTTTGTTGCATGCTAAGTACATGAGAACTCCCCTTCAACATCACCACTTAACTAGCCAACTTTGTTTTGCTAAAGAGCCCTTCTCTTAGGGAGTGACTATTGGACAAGACAACCTGGACGGGAGCTAGAAAATAAAATTTGAGAATAAAAAATGAAATTTATTTTTGTATAAAAATAATTAATAAAAATATTTTATAACCGTTTGCTATTGTTATAGGAGGGGGGGGGGGGGGGGGGGCGGTGTTGGGGAATTTTGAAAATTAAAAATTATATATATTAATATAAATATTTTACGAAGTTGAACCCCCTCCCCTTGACTCCCTTATGGGTGTATCACCTTGCTTCAAAATGCAAATTGCAATTGATATTTTCACACCAAACACTAAAAATAATGTTATATTAACATTAAAATCTGCACTGTGGTGTAACGATATAATCTTCATTATTTGATGTAAAATATACAAATATATACACATATATGAAATACATATTTGCACATCCAACCGATGAGCCACCACCCTAAACTACTTTCTCGACCAAGGCTACTCTACTGTTTTTCATGCACACCAATTTGAAGATAAATTCAGTTATCTTTTAAAATTACAAATATTTACTTGAAATATTATAAATATTCCATCTTGTAATTTATAAAATATAAACAAATATTAAGAGATATTTGTAAATTATAAATTTAAATAATTCTTTTTTATAAATAACACAAAACTCAATAATAGTTTTATAATTCTCTCATTTTTTTTAATGTTGAAAATATTCGTATATATGCAATACCATTTATAGATATTCATATTGATGATAGCATCATTTATATATTCTCATATGAAAGAAAAACACATAGATAGGCTTATCTTAATGAAATATGAATGTAGAATACTTTATCCAAACACAAAATTTTCAAAAATTAAATAACAGTTTTACAACCACCTAAATACAAATTTTTGAGTTGTCGAACAAATTAAAGTAGCATCGCATCTATGTCAAATTATCTATGTCTAATTCTTGCTATACATACAAAATAAAATTAGAAAATAAATTCAAGAATTGACATAGTAACATATTTAAATTCATTAATTCATACCACTAATTGAGGAAATGAAAAATCTTTTGGTATCATTCGTTCACGAGTTGGGAATTTTCTAAACATAACATACCTTTCTTGACTTTTGAGCAATGCCCCCCTTTTAATCATTTACCTAAAAATCAAAGAGAAATACCATTTACATCCTCCAAAAGATCACAACATTTTGAAGAATTTAAAAAGTTGTAAACATATAGAGTCATCATTGAAAATTTTCTTGTCCCATATTTATTTATGTGCCTTTTAATATTTAAATATCTTTGATTATAAAGAAATAAAAGTATTTCCCATCAACCATATTAATCAATCAATTTAATTATTTTATCAAAAGGATAAATAAATAAATTTCTCAAAAGCCACAAGCCCACCAAATTGAATATTCCAACACTCTTCCTCTTCCGGCGGCGACTCTTCAACCGGCAGCTGATGGGCGGCTACCCTCAACCGGCGGCGGATAAAAAAGAGTTCAACAACTTTCTTGATTCTGCAGCTCCGCTGCCTCCTGATCTATAAATATATAGAAGAAAGGGTACATGAGATTATGGTTTCTTGATCTCATGTTTGGAAGGTTCAGGTTGGGTGAGTGATAGAGTATAAATACCCTTTGTGGATTTCCTCTTCTGCCCTTATTATATATTTTTTTTCCACTCTTTTTTTCTTTCATTTTTTGGTAGATTATAATTAACAATATGCAAGAGATGTTATACATTTTTTTTTAAAGGAGGATAAAAACTGAACTTAAATTGACGATCAATTAGGTAATACGTCCATACTTAGTTATAAACTGTAAATATAGAAAGTTTGTCATATTTAGGGGTTGGATTAGACTTGCCATAATTATGAATTTCAATATTGACATGATTATTGATAAAAATTTGGAGAAAAAAAAAGAAAAGATTGAATTATTTTTTAAATTAGTAGAACCTTGCATAATTATAATTTTATAAAAAAAATCAATAATTATATCTTATTGATTGTCAATAATTCCAAACTTCTAGTTTTAATTATCCGTTGTCTTTTTGGATTAAGATTTTTAATGATTATGAGAATAAATATCAAAATTCCAAAATTATTACTAAAACTTCATTATTTATTGTGATTTTTAGTTAATAAATATTAGATTTTGAAGCATTAATATTATTATATTTAAAATGACAATATCAATTCTTAATAATTATAATTATTTGCTTTATAAATAAAAAATAAAAAACTACCTGCGAGAAAACCGGAGAAGAAAAGACCGTTACAAGGGCAAGACCGTAACTTGAACAACCAAATTCGGCTTTAAGCATTTAACGCTCTCCTCGGTTTGACGGGATCCTCCTGACAAGTCCCGTGTGAAAATGCGAGTTCTCTTCAAATCACGTTTTTACCATCCACGTCACCCCCTCCCGAGGGCCCCCCCACGCCACTCCCCTTCCTTCCAAACCCTAAATTCGCTACACATGCGACCCAAATTCACCCCAAACCGAAACGCTTAACGTCCTTGCAAGGCCCACTTCATCTATGGTCTATTTAATGCCACGTGTCCCATGAGCTTAGTCTACACCGTCGGATGACAGATTTCCCGGTCAACTCCCCAGCCAGCAAACAAATTCACCTATACCCTTCGATCATCGTTCCCTGATAACTTAACGGTCCAGAAGCTGCCCGAAATTTTACTGGGCAGATCTCATCGCCTTTAAGAAGCACCCCTTCCCTTCTCAATCCTCGCTCAAACTTCAAACCCTAATCCCTCTTTACCCACGTTTGCTTATCGTCGTCTCCTCTTTTATTGTTTCTGCCTATCAATTCCATTTGCCCCATATATATTTAATTTTTTGGTAATCGAATTGCGGCGATTCGATTTGGGCTTTTCTATATAAAGGGAAGAAAGATTCAGCCTAGTTAATACATGTTTTTGGAGGAAAATTACTGCAGGAGATTCGCCGGAGCTGAGTCCCGCCGCCGGTGTAATTTATGGCGTCTGCCGTGTTAGCATGCCAGAATGAATCGAGCTGGGCCCACATGGGGAAGATTCCGTACTCTAATCATCACCTAAATTCAAACCCTAACCCTAACCCTAACCCCAACCCCAAGAAAAAGCAAAAGCAATTCAACAACGCCGCTGGAAACGGCGTCGTCGGCCGGTACCACTACAACGTTGATTCACCTGTCGTCACGCAAACAGCCTCCGACGACGCCTACTCCTACAACCAGACATCAACCAGCCGTAACGCTGTCAATTACGGTGGCTATTTGACCTACAACGTCGCCTCCTACACGAAATCCGAGCTTCTTGAGCTGCGTAAACGACTTTCAGCCGAGCTTGAACAGATCCGAGATTTGCAGGATCGTATCGATTCTGGTCAATTCAGCAATAACGGAAATCCTAGATCTCACGCAAAATTTAAAAAAAATCCTGGAAACAAAAGACCCATTGCCGCGTTTGGATCAATTCCAAATAAACCGTGCAATGGATTAGATAATGAAAATTTTGACGCCGTGAATTTCGAGGCTTTGTTGAAGGAATGCAGGCAGATTGTGGCAAAATTAATGAAGCACAAGTATGCGTATGTTTTCAAAACGCCCGTTGATGCGGTGGCTTTGGGGCTTCATGATTATCATCACATTGTGAAGCGCCCTATGGATCTGGGTACGGTAAAAGCGAATCTTGCTAAGAATTTGTACCCTACGCCGGTTGTATTTGCTTCTGATGTGAGGTTGACTTTTAACAATGCATTGCTGTATAACCCGAAGAGTGATCCTGTGCATGCGATGGCGGAGCAGTTGCTGGTGCGGTTTGAGGAATTGTTTAGGCCGATTCAGGAGAAGATTGATAGTTGTGTCAATCAACGGAGAGAAAGGGAGTTTCAAGAGTTTAGGATAAATGATGAATTGCAATTCGAGGGAAAAGAAGAATTGCAAGGGAGTTCATGGAATAATCATAATCAGAGTCTTGCCGCTCCATCAAGAGGGAAGAAGGTGAAGCAGAAATTAAGTCCTGTTCAGGTTCCGCAGGTATCGAGGAAGCTTGAAAGAATGCAAATGCCTATGCAAGCACATTCGAGTGCATCTACGCCTTCAAATCCTCCTCTGCCACCCCTGAATCATCGGCCTATGCAAGAGAACATTCCTTCTCCTGTGGGATCACCTCTTATGCCGGTTAAGGATCAAAAAGTTGGGAGAGGAGGGGCGACAGTGAAGCAGCCGAAGCCAAGGGCAAAGGATGCGAATAAGAGGGAGATGAGTATGGAGGAGAAGCAGAAGCTTGGAATTGGGTTGCAGAATTTGCCTCAAGAAAAGATGCCGCAATTGGTACAAATTATAAGGAAGAGGAATGAGCATTTGGCACAGGATGGTGATGAAATTGAGCTCGACATTGAGGCCCTTGATACAGAGACACTTTGGGAACTTGATCGTTTCGTGACCAATTGGAAGAAGTTGGTGAGCAAGACCAAGCGGCAAGCATTAATGATGAACAATGATCCAGCTGCTGGTGTTGCTGCTCCCTCCACTCCCATTGCTGAGGCTGATATGGTAATGTTTATTGCACGCTTGATTCATGGTTATAATTGCCAAGTTCTTCCTTTTAGTGTTTTGCAGCAGAATTATGGATCTGTGTATGGCATGATAGCCTTATTATTATTTTTTGTTGCTTAATGTTTTTCAGGGCGCTTTGAGTGATAAGAATGATGACTATGTGAAGAAAGTAAAAGACGAGGATGAAGATGTGGACATAGATGATGATATGCCAGCAACTAGCTTTCCGCCTGTGGAAATTGAGAAGGATGAAGGGGCCGGCATTGGAGGTGGCGGCGGTCAAGATCACGATCATGATGATCATGGCAATGCCAGTAGTAGCTCAAGCGGTTCCGGCAGCTCAAGTAGTGATTCTTCATCTTCCAGCGGTATTGATTCTGATTCTTCTTGTGCTTCTACGTTGTGTTGAGGAATTGTTGCGTTGAATTGGAAATATCAAAAAGGGCAATCTATCATTAGTTTGAGCTTCCTTTTACAGATTCTGATTCAGGGAGTTCTTCTGGGAGTGATTCTGATGCAGATGATGCACAGTCCTGACACATTGTTTAAGCAGTCTGCTAAGAGATGACTATTGCTTATGACTGGAGAGTGTGGCTCCTTTTGTTTTTCAACACATTAGGATGTTTGTTGATGAGGTACATATTTAGTGGTTTTTCTAGTTTCCTTTTCAATTACTACTTGTCTTGTCCCTTTGGCAATTTGCTGAAACTTTGGATTGACTTTTGCAGCTAGTGGCGAAGTTTTGTGCTGATTGCGTCGTCATTAGGGGATCGATCATTGACGATAATGGAAGTTAGATTAACTTGGGTGATGCATAAGGTTGATTATATTTTGCGGCCCTGAATATTTGAGATTGTTGGGTCTGTCAATTTTGAAGGTGAGTAGTTTAGCAAAAACATGAAGAAAGAAAATGTATTTAGCTGATGAGCATTCCCTGTACAGTTTTACCACAGAAATATTAGGTGATTTTCTTAATGAAACCAGCTTTATTGCTGTGTTAATACGTTGTGCATTTCTTTATCTTGTCTCAAAATTGGTTGCAATTTTGTTGGCTAATATTGTTTGTTTTTCTCTTTATAATGCAAAACACTCAATGATTAATCACTAGGAGGGTGTTTGGAAATCCATTCAAAATCGACTTCTAGGTGTGGATCTCTATTTGGTGGTTAATTTTGAATGGAAGTTCATTTGAAAGTCCATTTAGGACGAGTACATATTATTGGCTTTGAAATCTTTTTCTTGGTTGTTTTAGTGCATTTTTATTTTGACAATACTTATTATTTTTGAAAACTTTATTTAAAAAGTTCATCCTATAAAATGGACTTTTTACTTGGAATGGAATGAGCTCTATATGTTATATGGCCCTTGAAATGGCAGGTTGATGGAAGTGCTTTATTTGCTATTTCATCATGGGTGTGGGGCTTTACAGTGGAGACAAAAAAAGTGAAAAGACAAGCACGTGGGTTCATGAGGTTTCCAGCCATGATTTTTGTGGATACAACTAGCAAACCAAAAGGCTAGATAGTATATCACCTGAATCTTGTAATGTATTTTCACTTTCATTTTCTAAAATCCTCGGCTCAAGATAGTTATTATAGTGGGTTAGAATAGTAAGAGGGCTGAATGTGGATCAGTTGCTCTTATTGTGTATTGTTTTGGGGCTCTTGAGGGATTGCCAACAGTAGTAAAAGTAGCCTTAGTGGAGCTTCTGCATCAATGACATAACTCTTGGTGCCCAATGTGAACATTTTCGGATCTATTAAAAGCCACTGGATTATAGTGATTGGTTGGGTGTTCCGATTGGTTCAAGACCCTAACCTTTGGATTGTAGGGATGAGTTCCCAAAGACATTCACCTTTTCCAAGCAATTTCATCTCTTTAGATGTGTTTTGAGTTGACGTGAAATTAATTTAGAATTAGTGATTTACGTCTCTATTATCAATTTTTGGTTTGGAGAATCAGTGAAGATCAAATCTGATCTGGGATGTAATGAGCGGATATATCATATATGCATTTAATGATAATGATAAAAAAAAAAAAAATTGGGTCCCTATTTACCATTTAAGGATAAAAGTTGTGTGACACATTAGCAAAATAGCAATGTGCCAACATTTTCAATCTGAAGATAAGAGATTGTACTTGCTGCTCCCTTGTAATGCGGGACTCTGTATTTTTCACTTGGACTTGTTTTTTATAATAAAAAATTTCATCATTTATTGCTACTTGCTGGTAAGTTTGTAAAACCAAATCACATTTGATTAGTTGGACTAATATTGTGCTAAACAACATTTCAAGAAAAAGTCAAATCTCACTTGTCAAGTAAGAACCCTCTCCTCAAAAGTATACTGGGATAGTCTCGTCTTTCAATTAAAATTTTACTAGAATAAAATCTTAGTTCTGTTGTGGCTTTCTTCCTCAAAAAAGAGAATTTGATTATTGCCACCAAGATCTTGGACAACCCGTGTCTAATCTTAGTACCTGTATTGCCGCCACACGGATAAAATGGTTTCATGACCATGTTTAAGGGCGTTTCCAGCAAAAGAGCAAATGCTAAGGGCAATACAAACTTGCCTGGATTTTCATGTTGATAAATCCCAGCAAAGAGACAACACGAAGCTTAAAGAGAAGACCCTCCAGCTTGATTCTTCTGTTCCCCTAAAATTCGTGCAAGGTAAGTATCCATCAGAAATATTGCATCATCGTTCATCCCCTCTCGTGCATATATATGCGCATGTGGTGATAGATCATGATCAAGAAGCTAGTTAAGATTTTTCTTTTCTTTTTTTTTTTTTTTCGATATAAAATTAAGATTGGATCTAGATTCCTCAAAACTAAAATTCTAATTCAGATCTGGAAGACTTGGTGAACGTTTGATTTCATTTTAAACTCGTTTCCATATCTCTAGTATTTTTAGAGTTAGAAAATATTCACTAAATTTTTGCATACAAGTGAAAATATGTTTGGATTTAGAACTATATATATTTGAAAGCAAAAATAGATTTATTTTATGATGTTTTCTACATGAGAAAATGTGAAGTATTAATAAATTTGAAAATAAATTTTATAAATAAAAATAAATTATATTTCTAATAAAAATAAGTAAAACAAATACTTCTAAAATTTCAAATAGTATTTTAAAATTTCGAATGGAGCTGCAAGTCCTAAGCCACATCAATTTATGTTTTAGCATAGGTATTATGTCCACTGAACCATTTTACACCTATGGCGGGCTCTGGGAAAGTCGCGTCCAACGTCAAGGGCAAGGGTTTTTCGAGGAAAGGTAATGTTCATATGTGCAGTTTGTCATTTTAGAAACTAAGAACAGAAAGGTAGGAAATTTCGTGATAATTTCTTCCAACTGCCACAGAAAATGAAGAAAGATAATCTACAAGAAATCTACACTAACACCCATTTTCAAGCACAACCACCAACCACCACTTTGCTCCAACATGATCCAGGGATTAACATGGTGAGGTTTTTAAATTTGTACTTCATTAACATCAACTTGCCTCTATTGCATTTCCTTCACTCTTCGATGAAGTAAATCAAATGAATATCACAATTCAGATCCAGTCACATTCAGGCTCTAGAGCTACCTGTTGCAAAATCGCAAAAGACACAAGTATAGACATAAAAGAATAAGAATGAATTCACGCCATAGCTTCACATTTTCTAAGAGATACAATATGAGATTTTATTAAGGGAATAAAAGCTTCAACCACGAATTCATTCCACCAATGTAAATGCAAGATCTAAAAGAGTTCCGGCGTTTCTCAAGTGGGAACTGCTAATACAACGGAGCCACTGGGGTGTATAAAATACAAAACCGCCAAAAAAACCTTACAGCTCAAGTGACGAGTACTTGTTGCTAATTCTCTCTGTGTCTGTCTCAATTATCTACTTCTTTACCTCCTCGTACTCTGCCTCAGGTGCCTGGTCACCACCTTGAGAACCTCCAGAGGAACCACTACCGGAACTGCCAGACATGTGCTGTCCAATCTTCGACACAGCTTTGTTTGCTGCATCAAGCTTTGCCTTGATATCATCAATGTTGTCAGTGGCCATTGCATTTCTCAAATCTGAAATAGCTGACTCAATTTCTGACACCACTTCTTTCGGAACCTTGTCCCTGTACTCATTCAAGCTCTTCTCAATACTGTAGATGGTGGTGTCCGCATTATTTCTGAGATCAATCAAAGCTTTCCTCTCTTGATCTTTCTGGGAGTGCATCTCAGCCTCCTTAACCATCTTTTCAATCTCATCTTCTGATAGACCACCTGATGACCGTATGGTAATCTGCTGCTCTTTACCAGTCGTCTTATCCTTTGCAGACACAGTAACTATACCATTGGCATCAATATCAAATGTCACTTCTATCTGAGGCATGCCCCTTGGAGCTGGGGGGATACCCACAAGCTCAAACTCGCCAAGGAGCTTGTTGTCCGAAGCCATTTCACGCTCTCCTTGTAATACTTTGATACCCACTTGAGTCTGATTGTCTGCAGCTGTCGAAAATACCTGAAAAAGGAATAAGTTAGGGAAACCATTATAGCAAAAACGAAGTTCAGTAGGCCAGCCAATAACCATATCCAATTACAAGTGTAATCATGAATTGAACAAACACAGATGGTTGAACATTCAAATCATGGTTTAACAACGGAACAACTCAGCAATAATATGTAACAGATAATGTGCAAGAAATGCCTCAGGTGCTCACCTGACTTTTCTTGGTAGGAATAGTGGTATTTCTATTGATCAATCTTGTAAAGATACCTCCCAGCGTCTCAATACCAAGTGAAAGAGGAGTGACGTCGAGGAGAAGCAATTCTTTGACATCACCACGGAGAATACCTCCCTGAATAGCAGCTCCCATAGCAACTGCCTCATCTGGATTCACCCCTTTGCTCGGAGACTTGCCAAAGACTTCAGCAACCACTTCCTGAACCTTTGGAACACGGGTCATCCCTCCAACCAGAAGCACCTCATCAACCTCCTTAGTTGATATCCCAGCATCCTTTAAACAACTCTTGCAAGGGGCCTTAGTCCTCTCAATTAAGTGGTTCACCAAAGCCTCAAACTTGGATCTAGTTAATGTTATATTGAAATGCTTTGCCCCAGATGCATCAGCAGTGATGAAGGGCAAGTTGATTTCAGTTTGAGATGTTGATGAAAGCTCAATCTTTGCTTTCTCAGCTGCCTCACGGAGCCTCTGCAGAGCAAGCCTGTCCTTTGACAGATCAATTCCCTCAGTCCTCTTAAACTCACTTACCAAAAATTCCAACAAAGCATTATCAAAGTCCTCTCCTCCCAAGAATGTGTCACCATTGGTGGCTTTCACCTGCATGTAAATGCGTGTGGTCAGTCAACAGGAGAAGAAAACCCAAAACCATTAAAACATTGATGTACCTCAAAGACACCATTTGATATCTCCAGAATAGAAATATCAAAAGTTCCACCTCCAAGATCAAAAACAGCAACAAGACCTTCTTTGTTGTTCAAACCATAGGAAAGTGCAGCTGCAGTAGGCTCATTAATAATTCTTTGCACATCAAGGCCAGCTATTCTGCCAGCATCCTTGGTAGCTTGCCTCTGGGCATCATTAAAATATGCTGGAACTGTTATGACAGCCTTGTTTACGGACTTTCCAAGGTAGGCCTCTGCGGTTTCCTTCATTTTCGTCAGAATAAAAGCTCCAATTTGGCTTGGGGAGTATTGTTGTCCATTGACTTCAACCCATGCATCCCCATTTGGAGCCCTGACGATTTTAAATGGAACCATCTTCATCTCCTTTTGTGTCTGAGGATCATCAAAGCGTCTTCCAATTAAACGTTTGGTTCCATAGACTGTGTTAGTCGGATTTGTGACAGCCTGTCGCTTTGCTGGCGTACCAACCAATAGCTCCCCTTTTTGGTTAAAAGCAACAACAGATGGAGTAGTCCGAGCACCCTCAGAATTCTCAATAACTTTAGGATTCTAAAAGGCACATTTGTCTTGAAATGAGTAAAACGGTAAACAAATACTACAAATTAGATCATCAGCTGCAAAACAAAAGTCTACCTTTCCCTCCATGACGGCAACACAAGAGTTTGTGGTACCCAAGTCAATACCAATAACATCATTTCCAGCTGGTTTTGTGCTGTATCAAGAGAAAACAGGTTTACAATTCCGAGGCGATGTTCCAGGACTAACAATTTAACATACTATGAAAAGGAAATAAATGGCCATGTTCCAGCACTGAAATTAAGAAACTATGGAAAGGAAATATACCTGAATGGCTTAGCAAGACCTGTCCATTTATTACTCAACACCCACGATGGCTTGGTGTTTCCAGTCAACTGAATCAAAAATACAATACACAGCATTGAGCAACTAAAAAATGCAGCTAGAACTGTTTAAAGTCAATTACACTGCAGCAGCTAAAGAAAACATGCAGAAGAAAAGGTCCATTATACATTATACAAATGAGATTCTACTGATTTTGAAATAGTTGGCCAAATGGTGGCTGTCACACTTGTAAAGATTGTGACCAACTTTCATCCTCCTATGCAAAATAGTTCATGCGCAAACTTGGGATTTATTGACTTTCTTAATTGAAAACACAAGAAAGATCCCAATTCGATCAAACAAAATCAAACTAGACAAGAAAATAAAGGGAAAAAAGAAAAAGAAAGTCGTTCTTAAATTGGTCAGAGACTTGCTATAACAACAGAGGAACACCATGTACGCTGCTTAAAATAGACAAACTGATCAAAACATATTAAAACTTTTTTTTTCCTGTTCATTGGAAGCTTTCCTCTGAACAAGAAAAAAAGAAAGCAACATATAAAACAGAAAACCAAAGAGTTGGCGACATAGCAAATCACAGAGGGACAGCAGAGAATTAAACTGAGAAAAAATATCACCATGTATCAAACAGAACCTAAACCAGCAACCAAAACACCACAGAAAACACGAAACGGAGAAAAGAAAAGAAAGAAAATGAATCGATCAAAATATAAATTCTCAAAAAGGGTCGTACGGTTTTAAAAGCAGAAATGGGGGCGGAGGAAAATTCACGGCGATGAAGAGATCGCAGAAGAACGGCGGTCGCCATCGATGAGCGAGAACAATAGAACTGTTTCTGAGTTTTCGTTTAATGTTAGTGCTAGGGTTTAGGGCTTAAGGAGAAGAGCTCCACAGTGAGAAAAAGGAGGCTGATAGAAATTTCAGGAAATTCAAAGTGAGGTCTGGAACGTTCTGGATATATAGCCAAATTATGTTTATAATTCCTGAAGTTAAGATTTAGCATTATTTGGTTCTTAATGTTAAAATTATGATTTATTCATAGTAATTACAAGAAGTAAAAATGAAATTAATTCCTACAGTAGTTAAACATTCATCATTAATTATCATTACAATTTATATTAACATATGTTACTTATATTTAATATTTACCATTTGATTTCTCACGTGGAAATAATTTAAAGTACACGAGGAATATTATCGAACAAAGTCGAATAAAAAAAAAATATTCAAAATTAATTAAAATAAATTTAAAATTATATTTAAATTTGATTTGATTATTAAAAAAATTGAAGAGTTCTAATCAAGCTAACTTGATTTTTTCTATACATATTTTATTATTATTTTAAATAATCGAATCAACATTTTAGTTTTATGTGTTATGTTTAACGAAGTGAACTCAGTTTTTAACCCTTAATCTCAAGTTAATATTGAGTAAGTTAGTTGTTTTTCAGCTCTATATACATTGTTTAAGAATGGTGAAAAAGGCTTGTTAGATCTTCCACCGTTACTACTATGTAGAACTACAGTTTATTTAAAGGAAAACTATTTGCTCATGAATCTCCTACACCAATTCTTGATATTTAAAAATTGACAAAGATAACATATTTTGTGAAATAACTTTTATTTTAATATTTTTTAATAGGGTGGTACAAGTTCATATTAAATTCACACCCAGTTAATTAGAGAATATTATTATTCTAAAAGTTAGCTAAAAATTATCATTGGAGATGAGATAAAGTTATAATATAAGTGATTAACAAGATATTGAAGATTTTGAGAAATAGAAAAAAATTACTCCTGATATAATACATATTATAAAGAGTTGCACACCTTGTAATCTTACATTTAAAGAAACAAAACAGAAAACAAAATAATTCCTAAGCTTGCACAAGAATTGTTGGGCAGCTTGGGTTCCTACAGAAGAGCAGAATTTGCAACTTCTGTTTTATAAAGTTTGAGAAAATTTGAAAAGTCATGGTTCTTAAACATTTCATTGACAGAAGTTAAAAGATTTATATAGAAAATAAAGTATAAATAGAATAGCTCACAGTGGAACATAAATCTTATTGGAGACCAAAATTTGAGAGTTACAGGCGTATCTGCCATCAACAGAATCATGTTACAACTATCACTGTGTAAGGAGAAAAATCTTTATACAACCAACTCAAGCTTTTGAAAAAATTGCAAGAATAGTTTAGGAAGCAAGAATCAGACTGAATTCAAAGTTGGCAATAACAAATGGAAATGAAGCTTATATCACACCAACTTGCCGGAGAGACATGGCTGGATGAGTTCTCTTGGACGAACGACAAGTTGTTTTGATTGGGTTGAGGACGAATGAGAGAGGTGAACAGAAATTTTACCAGGCAGATGTTTCCGGCCTAAATACGAAGGTATCCTCCTCTTTCTGTTCTTTCTCCACCTACCCCAGTTCTCCTAATGAAGGATTTTTGGTTCAGAGACCAACTTCTTCTTAAGACTCGCCTCCTTCGCCAGGCCATTATGCGACTATAAAGAACTGGGAAAAGGAAGCAGAGGAGAACAACCACTAGCATTGTCACACAGATAAAAATTACGTTTCGAAATCCATCCTTCAATGCTGGGTCTCTTTGTTCAGTCCATGGAACTCCTCCCACATTCATCCCAAACACTGTCAACAGGATCCCAAGAAAGAAAGTGATTCATGTCAGATTTCTAAGACTGTATACGAAAATAACAACTTTAATGTGATTTAGGCAAACTCAGAAAGAGGTTCTATGTAAAAAATCTGACCTCCAGTGATTATTGATAAAGGCAGAAATATGATGGAGAGGAAAGAAATATAGTATAGTTTTCTATTTATTTGCTCAGATTGCCAGCTGTCGAGGCCAGCTTGTATTGCTGTGATGCGATTAGCTATAAACCCAACATTCTCCTTTAGTCTCCTTATCCGCCCAATTAACTCTTCTAAGGCGTTAATATCTTCGTTGGCAAACCAGTCTTTTGATGAACACTTTTCCTTAACTCTGGGGAATACTTGCTCACCATGTGCAATCACCTGCAGTTTGGAGAAACACAAAACACAAGCTAGATCAGAATTAAGCCAGAATATGTGTTGATTTATCTTCTTAAAAACCATTGAATTGTTGTCAAGCAACTTTATCAGACAGAAAACCTAGGTATCAAAACTATTATCTTCATATTTTCAGAGACAGAAGCCCATAATGACAATAAAACAGCCTATAATGTCATTGAGAAGCTGTGGCAGCTCCTTCTGATTCTGCTAGGTCGAGTAAAGAATAAAATGTTCGAGCTTGGATTGAATTTCTAAACTTGTTCAAAATAGTAATAAGTTGGTTTGATTTTATTTGTGAAGGTTCTGAACAAGCTTTAATTTATCATACTGTATCACATATTTTATTATTTCTTACCTTATTAAATGAGCTTCAGCTGAAGTAAATAAATTGATGATCATTAAAATGTTTACAGGAATGGTATGTTGCCAGACAAGTTTCTAAACATTGATCTATATCCAAGCTTTGAGTGACATGGTTGTTTCAGGGCCTAGGTCAATCTCAGGAAGCCCCAAATGGCAAGACCAGTTGTTCTTTCGGTCTCACAAACATGGCAGC
The DNA here is from genome assembly GCA_019321725.1 of Paulownia fortunei. Classification (NCBI taxonomy): domain Eukaryota; kingdom Viridiplantae; phylum Streptophyta; class Magnoliopsida; order Lamiales; family Paulowniaceae; genus Paulownia; species Paulownia fortunei. The sequence goes on from CM033108.1 coordinate 2,457,051, forward strand.
CTCACAAAGGGCAATTGCAAGAACATTTCTGCATAGCTCTCATAAACACGCATCCTCACAAAGAGATTCACAAACAAGGAAGCCCCCCTCCCCCCTCTCAAAGTGGGTTCAGAAAAGTAACCTGCCATTAATTTTCTTTGCTTTTTTTGCCTCCGGCGAAGAGACGAGCAAAACCTCTTTGGACATGCTAGGAATATCAGGGTTTATCTGATAACTTCATTTGGCCTTAATAATAGCAGTATGTTAATTAAGCTTAAAAAACTGAAGGGCTGTAACCAATTATGGAGGTGGGGTTACTATGGTGTGATAGAAGCATAAAAAACAGACCGTGCTGTTTTTGATATCAACCTGTGTGAAACATATCCTTCATTAAAATTCCAAGATTCATGATTTCACATCAGGCATCCTTTTATACCAAAATGAACTTCAAAATTCACATGCAAGCCAGGTTGTTCTACAGACATTCAAAGCATGCCTCAAAACAATATTTACCTGCAATAGGCGCTGCAAGTCAAGATGCATTTTTGGGAATTTTCTATCATCAAACAATTGTTTCTTCAAAGCAAAACCACCTACAACCAGATAAGCAATTATGCATTAAAAAACCTCAATAATGCAGAAAACAAATATAAAAACCACCAAGCAACCAAATCAGTCAGGAGCCACAGGAAAATTTTCATTTTATCACATTCACTTGTTTTTTTCTCCATTTACTTTTCTCACCCCTTGACTTAATTGCACCATAGGAAAAAATTTCCAAGTACAGAAGTAATACCATATCCTATCTTTATTGCTTCTAACGCAGGAGTTGATAATAAGGGGAACATTTAAAGATTGAACATAACCAAGTCGGGGTGCAATGTCTCTTGACCTACGAATCCAGGCAGAAAAGAAGAACCAGTTTTCTCCCCCACAACCAAGAAAATACTCTCTTTAACGTCGAATTTTCATATTACAAGCTTCATTTTTTTATTTTATCCAGTCAATTAAATAGATTTCTTATAAGCTAGAAAAAACTCTTACAAAATAGGGGCTTTCAAGTAAATTGGAAAAAGAGTCGCTTCTTGTATTGTGATTTTAAAAGTCCAAAATGTGATTTTTGATATAAATTGATCACTGATGTGTACCTAAGAAATTATAGTCAGTTAAAACATGATAACACTACTACCAGGAATATCCAATCCTCAAAGTTACAATGTAAACATTACTTTCAAGAAAATTTATTTGATATTGAACTGCTTAACCCATCTTGATTGGCAAATTTATAACTTAATTTTTCTGCTCCATTTGAATATCCAATGCTAAGAAGGTATTTTGAACTTTGAGAAGCTGGTATGTTTCTCCTACACTCCTGACTCATATCAAAACAATAATCTATTTTAATGTTTTATTTTTCTTCTATGGCCACATTTACCAGCATATCTTTTCTTTCTCCACACTTAGCCCTGCCACTGAATCTCAATTCATCTCCTATTCTTTCCCTGGCATCCCAGCCACCGCTTTTGTTGTTTCCCACACCAACCCTGCCCCATCTTCCCACTACCTAAAACACAACCCACCTTCATCCACCTACCCAGATACTAACCTCTATCTTGTCCCTTTACCTGACCGTTTTTCCAACCGCATGCCCTCCTTTTACCTGCACCCTTCTTCATCCCACCATCACCATCATCACAGCTTTATCCATCACATTCCTTAATTTCTCTCTCCACTAAATAGTATTAGGACTATCATTGCTAATGTTCAAATTGTTTGCATACATGCACACTGTTTTGCAAAACCCTAACAATAATGTTTAAACTTAAAGTGAATTTTGTCAAGAAACTACCGAATGTGCTTAGTTTTATTTGTTTTACAAAATAGGGATCTAAAAATTATAAACTTATAGAGAGACTACCTATACAATATTTCAATCATTTTCTTTAAATGCAAATATAGCATTTTATTTCGTAGTAGTGTTGAAAAAAGGTTTATTAAGGAAATCAGATAGCTTCTAATGGACTGGTACAGATTTATACCTAAAATTAAGAACTAAAAAAATGCTTCAATACTCAAGAGGTGTTCTAACTGTTTTTTTATTTCCTTTTTTTTTTTCTTTCGTTTTGATTGAAAAATCAAATAATTAATTTTATTTTCTAGCCTTCAAACAACTTGTTTCTGCTGTAGGTAAACTTGAACTGCTATTTTCCAATAGCTACTTTTTCTAATGCTTTGTATAAGCCACTTATTACCCAAGTTGAACTCATAATATAGAAATATAAATAGATGTTCATCTACTTTGGATGCTCAAATAAAAATGTTCGTCTTAAGTTACTTTCAGAAAATAGACATACACACACACAAATGTCTATCATAAAATATCAGTCCAGATCAAGAATTCCAGGCCACGAGAATGACCATCCAGATATAGCAATCTAGTCAAATCTACAACTTTTATAGCCGAGGAATGACAAAATGAGAAATGAATTTGCTGACTTCAGATACTACTGCAAAATGCCAATATGCCAAGATTAGCATTAATGATGGACCAGCTTACCAACTGCGTTCAAAAGAACATACCTCTGTCTAGCTCAAACTCGACTGAATCCAACTCAATCTCAAGCTTGGTCACGACATCTTGAACGTGATCCATGTGTGTATCAATTATGTGAACAACAAGATTTGGAACAGATCTAGGCACAGGATTATCAGCTTCCTCTGAATGATTCATTGTCAAGAGAAAATCTAGAACATGTTCCCTTATTACCATGCCACCCCCATCCTTCTGTTCTCTACTGCCATAACTAGGACTCTCCACAACTGGAATCTCTGATAGTAGAGATTCATTCGCGGGCGAGAAACCCAATCTTGGGACCCGGCCTAACGATACTGTGATAACTGAATTCTCAGTAATTCTTGCTGCAATTCTGAATGTAAATTTGCTAGAAGCAGGGCCAGGTGAATTAACTCTGAATACAAGTGCACCATCAACATGTCCACAGAAAGGACCATTGCTAACAAGTGAGAGGATGTCCTGGAGCTTCAGGGGCGGGCAGAGAACATCAATGAGGTATTGTGCAGATTGTGACAGTTTCTGATTCCCTTTTGGAAGCTCCACATGATACCAACAGAACTCTTTGCCTCTACCCTCCACAAGGTCCCATTCCTTATTGTAGTAATTGCCATCCCCATCAAAAATATAGGCCTTTTGCCTCACAGCACCAGGATATCGTGAGTGGTGAAAATGGTTCTCCCTAAAATTTCTTGGTGCTGATACTTCTCTATCAATATCCTCTCCCTCGCCATCTACATGATTAAGCTCCATTAATTTCCTAAACTATCATTCATCAACCAATCCAATTATTCACGATAAGAACAAAGAAAATCCAATTATGCACACTTTTAATTCAACCTCAATGCCCCATTGCATTGTTCAACAAATTTCAGTACTTAGCGCAAAAGACCCTATCAAAAGTTTCTCTCTCAAAAGCTCGGGCAGGTGATAAAGGCCAATAAATTTAGATCACCAACTGTACACCTCCGACGAACACCAAGAGTAAGATCATTCATGACACTTCCAAAGAATTCTTCAGAAATCAAGTTCAAGATTTCATAATCAACATTTATGCACTCCTGAAACGTAAAAAGAAAAACTTATAATCATTACCACCAGCTACTTACTAATTACTATCTCAGCCACCATCAAAATCACATCATTACTGTCCACCCCAAAAATAACCAAGAGAATTAATATCAACATATATCTAAATATACGTTTACACACGAGCTTAAATAAAGAAAAGCAAAGGCTTTACCTTTTTACTGCAACCTCTTCCAAACTCAGAAGGCAACGTCTTGAAAGAAGAAAGCCCATGTGTGAAGAAGCAAAACCCACCGAAAACAACCACTCAGGAGCAAGAAAAACCAATCTTGCAAAGTCCTACTCTCCTCTAAATACAAAGATAGTAATCCACAACAAAAAGAAATCAAAGAACTCCTTCATCTACAAATTTATAAAACAGTTAAATACGAAAAAAAAAAAAACAATGGTGGAGAAAACGAGGGGAGGTCAACAAGACCAAGCAACCCTTAGCTAATTAATTGTACATGAAACATGTACATGGTGGATTTCCATGAAGTTTCTTCATCTGCTGGGAAGAGTTAGAGGATAATCTATATTTTAATGTAAATTTAGACATTAGATGAGATGAGATTTTGACGTGATGATATGAGAAATTGATATGAGACCATGTCGTTATTGGATATACATATTTATGTGAAATTTAGAATGGGTTAAATTTATTTTATATTATTGATTTTGCATTAAATACTATTTATATTAATAAAAAAATTAAATACATCCTTAAATTAATAAAAATATAAATGAATAAAAATATTTCTGACTTAAATAAAATATTAAATCACATATTTTACCCCCTCTAAAGCAATTAATTTAATCTCATATTTTACTTAACTCTAGATTAATTAAATAAATAAATTTATAATTAAATCTAAAATAATTAAATAGCAAATATAAATTTAGTATAGGGAAGTTATATTATTTTTTAAAAAAACATATCCCATAGATTTATATTATTACCATTTATATATTGTTTTAATAAGAAAATATTAAAATTTTGGGTCAAATTAATTGATATTATTTAATGGTATAAATATATTTATTCTATAAGGTGAGCGTGTGTAGGTCAAACATATTAACTAATTTAATTTCAATATGTATAGTTTATTTGTCAAATGTCAATTAATTTGATTCTAAGTTTTATTTAATACTAATTTTATTAAATAAATTAATTTTTAATTAAATTTAAATAAATAAATAACAAAATATGATTTTAATAATATATATCACATAAATTAATACTACTCTCATCTTATATATATTGTTTTAGAAAGCATCTCTCAAACTTTTATTTTATTTTTTTAATCAAAAGTTTTAATCACATTAATATACTTTATAAGTTTTTTTATTTTTTATTTTCCTTTCACATATAAATAACTACACATTAAAATTAAATTCGTTAATATATTTGAGTTACACATGCACAACTTACATAATAAAATTATTTACACTATTAAGTAATAATAATTTAATTAACTCTAAATTTAACACTTATTTATTAAAACTATATTTCTAAAATGATAGTAATAGAAATTTATGTGACATCGTTTTTTTAAATTTATCGTGTCTTCTCTATAATATTAAAGTTGTATTTGGCTATTTAATTATTTTAGATTTAATTGAATATTATTTTATTTAAAAAAAATAGTGTTGAATAAAATTTGGGATCAAATTGATTGACATTTAATTATAAATGAGACAAAATATTATATATTTTATAATAGAAGGGAAAAGTAAATTTAACATTTTATTTAATTTATGGATATTTTGGTCTATCAATATAAATTTTGTTGGTTTATAGGGATATTTGAAGGTTTTATTAGTAAAAGAGAGTATTTGATACCAAATCAATAGTAAAAGGGGATAAAGTGTATTTAACCTATTTATAAAATTACGGTTAAAATCCTCAAATTAAATAACATATGAAGCCATACAATTTTAAATATACAAATTTGTAGATTTATGACTAAAATATTAATTTAAATAAATTGTTTCGAATTAAAAGTACTACTTATTTTTATATTATTTTTATAGTTATAATGCTTGTATTGATTTCTAACTGATGTCAAAATAATTTTGTATGTGTTCTATATCATTTGATTTATGATTATATTACCATGCAATGATAAGTATGCAACACCGAATAACATTTTTAAAAATTATTAATGTTTATATTTTAATATAATACTCATTTTTCTATATTACTTATAAGTATAGTGCTTGTACTCATTGTTAAATTATGTGAAATAATTTTGTATGAATCATTAGATAATATGATTTACGAATCATATAGAGTTAAATATTTCACAATAATTAAGAATCTCGTAAATTATTTAGATTAGTTTTTTAATTGTATAGTATTCAATTAATTTTTATAAATATATTTAATATAATTATTTGTATCAAATATTACTTTTTTCTTTTGGGTATAAAATTTACAATACATTTGGATGCATTCCCATTTATCATTTTGGAGAAAAAAATTTGAAAGTATTTTGAAAAAATTCGTAAGAAGATGAGTTTGAATGAATGAATTGTAACATTTGACTAGTTGAGTTGATATAATGATTTGATATTTCATTTTAAAAAGTATAATTATTTTAATTATTTTAATTATTTTTAAATATAAAATAAACTTATTTTGTAAAAATGGAGTATAGACTTTTGAAAATAAATTTGAAAAATAGGATAATTGATTTGATAATATAATATTTTTTTTTAAAAATATTTTTCAAACATATGTAAAAGTCGAAACATAACTAAGGATGACAATGGGTTCAAGTAAACCCGTACCCATCCCGTCCCATTTGGGGCGAGTCTCAATAGTATTAATGGGTTTAGATCGAATTTTGAATTCACAATTTTCAAACACGTACATACCCAAACCTTACCAATTTATTTATTTTATTTAGAAAAAATATTTTTTAAGAAAAATTTAATAATATTATTTTTTTAAAAAATATAAATTTTAAATTATAAAATAAGTTTAATCAAATTAACGAATCTATCTATTATATTTGAATTTAAAATAAATTTAAATTCGAATCTTTAAAAATTTTAATTGATCGAATTTCAGTCCAAACAAATTCGATTCAATGTCATCCCAAAAAATGACCATGAAGAACGGAGCCTACTAGTATAGTAGTATAGACCTTTAGGATGTGGTTCTTGGCCCTTTTCTAATGTGGGCTACTTTCATTTCTCACCAAATATTTTCCTATCGGCCCGAGCAAATTACAGTCCAAGTGGTCATCATCTCTATAGGCCAGTGTATGGCAGCAAAAATGCTGGAACCTGGATTAAGGATACTGGATTTGGGCCCAGGTTGTTTTCCCTCAATCCAGGCCCATTTAACATGAACAAACATCAATTAGTTTATCAAAAAAAGAAAAGCTCAATCATGCTGAAGGGTTGTCCAATGATAAAATTACAAGTTTGCCCACCCCTCTCACTTTCCCAGCCCAAAATACCATCCCACCGTTTAAGTACAACGTAATAAATGATGTAATAAAATTTATAATATAAAATTTTATTCTCATATTTTGTACTATTAACTAATTTTTTTTATTATTTTTCAATGTACGAAATGCACTATTCTTACAAAATAGCAAATATATATATAAGAATATGCTATAGAAACTTAAGAATTCCGATCTTTTGCAATTTTGAATATCAATAAGTATCTCAATTTTAACTTTAACTAAGATATATTGACAGTTTCTCATCATTCAAATAGAAAAGGATGAATGTGTACTTTCATGTGTAATTTGTTCATTCTAATATCTTCGAAAAAACATAAATTTCTTCATCTTAGTTTAACTATGAGATAAGTATGTTAGAAGAGTATATATGTGGTTTCATTTTCTTTATTGCATTTTCTATTTTAATGGTATTTTTATTTTTACAAAATACCATTAATCATTATAATATTTAAATAATTATATATTTATTATACCCCACTGAACACTAACTATAATAAAATAATATTGAAAAAATATTTATAATTAAAAATATTTATCATTGTACATCACATTATCTTTTCTATTAAAATATCACAATGTATTTTTATTATCCACATATTTTCCCGATCTTATTACCAAAATATATTTTTCCAAAATGATCTTCCAAAATAAGCAAAATATGCAACCAAACTTAGTACCTACTGCTTTTCTTTTTATAAGAGTGAACGAAATGTGAGATTGAAGTTGGGTTGATCACGTATCAATGGGTGCAGTTTTATAAATGTTGGTACAATTACAGCTTGTTAGGACTTTAGACTTCAAAGCCTCTCTATCATATAATACATGTTGAAGATAGTTTTTTATACTACGAATTTTGAAAAGCATTTGAACAATATATATTGATGTGGTATGGATTTGAATTCTCAAACATTACTTTCTCGCAAGCTATCAATTCTTTGATGGAATTCTATTTGCGACACACACAAATTGTTAGAGTATCATAATTATTCCGACTAAAACCCTTTAAGTTATAAAGTGAAAACTGCAAATATCTAATACAAAATGATGTATATTCAAAACAATGTGGAGTAGGATGTTTATAATTATTTAATTTAAAACTTGAATCACGTATTTTTTAAACATAGGTTTGTACGATTTATTAAGCTTATAGATTTGAATTTAATTAATATATCTATCTATCTTATAAATGTGTTTTATAGAATTTATTAAATTTGTATAATTGATCATATTGGATTAAATCTTTTATTATTATTTATTAAACTCAAATTATAATTGGTTGCGTCACATATTTTAATTAATATATTGAATTTTGGAATCGAGTATCAAGAAAATGCAATTATTTGCCATGTTTCATCTTTTCAATCTTTGGTTTTTCTATAGCTCACATATTTGGCAAGTCGCTATTTGTAGTGGTAATCTGTAGAATAGATTAAAAATAGTTGGAATATTTATAGATGAAATAAGAGAATGTAAATAATACTTTCATTGATTGAGATGGCAACCAACAAACAACTATAGAGATGTAAATATTTTTATACAATGTGACAAACCGGTATGTGTATAAGAGAATAAATCAATTCATTGTAATGGTCCAGAAACGAAATAAAAAATAATTACTAAATAATTTAAAATTCATAATATAAAAAAAAATTATTATAAATTTAAAATTTTTTACTTCCAAATTTTACACTATCCAAATGCAACAAGAATGAGAATTTCCTCAACCACTATAATAAATAAAGGAGTGATTTTTCTTGTTCCTTGCCTTCACTTGGAGAATTTTCATTTTCTCAACTACTTTTATATATATATATATATATAATCAAGACACAAATATTTAGTTAGACTATTCCAAATTTTATTTTTTTCCACATGTATATATATAAGACACAAATATTTGATTAGACTTATTCAAACTTTATTCTTTTCACACCATTAACGTTGACGTTGACGTCGACTTTCATGTGTATATATATATATATAATAGACAATTATTGAAATTTTTGAAAATATATTTACATATCTCAGAGTGAAAGTAGTAATTTAAAATTCATAATATAAAAAAAATATTATTATAAATTAAAATTATTAACATGCAAATTTTACTATCCAAATGCAACAAGAATGAGAATTTCCTCAACTACTGTAATAAATAAAGGAGTGATTTTTTTTGTTTCTTGACTTCGCTTGGAGAATTTTCATTTTCTCAACCACTATTATATATATATATATATATAACAAAGACACGAATATTTGGTTAGACTGGTCCAAATTTTATGTTTTTCCACATGTATATATATATAAGACACGAATATTTGATTAGACTTATCTAAACTTTATTTTTTTCATACCATTGACGTTGACGTTGACTTTCATGTACATATATATAATAGACAATTATTGAAATTTTTGAAAATATGTTCACATATCTTAAAGTGAAAGTAGTAATTTAAAATTCATAATATAAAAAAAATATTATTATAAATTTAAAATTATTAACATGCAAATTTTACTATCCAAATACAACAAGAATGAGAATTTCCTCTACTACTATAATAAATAAAGCGGTGATTTTTCTTGTTCCTTGACTTCGCTTTCGCTTGGAGAATTTTTATTTTCTCAACCACTATTATATATATATATATATATATAACCAAAACACGAATATTTGGTTAGACTGGTCCAAGTTTTATGTTTTTCCACATGTATATATATAAGACACAAATATTTTATTAGACTTATTAAAATTTTATTCTTTTTACACCATTGACGTTGACGTTGACGTCGACTTCCATGTACATATATACAATAGACAATTATTGAAATTTTCAAAAATATGTTCACATATCTCAAAGTGAAAGTAGTAATTTAAAATTTATAATATAAAATAAATATTATTATAAATTTAAAATTATTAACTTGCAAATTTTACTATCCAAATCAGCAAGAATGAGAATTTCCTCAACTACTATAATAAATAAAGGAGAGATTTTTCTTGTTCCTTGACTTCGCTTTCGCTTGGAGAATTTTCATTTTCTCAACTACTATTATATATATATATATATAACCAAGACACGAATATTTAATTAAATTGATCCAAACTTTATTTTTTTCCATATGTATATATATAAGACACAAATATTTGATTAGATTTATCAAAATTTTATTATTTTCACATAATTGACGCTGACGTTGACATCGATTTCCATGTACATATATACAATAGACAATTATTAAAATTTTTGAAAATATGTTCATATATCTCAAAGTGAAAGTAGTAATTTAAAATTCATAATATAAAAAAAATATTATTATAAATTTAAAATTATTAACTTGCAAATTTTACACAATCCAAATGCAACAAGAATGAAAATTTCCTCAACTACTATAATAAATAAAGGAGTGATTTTTCTTGTTCCTTGACTTCGCTTGGAGAATTTTCATTTTCTCAACTACTATTATATATATATAACCAACACACAAATATTTGGTTAGATTGGTCTAAGCTTTATTTTTTTCCACATGTATATATATAAGACACAAATATATGATTAGACTTGTCTAAACTTTATTCTTTTCATACCATTGACGTTGACGTCGACTTCTATGTATATGTATACAATAGACAATTATTGAAATTTTCGAAAATATATTCTCATATCTCAAAGTGAAAGTAGTTCGAATTCTTCGTCTTAAATATATAAAATAATATTATTAATATATATTTAATATTATTATAATAAAAGATTAAATACTAATTTTAATATATGATCTGGATTGAAATGAAAATAGAAAGTTATTTTGTATTATATTAAAAAGATAATTGAATCAATTTCAAAAAATGACTTATATAATAAAAGTTTTATTCTTTTCCACATCGTTAATATTGACGTTGACATTGACTTTTATGTACATGTATACAATAGACAATCATTGAAATTTCTAAAAATATGTTAACACCACTGAGTGAGTGTAGTCTGAATTCTTCGTGTTTTATCTTCAATTATTTTATCAGTATATTACATTGTTAAATATATAAAATAATATTATTAATATATATTTGATATATATTAATAATATTATAATAATAAAAAATACCAATTATAATATATTATTCTATTCGGATTGAGATGGAACTAGAGGATTATTTTGTATTATATTAAAAAGATTATTGAAATCACTCTCAAAACAGTATCTTACATAGAGAAAGCTTAAATATAAAATGAAAATTTGTATGTGGACCAAACGACTACGATGATGTTGAGTCAACGTTGGAATCCATAATGTAAAAGCGTGTTATCATCATAATTATTCACTGTGAAACACATAATAAATTTAATGTCTAGAAAACCACATAAAAATATTTAAAATATAACTTTTATGATTGATTCAACCTTTCATATGTGCAATCCAATTTAAAATGAATTTGAATCATGCAAAGCATGGTGCAAAAATATTTCAAGCATTTATGAAATAAAAAAGAAAAAGTTAAGTGACTTATAAATTTGAGTTTCACATTATAAATTATTGTAGTGGTCTTTTTGATTCCCAACATATAGTATGTAGAAATATACACCCCCTCAATTTTTTAAATTTATAGTTTTAGTATATAAATTTCAATAAATTTAAAAAATTTGCCCCTTAAAATAATTAAATTATTCTAACCATCCCCTCAAAATTTTAAAAGGTATTTGTACTAACTTTCAAAATTTAATATAATTTCATGTCTAAAAATATGAATATTTTAGTTAAAAAATACTCTTTATTGTGTTTTTTTAATTTTAATTTTTAGTTTTTAACTTATTTGATTCTATTTTTTGTTGTTTATTATTTGATATTATATTAATTTTTATTTTGCAAAAAATCATAAATGTATGTTTTTCATAATATAAAAATTATTTGATTTGATTAATGACTATTAAATAATGCTCAAATTCTTGTAAATTAGTTTTTATTTTGTGTTGGATTGAATTAAAATTGATTAATATTTTCATTTAAAAGTTAGTTTTTATTCAAATATTTATGCAAATATAATAGATATAAAATATTTATGTGTAAGTATAACATATTATATTTATATTTATATTTTTGTTTCTAATAATTAGTTTAAAAAATTTAATAAAAATTATTTTAAATATAAAATAATAATAATTTGACAATCGAATATCGCCACCTTCTATTAAAATTCTGGCTCCGCCCCTACTGTCAGCATTCAATTATCATAATAAAATTTGGTCATTTTTTTGTGAAAAATAATTTTTGCATACCAAGATATTTAGAAGCGTTTACTTTTTGGGTTTAGATATAAAATGTGATAAAATATTGAATATGAATTGATTTATTAATAAATATTATATATATTTTATTTGATTGTAAGGATGATATAATAATACAAGATATAATCCAATGTCTACGTTATAGAATAAATTGACGAGTATATGAATGTATTACTAAATTACCCTTACTAAAGGGCAAATTTATAACTCAACCAAACCCCCTTTCCTTCTTGTTTGAACCCTAATCCTACCTATTTTTCTGTTTGGCTTTGTCTATACCCATTCTTTATGTATGGTGATCAAATTGCATTCGAATTTCTCCTATTCTCAAGAAAACCTCCAACAATCGAGGTCTTCAATAATCCTATTTCTATTCGAGCATTTACCTCTAATTTCATATTCTATTTTAAGGATAGAATATGTATTTATATTTTGGTTTTGATTTTGGACTATGTATAAATATTGGACCCCACTTTTGGGGTGATATATCAATTCAACTCAAAATTTAAAATAGCACCGGACCATTTGATATCCAACAGATCAGGTCAAACAAAATATTAATTGGATTAATTTGAATTATATTGTCAATTTGAGCTAATTTGTCAAAATAAACGGCCCTTGTAGATTTTTTTGGTATCACATATCCATTTTTGTTGATTGTTAAAGAAACAATTGAAACTAATATCAAATTCAGTGTAAATGTTCAAAAAATATAAATGTAAAATGAGATTTGTGTCACAAATGGGATTTTACATCAAATGTCCTGAATGATACAAACATCAATAGTAAAATCCGCATTGTGAAGATGTAACATGGTTACGATTGTTTGACTGAAAATCAATAACTTTAATGTCCAAAAAAATAAATTCAAATTAAAAGTGTTATATCTTATGTCCCAATCACAACTCCCCTTTTTTCTGCAGGATACATATTCCAAAACTCACATCCACTCACTGTCTCACTCCCCACCCTTAAGCCAAACTATAACTAGTTCCTCACTACATTATTATGTAAGCAAAAAGTTAGGCCATAAAGTTCTAAGCAATCCAACTAAACTTTTGATATTATTATCCACCCCTATAGTCCCTCCCCATGGGATCTTTAGAAGTGGATATTCCCTATCCCAATACCAGCACCAACAACAACCACCATAACTTCATAGAACAAAATTTGATCAATGAAGAAGAGGATTCCCCAATTGAAGAAGTTCGGCTGACGGTGAAGAACACTGATGACCCGACCCTACCCGTGTGGACCTTTCGGATGTGGTTCTTGGGCCTATTCTCATGTGGGCTGCTTTCATTTCTCAACCAATTCTTTCAATACCAGAACCACCCACTAGTCATAACACAGATTATGGCCCAAGTGGTCATACTCCCTATAGGCCACTTTCTGGCTGCAGCATTGCCTGAGGCCAAGTTCAGGATACCCGGGTTTGGGCCGAGGTTGTTTTCCCTCAATCCAGGCCCATTTAACATGAAAGAGCACGTGCTCATTTCTGTATTCGCCAATGCTGGAAGTGCTTCAGCATATGCTGTAGGCATAGTTAATATTGCTAAAGTATTTTATCGACGAAACATGTCATTCTTGGCTGGTTGGTTGCTCATTATCTCTACTCAGGTGACTATTTCGCCATAGCTTCTTTCTTGATTCTCTGTTTTAATCAAGTTTGGTTTACTTGAATTTTAAGTTCCAATTTAGTGATTTATACACGTCAAGTATATATAATTTACGTCTAAAAAAAATATTTATATACTTGACGTATCTTTTTTTTTATATATATAAAATACAAAATAAGATATTAAATTAAAACAGATAATCGAACTATAGTTTGGTGTCCCATTAATCACTTATTGGCTCAAGATTTAGCTTTATTTTGGTTTCTTTTTACAGTTCTGAGTCTCACTAGTTATTGACTCAAAGTTTAGTGTAACTAGTGTTACTTTTTACAATTTCGTGTCTGGTGCTAAAACTTTCTTAATACTTATTATGAGAAATCCTTAGTTAAAAAAATGACATTTTCTTTCAAGTAAGTGTATATTCTTTTAATTTTCTTAAGTGACGCTGGTCATGTCATTTTTTATTTTTTATTTTTTATTTTTGTTAATTTTGTTAATTTTATCAAATTCAAAGTGTCCTTATCGTTCTTGTAAAGAATTATTATTTAGTATAATTTTTTGGATTATTTTTCCTACCTTGGCAAATGGCAGTTACGGGGATACAGTTGGGCTGGGCTCTTGATGGAGTATGTCGTCTACCCGGCCCACATGTGGTGGCCTAGCTCTGTGGCCCAAGTTTCACTTCTCCGGTAAGTCGATTCGTTTTTTTCCGTTCAATCAAGCGCTTCATTTTATTCTTCATTAATATATTTTAGGTACGGGGATTTTCTATTTTAGTTAAGTATATTTTACATTCCATGTGCACATTAAATATATATTATAGATGCATATTAAATGTATTATTTTTTTTTCTCTATTTACTTATTCCGCGGCTAATATTTTTTGACGCGCATGTAATTTGAAACATAGTATGAAAAATCAAATTAAAATAAAAAATTGATTATGGGATAAAAAACAGTATCTGAATTATTCATTCACAGTCAAGCTTAGCAATTAATGATTTAATTCAATATTTTTTTATGGTTACTTCACATCACATAATTGTCTATTTTTTGAAGAAGATAAAAAGATTATATTTATCTTGGAATTGCTCAAATATGTCACCAATGAAATTGAAAAGGTCTTTGAGACTTGTGATATCCAAAAACTTCATTGTATAGCATAAACACACGCATATGGTATCTTTTACCATGTGAAAGATGAGCTTCATCCTAATAGTTGGTTCATGTGAAACACTTAGGTTTATTTGGTTTTATTTCCGAGTAGAATTGTTATTTTCAGCATTTATGGAGATTATTTAGTTTTCATGTAAAGCTTAAAAAATGTTTGGATAATTGAAGTGAGATAGAAAATTTATAGGCTTGGAAATGAGAATTTATTTGATTGAGTGTATAATTTGTGCTTTTTGTGATTGAAAAATGTGAAAAAAATAAAATTATATTTGATTGTATATTTTGAGTCACATCATTTACATAATTTATCTATATAATATTTACAGAAGTTGATAGTGATGGACTAAATAATAGTTACAAAAGTTAATAGTAATGGAATCAACTTTAAATATTTAATTTAAATATAATAATTAGGATGATATATAAATAATAGATTCAACTAAAATGATGATTAAAAATAATTATATAAATTAATTCAATTAAATTAGTAGTGGCAGAGTTCATTAAGAATATTTTATTTGAATACGATAATTTTTTAAAATAATTTGTAGATAGTGAGTCCTATTAGAATGATATAAGTTGAAAACTACAATATATTAATTGGATGTAAGTAAAAGTAACAGGTCTCAATGATGTGATATAGAATTGAAATTTGGAAATATAAGCTGTTACTACTAGTCATTTATTCCCGTTCATTTTCATTTTGGGAGAGAATATTGCTACAATTTTAAGATTGCAAATCCAAATGCAGGTTGTACTACGTAATAAATTTCTTGTGAGTTCGAGATCGATCCACAAGAAAGTTGTTTGAAAAATTCAAATTTATATTTATAAAAAGATGGAGTTCATATGAATCAAAATATATGAACAATTAATGTATGCTATAACTAAAGAAAATTGAAGTAATAAAAATACTGAGGATTAGAGATCCACTCTTGAGCTTTGAATAGAGAAATGATTATTTATTTATTTTACCTCTATTAATTGCCACAATTAAAATCCATACATAATGAATGTTCAAATAGAAAGATATTATCAAATAACTCATGCAATAAAATAATCATGATATTGTCTTACTATTGCAAATTATCTGTTAACGCCAACACTTATTTATAGGATCAAATATTTATGCACATATTCGTCAACAACAAATCAAAGTTTCACATTAGCAGTTGGTGGGGTAAAACCGTACAATAAGTTAAATGAACCTAAGTATTTGTTGTATCATTAGAGATACATAAATTAAGAATCATCACAAAATAAGTAGGGTTTAGATAAAAAATAAAAATAATAATACAACATACTTAAATATTTTCTATCATTATAACCATTTATCTTCCTCCATCAAGAGGTTTACCATTTTCCCTCAACAAAATAAAATTTAGAAAAACATAATAAAAGTAGCAAAGACTAAAAAGATAAGAGAAATTAAAGAATGCATTACTACTAGAAAACTTACAATACTAGAAAACATACAAATTAGAAAACTTACCCTAAAGAAATCCTCTACTCTCCCTCTCTTACAAACTTAATATATGGTCTATTTATAGTAATTGAAATAAGCTAGAGACCAAACAAATAATGGAGGGGTTAATCAAGTGGTATGCTAGTTGCCAAAAGTTGGTAAGTTATTACACTAAGTTCTCCTCTACTGAATTGAATTGCATTGTTCGGTCAGATACAGTCAGATTTTGAAAATGCATAAATGATCAAAATTGTAGATCTTTCGGTGCTGATATATTTTCATATATGTTTTATCAAATTTGACAGTTGGTTGAAAAAAATATGTTCAAATTATCAATTCATGTCCAAGAACCATCATTTAACAACAGTAGCAACTTGCGGACTATGTTTTTATCATTTTGACACATTTTCACACCATCTTATTTTCAACAAACTTGTTTATTTACATTTTGTATATTACATATCCAAATTTCACTCCAAAATAAATTTGGGCTCAAGATATATAACCCAATTGGTAAAATAAGTCAATATTGGGCTGAACTCTAATCCAAAGTTTGATGATCCATTTTGTGCAACTATTTGAACGAATTTTCTATTATCATTAAGACTGAATTGAGCTGAACTTCCAACAGAAAAGTTGTACATCTATCTCTTGACTTTTAAATTAAACAAACTTCAGGTCCATATGGCTTTTGATCATGAATTTATGCTCAAATTACAAAGACTGCACAAGCCTGAAAACATACTTCTATTTATTCCCTAACACAAAACATTAATAAAACAAGAATATTAACAAGAATAAAGTAATAAAAGTATAAAGGATTTGATACAAAAATATGTCAAAATATACACTTATCAAATATCATTTTATAAAAAAATTAAAAAAAAAATTAATTTTGATAGTAATATTGGATGTGAGATAAAAGTATAATGATTACAATTAATATAATTTTTTTTTTAGAAAAATGGTAATTGGATGTGATTGGTGACTGGAAAAGTAAGTGAATGAATAATGTATTAATTAATGTGATGTTTTTTTTAGAAAAATGGTGATTGGATGTGATTGGTGATTGGAAAACTGAGATTGAATGAATATGTATTATTTCAAAAAATTTACTATGTTTGGGCAAAAAAATTCATTAATGAAAATTTTACAAAAAAATCTTACAAGCAAACACAACCATAGTATTGGAAAGTGTTTTTAGTGAGAAAATGAGAAGATAAAATGAGTCATTTCTATTAAAATTGAATCAAACAAACATAACTTGTGTTTATTTGATGGCATAAAATGGAAAAATCACCCCGAAAACATGAAAACATAAACAAACAAGGAACATAAACAAACAAGGCCTTACTAGCTGAACTCGGTTCAAGGACCTTAACTGAAGATTTCTGTCTGAATTTCACAGGGCCTTGCATGAAAAAGATGAGCAGCGCATTTCAAGGGCAAAGTTTTTCCTTATTGCACTAATTTGCAGCTTTTCCTGGTACCTCGTCCCAGGATACCTCTTCCCAACTCTCACAAGCATCTCATGGCTCTGTTGGATATTCTCCAAGTCAGTCACTGGACAGCAGATTGGATCAGGCCTAGATGGACTTGGAATTGGAGCCTTAACATTGGACTGGACTACTGTATCTTCCTTCTTGTTCAGCCCCCTTTTGTGTCCCTTCTATGCCATAATCAATGTCTTTGTGGGTTATTTTCTGACGATCTATATAGTATTCCCTGTAGCCTACTGGGGATTCGACTTATACGGAGCTCGCAAATTTCCCATGTTCTCCCCGCACTTATTCACAGCCCAAGGTCAGGTGTATAACATATCAGCAATTTTGAATGACAAGTTTGAATTGGATCTGGAAAATTACCAAGAGCAAGGCCAGATACATCTCAGCATGTTCTTTGCCCTCAGCTATGGTTTGGGATTTGCTACTATTGCATCCACTCTCACACATGTGGGCTGCTTCTATGGAAGGTATTGCCAAATATGAGAACACTTTCATTACTTTCTTCCCTAGAGAAGACATCTTATTACAAGTAAATTTGAAAAAGAAGTCTCATAGACGCTCATAATCTGCTGCAAGACAAATCAACCAAGTGCTGAAATTGTAGAAAAAATATATATTTGAAGCAGCATTATTTATAGAAAATAAGATAGGGAGAACTAATTACCCTCACAAGATGAAGCAATTCCATGTAAAACAAATTTCACTCAACAAAAAATTCAAGTACCACGACTACCATTTCTTAATAGCAATAATCCAGTCTATTGAAATAACGAGATTATGATTCCACAAGAACATGACCTTAGAACCAAAACAAGAAGCCATCAATTAATACTCCATATTCAAGACTAGTTCAATATGACTAAGGATTCCAAATAAAATCGTAATTATTATAAAAATGTCATATTAAGAGGCTTTAGCAAAAATAATTGATAATCCAAAAGTATTTATATATTCAACAAAACATAATTCAAATAATTTGGATAAGACTCTAATTGGAGACTATTCTGGGTAGCAAATCATGTTTTTAAGGAGCCTCTTTTAGGTTGAAAAAAGAATTCCGAATTCCACCTTTTACTTTACTTCTCCTCGAGTCTTTTTGTTGTCTACATCATCTAAAACTCTTAAAAAACTTCCAATTTGCATTTTATAATTTCACAGCAATAGCGGGAAAAAGAATATGCAATCTTCTCATTCATAAAAACGTAATAATGCTGTTGACTTAATATAAGCTCTTGCTGAGACAAATAAAATATGCTTGTTCTTTTAGGTCTATCATGTGCTTACTTCACCACATGCAAAACCAACATAATGGTAGCATTTTGAGTCAAATTAATAGGTGCACTGGGCTTATTGCTTGCCAGAAGGAAGTAAAAGAAATGGATGATGGTGTCATGACATTCAATAAAATGAGATTATATCGCCAAAATTAACATTAGCATTCCATGTTTCTAAGGGTTGCGACTTTTGTACATTTCCCATCCACTCCTATTAGCAACCCAATTCTGGGACAAAGTACGGAGTGGCCCTTAATGTGCCATGATATGATCAACAAATCAGCTACGCTACACTTCATCCAGTTTCAACAATCATCCATGAACTTGTTGAAGAACTAAATGACTTGTAATCCACAGGGAAATCTATGCAAGATTCTGGGCGTCATGCAAGGAAAAGGAAGACATTCATACAAGACTTATGCGAAGATACCAGGACATACCTTCCTGGTGGTTTTACATAATACTTGGAGTGACACTTGCAGCCTCTCTAATACTCTCCATCTTCTTGAAAACCCAAGTTGAGATGCCATGGTGGGGAGTCCTTTTTGCCAGCACCATTGGCTTTATCTTCACACTTCCTATCAGCATCATCACAGCAACAACAAACCAGGTGGTTGAGAGTGTACTTTCATATGCATTACTCTTTCATGTTCACAATTGTCCCATAAGCATCAATACTATTATATATAGAGCGGGGTGGGAGTAGAAATCAAGGAAATGATATCGACAGCCCAAACATATAAATCCAAAAAGTGAAGAGAACTCATACAACAACTATATCAACAACAGATACAGTCAGAACAAGACTCATCCTGATTGAAGTAAATCAGAAATGCTTCCACTATCCCAAGCAAATTCTCAAAACCAATCTCATTTGCATCTGTTTAATATTTCTTTCCATGCTGCAAACTAAACAAGTTTTATTTGCAGACACCAGGCTTGAATGTAGTCGCAGAGTATGTAATGGGTATTATATACCCAGGAAGACCAATCGCTAATGTTTGCTTCAAAACCTATGGCTACATGAGCATGGCCCAGGCTGTCTCTTTCCTTGGTGATTTCAAGATGGGCCACTATATGAAGATCCCTCCAAGATCGATGTTTATAGTTCAGGTACATTACATTGCTCATTTCGAGGGAAAAATTAAAATGAGAAATTATCATTTGGGAATTAAAAATTTGCAGGAATAAACAGGTCACTATGTGACAGAACTCCAATGGCATAACAAATTATAGTGCTCCATTTGTTTCAACAAGCATCTTCCAGATCAATTTCAACAATTAGTGCCCATTTGTAAAACTCCGCAGATTATACTTGCATACAAAACAAAGAATGGCAAGGTTGGCATTCATAAGTATAATAGTAGATAGGTACACCTCTAGCAATTACAATTATACTGCTGACATACTTTTATTGAGATCAGTTTAGTCTTTCAGTGCCACATTTCCCTTTTCCTCCATTTGACAAGGAAGAAGTGGATGGGGATGATACCTGTACTCTCGTTGATTGGTCACTCTCTTTCAGTCTCAACCTTACGAGTTATGTGCTCGTTTACTTCTTTATCTACTTCCTTCCCACTTTTCTCCACGACCAAACCTGGGTTGAAAGAGACAGAGCACAAAAGCCGAGGGAAAACTGAACTAAGTATTAAATTCCGTAAGATTCAGAGAGAGTTCTTGATTCTCCCAGTATATCTAGATGTCCAATGTGAATAAGTAGTGTAGTCAAACCTATAAGTGATATTCTTTTACATACTCATTTGAACATTATTTGAAATCTTAAACATCTTTGTATGCTACATCCGATAATTTATTGCTTTGACAATTTTTGCCAGATCATAGGAACCATTACTGCTGGAACTGTTAACATGGCTGTGGCTTGGTGGCTGCTCACCTCTATTAAGAACATATGCCAAGATGACCTCCTTCCCCCAGACAGTCCATGGACATGCCCTAGTGATCATGTCTTCTTCAATGCATCAGTCATATGGGGTTTAATGGGGCCAAAAAGAATTTTTGGAACTCTTGGAAATTATAGTTCTATGAATTGGTTCTGTCTTGGAGGTGCATTAGGACCTGTCGTTGTTTGGCTCCTCCACAAGGCATTTCCAAAACAATCTTGGATTCCTCTAATCAACCTACCTGTCCTTCTAGGGGCAACAGGTAGTGTGCCACAAGCATTGAATTACAATGCCTGGATCATTGTCGGTACCCTATTCAACTGCTTTGTTTTTCATTACCGGAAGATGTGGTGGCAAAGGTACAATTACATTCTTTCAGCAGCTCTAGATGCTGGAGTAGGTTTCATGGCAGTGCTTCTCTATTTCTCGGTGGGCATGGAGAACAAAGAAATAGATTGGTGGGGTGCAAAGGAAGAACATTGCAAGTTGGCAACTTGTCCAACTGCTGAAGGCATAGTGGTTGATGGCTGTCCAGTCAACTAGTCTTGTACTTTAGCATTTACACTGTTTTAGTCAAAATAATGATTTTTCATCCCCTGTTAAAGTGAGTATGCTCAAGAAGTACACAACAATCAAGGGCAGTGGCAATTTACTGATATATGTAAATCCTGTGGTGACAATTTACTTATATATATAAATCCTGTGCCCTCTGCTAAAAAGCCTGCTCCTAGCATCAGAAGCAACAAAATGCGGAGTTAAATTCCTAAGGTTATCACCCATAGCATTGATGCTAATCAAGCATCATTTATAGTCCTAGAGATAGATTTCTTCCCAATGGCTTCCAGTTTTGCATGTGATCAGCCTTAACAAACAAGCCAAGCATTTGAAGTACACCCGATAAGTAGAAAAGGTAAGTTCAACTTTATCCTTTATTAAGATGATTACCTCAACTCATTGATGATGATTGCATTGAAAGCCAATGGTCATACTCATCCACACAAGTTATAAAGGAGCTGGAACTCGAGCACCTCCACCATATGTCTTAGCAAGTTCAGAAGCATCCTTATTCCTCAGGCACAATTTCAGAATATTGCATTGCATGTATGCAACAGCCTTGATAGACCGGTTTAATCAGTACGTATAGTAGGAATGACAGCAAACGCATACATAGCAGTGGATTCAATTTGATGCTATCAAAATAGAGAAGGGGCAGTGCTCTAAGTGACTATATTCTAGCATACATGCAAATACACACACAGACACAGCTAAATAGAAAAACTGGAGCTAAGCATCATAATTTGACCCAAGAGATAGCTGTGATTACTAACAAAGTTCAAGTTCAATAACTTAAATCCCCTTTTCAAACCAATTTCAGCTCCAAGATTATATATACAAATTACCTAGAAATAGAAGAGAAAACTCAACTAAGCTAGCATAAAATCAAATGGAATTTTAAGCTGCAGCGGTAGACTATTTCCCTAATAAGGCATGCCTCAAGGAATTAATCAGTGTAGTTCCATTAGCCCAAAACATAACTCCTGCATGTTGCTAAAAGCCTGGGCTAATAGTAAGAATTAAGAGCAATATACTATAAGATGATGCATAAACAGGAGCAAAACATTCACTTGGTGAATTTAAGCAGGGTAATTGGGCTTGGGACAGAGAGGTGGCGAGGCGGCCGTTTATGGAGGTGAAAGGGCCATTTATTTCAACTTTGACGGTGGTGCGACTGGCAGTCGCCGACACCGGGAGGATGGGCTTTCCGTCGTTTTACTTCCGTACTTTGTCTCATTAGTAACTGTAGTGCATCCGCTGCGACGAACAAATTCTGTGCCGCAAATAGCGATTCGGACTGAAATTGGAGAAAATTGGACGGGTGAGAACTGCTCTGAAGTTTGTTCCATTTTCATTTATGTTTCTCCTTTTTCTACAGGCAAAATTCATTTTCATCCCTGATATTTCAGTTATTGTCAACTTCATCCTTGGAGTTTTTGATTTTGTCAATATTGTTGTTCTGACCAAATTTTAATGCTAATTTTAGCAAATAAAGTGTATTGTTTTATTTAAATTGCTAAAATATCTTATGTTAGATTGCTTAATAGTACATATTTTTATATTTCTAAACTAAATCAAGTAAATAATGTACTTCAATTTTGTTATATTATCATCAATATAAATACTTTTTTTCCTTCAATTAGTTGCTCAATAGTTAAAAAAAAAAAAAAAGCAAACATCCAAATAAACAATATTCTGCCTAAAAAAGATAGATAAAATATCTACCTAGTTTGGTTGCAAAAATATTGTATAAAGTTAGCAAAAGAAGACATCATTCAAAAGGTATACTATGTTTTATTCTGAAATCAGAACATATTGAAAAAGTTTTTGAGTTGAATAAATCATTAGAATTCTCTATTTGTTTGGCAAAGAAAATAAATTATAAAACATAAAACTTTGACAAAGTAAATATTAATTCAACAATATAATGAATATATATATATATATATTTAGTGTGTTTTAATTTTGGAATAACATTTTTTGTTGAGTTTTTGCTATATATACAATAATTTTGCCGCCATGATTTATAGTTGTTTTGTCTGTTTTATGCAAAATTATTTTATTTGAATATTTAACTTTTAGGATGAAATAAAAAAATAAATATTGATGATCATATTACAAATATGAAGCACAACACTTGATTTACTTTACGAATATGACGCTGGATTTCTATTAACTAGTCTAATATAGGGATATTTTACAAATTTAATTAATAAAAAGATGCATTTTATTTGTTTGAATTTTCATCAAAACTTAGTCATGAGGACAAGATTGATAAATCAATCTTAGGACTGAAAATGAATTTGTTCACTTTTTTCTACTATTTAAACCATAGAAATTATATTTGTTTAGATCATTTTCAACCAAAATACCTCTTTTTTTTTCATATTTATAGTTATTATTTTTAAACTTAATACACTTATTATCTTAAATTTCAAAGTAAGACTAAGATGGGCTTGGGTAATCTCGTCCCGCCCAAATCTGCCCTATTTGGATTATATTTTAAAATTATAAATAAATTTAGAATGAATTTTCAAATGCGAATGCACCCCATTTAAAATATGCATATAATTTTTTATTTCTTATATATATTTATGTGATGTGTGTGTGTGTGTATATATATATATATATGAAAAATGTGTATATTACATATATACTTACATATAAAATATAAATAACACTCTTGTGAATTAAATAATAATATAGAATTAATAAATAGTTTATGCAATTTAAATATATGTAAAATAACAAATATGTTGAAATTTTTAATTTTTCAAAAATTAAACATGCATATATAAATTTTGTAAATAATTAGTTATTTGTTAATATTATTATTTCATCATACTTAAAAAGATATGGCAATATTATTTATTGAAAATAATTTTTTATATTTTTTTAAATGACAAATCAAATCTAATACTTCGTCGGGTCTCAAGTTCATGATGGGTTTGGATACGGATCTATAAAATTATTGACGGGTCTTGAATTTTGATAAATTCATCTCAAACCAACCTATTACCCTCCATAAAACTCATATCATTAAATTTTGATATGATATTCACAAATTTAAAAATAATTAAACTCCACTAACTAATTGACTAATTGCTTGCGATCTTAATATTATTTAATTGATGTAATATTAAAAAATATTAAGATCCATAAATTATCACTTTTATATTAAGGTATCATTTTCAATGCCATACCACTAATCCTAAGGCAACATTTCTACACCACTTATCTCACACATTTTAATTTCTACACAAAAAATCGATAACGCAATAAAAATGCATAGAAATGTGAAAATGTGAAAATTGAAAACAAAAAAATGAAAATGAAACCAAACAACTCTAGTTACTTAAAAGGTCAATTTAACAGAATGTTTGGTCATATATTTATTTTTTACTTCGGCCTCTTCTATTATTTAAAGTATTTGTTTATTTTTTATTTTTTAAACAAAAGTACCACTAAATTTTGTTTTCAATATATGGGCCTTTGGCCGTTATTTTCAAACCCAAAACAACCATTTTGTCAAATTATAACTCACATTATTAATATTTAATATAATATTTTATTAATTCAAAAAAATTATTAGAATACGATATTTAATTAAATAATAATTTATCTTTCTATAATAGGATTCATAATAAATTAAATATTAATTTTTTAATCCAACATTATTTCAGTAATGTGAAACGAAGAAAGTAATTAGCCAATAATAAATTAAATAATAAGTTTTCATCCCAATATAATTACACTGATGTGGCATAAAAAAATTAATAGGATCAACAAACTATCACTTTTATATTAAACTATCATTTTCACTTTTAATTCAACCATGTTTGTATTCTTATATAAACACATGTGTAAATATATTCAATAATGAATACCAGAATTTAAAATAAAAATATAACCAAACAAATCCTAAAGCTTGTTTAGTGTTAGTGCTATTTCAGGAAAACGTCTTCCTTCTCCCATGATAAAAAAAAAAATTGTTTGGGATTAATGTAACAATACATTTTTATTTTCCCTCAATACTTATTAATTATTATTTTAATTAAATAGTTATATTATTTATTATACCCCTACTAATTACAATAAATTATATTATATCATATTTTTTACAATAAAAATCTAATATATTATTATTTCCACACATTCTCTAATCTCATTATCCATAATACATTATCTCAAAATAATTTCTTTGAAATTCTGTAAATTACACCAAGAAAAGCCGTAAGCGTTTAAATTTGGTTTGGTTTCCCTCAAATAAATTTCAATAATTGCTCGAAATAGACATGATTAATTGGAGTAATTTTTTCCAGGGAGTATTTCAAGATGTCAAAAGATTAATTAAGTATAGCTAATCATCAATTTAAAGCAGACAAGAATAACTAATACCCATGCACAAGTACAACTCACATTCAAATATTGAAATAATTATAGAATATGGAGGTCTCAGCCAATCTATTTGGGGAATACATCACAGGCAAATGAAGTTAGGATGGCCCACCTATTTGGATTGGGTAAAAATAATAATGAAATGGGTTTCGATAAATTTATTAAAATTTAAAATATTTAAAAACTCAAAATTCGCTTTACCTCGAATTCGTCAGATTCGACTTAGATCTGCTAAACTTGTTTTTATAATTTTAAAAATATATATTTTAAAAAATAATATTAATATTTTTTTAAAATATAATATTATATAAATATATATATATTAAAATAAAAAAAATAAAAAAATAAAAAAATAAAGAGAATGGAACAAATTTAAAAATTAAAAATCAAAACTCGCCACATACCCGTTTATATTTTCTCGAACTTATCTCACGCGTACCCATTGCCACCCCTACTCAATATTATTAATGGGTCTGAATTGAGCATTCGTCCATCATTTTCAAACCCGACACGATTCAAATTTAATTCGTTATTTTTTTAATTATTATACATAATTATATGATATTTTATTTAGAAAAATATTTTTTTAAAAATTATAATTTTTAATATTTTTTAAATTATAAAAATGGATCTAACGAATTTATCCATCGAATTTAAATATAAAATAAGTCTAACTCTAAATTTTTAAAAATCTTAATAAATTAAATTTTAAATTCAAATAAATTCAATTTAAATCCGACCCTCTTTCATCCATTGACCCAATGGGTCAAACTTAAAATGGGTTCCACTAGTTATATGTGAATCAAATGTTGAACACTTTGACTAATGTATTATCTTAAAATTTTTTAATTAAAATTGTCAAGTTATAATTGTACTTTCTTCATCATAACTTGAATTGAATGATCCATCCAATAAATTTAAATGAAATTGTCAAGTTACAAAATTATACTGTCTTTAGCACCAATTGAATTGAATGATTCTATTTTCACAATATGTTCATATATACTTTCTTTATCACAAGTACATTATATGCTTATTTTCTATTTGTCAATGCCCTAGGCACAGAGAAACACCGGAAGCACTGAATCCCCAACTCGGCTTTCTTTGATTTAAAAATTCTCGTACGTATTTCATGCTCCCAGATATTTTCTTCTCTCTCTTCATCTTTCTTGCTTGCCAGCATATGGTGTCCAACAGTAATCACATTCACAGATAATGTGAAAAACTATATTACCTTGCTGTGTTGTCCAACCTTTTCCTTTTCATCGGGAAGGTGCGATTGTGCATCGAGAATCTCCATCTACGCATTGTTGATTGTGAGACATTACATATAACTCAATATCGTTGCGTTTGTATGTATAGGTTAAAGAATCTTGAAGAAGTGGGTAATACTTGTTCAATTTAATCTTTTTCTTTTTTGGGTTTTTCTTCTTTCCAACTTTAAGGCTTGAGATGTTGCTTGTTTTCCTGATATTTTCATCGGCTACTTCAGTATAATATTCCGTTTCTTTTACTCTTTGGTGGCGTCAACTGGGGTTTTGTAATTTTGTTTCTGGGATATCGTTTTATATTCTTGATTTTAATATTATATTGATCTGTTGGAGGAGTAGGAATAATTGTAATTTGGTTTATGTTTTACGTACATGCATTATAATCTCCTGTTTTCTACTAGTTATTTCATTGTACAATGTTATCGATATTTGTGTCATAAATGAATTATTTCCCTGACTGGTTGTTTGATTGTTTGAATATACTTTCAGGGTTTTAATCTGCTTCCTCCCTGTAAAGATTATGAAGGGATATAAAATTCTTGAAGCTCGCACGATATATAAGGTAAAAAACTACAAATCTTGATTTTGATTGGATCCTTCGTTTGATTCGGCTTTTTTACGCCTTGTGGTGGAATTAAAAAAATGTTACAAAATTACCATCAAATTGGGGTAATTTCAAATCATAGGTGAAACGGAGATCTTCATTTTGAAAGCGTGGGCTGTAAATCAGTTTTTGCTTAATGTACAACTCCCCTTCTTTTCTCATGCACACAGAAGAGATTTATCAGTTAGCCTTTTTGCCTCTCTCCTTTCCTATACGATCGGGTAGTATTTCCGGGGCACTCTCTTTTCCGAACAACTTTTTCTTTGGAATTTCAACATTAGACTAAGTTTGTTTTTGTATGATATTGGTTAGTTGTATGCATGTGATTAATTAATTATATTTTTTAAAAATTAATTTGGTTATGAAATTTTTCTACAGCTTTACGGTAAAGTTAAATTATTTATCTAACAAAATTAACATTATTTGTGCAGTTTGGTTAATTGATATTTTTTTCGAAAAAAATGAAATTGCGGTTGTCATAATCCAGAAAATAGGTATGATATAAATTTTTAAAAATAATATATAGTTTCTTTTATCATGATATAGGTTGTTGGTATGAGACTTAAATACTTATGTTTGTCTGAAAATTAATGTTTCATTCTCGAAATTTTTTATACTGGAAGTGTTTAATTTATTACACCATTTATTTTTAATTTCATATTGTGTTTATGTTTATTGTTTTTACTGTTGAAAATCTAATATTTTACAATGACAAAAACATAGGTGATAATTTAGAAAATTAATATTTTTTATAGCTCCATTGGTCAGACCCTGCCTTTTCAATTTTTTTTGTTTCTTTTATGGAAGTGTGGTTTGAAGCCAGGCCTTTCAAAGGCGTTTAACTTCTTTTTAAAACAGGTTTTATGGTATTTGAAGGTGTGGTTTCAGGTCACGTCTTTTACATTTTTATTATATTTTAAAAAAACACATTTCTGTTTCTCACACTATGCCTCCTAAACCCCGTCTCTTTTTTCTTGTATTTATAATGAAATTTAAGTTTAATAGAAGGGGATTCGGGGGCAAAATGGGTCAATTTTTTGGATTCTTAATTCAATAACAATAATAAACATAAATACAAATAAAATATGCAAAAAATAAATATTTAAAGGTGTAGAAAAAAAATCATAAACAATTTAATTTTAAAGAAATATAAATAATTAATCACATACCATCAACCAATCAACCAACCAATATCATGATAAAAACTACATATTATTGCAAAACATTTATATCATACCTTTCTACTAGACTCTAATAATTTCAACTTCGTTATGAGTAATGTCAATCAAACAAGCTGCGTAAATAATTTAAATTTTGTTAGATAAAAATTTAAATTTACAATATAAGAAGAGTAATACAATTTTAATACAAAAACTTACCCTTTTAAGCATGAAGTTTCAAATAAAATGCTGCTGAGAAAGGGGAGAGCACGGAAAAACTAAAAAAATAGCGAGAGCATAAAAAAAGAGAGTCTCTGAGTGTCTCTGTGTATAATAAAATAAAGGGAGAAACTAAAGAAAAGAGAAGGGAAGCTAATTGAGAGAGTCTCTTTTTTGTGTGTGAGAAACTGAAGAAAAGAGAGGGAGAGTTGTATGCCTGTGCTGCATGCTGCATATAAGAGACTGAAGAGAAAAAAGGGGGAGCTCTTAGCGTATAAGAGAGGAGAGGGGAAACTGATTTGCAATTTTAACAATTTCTTTTTTTAAATTATTAAGTGTAGTGCAGCAACTGGTCACCATCGCATAATCGCTGCACTGAACGAGGTCTGGCGGCCTGAAGTTGTTTGTGATTGTAATATCTAGAAGGTAGTTTGTCAAGAGGTGTTAAGAGTGCTTTGGTAGCTCTTAGTTGGAAGCTATGAAATTGAATGTACCTGCCTTTCTACATCATTTCTTTTCCTTTTGTAAATGCGTGCATTCATTGCCTACAAAGTATCCAATCTTGTTATCTCTTTACTGTTTTATTTATGAAAGCTTTACCAAGTTGATAATATTTTGCTACAAACACCGAGCATTCATTTGAACTTTGTAAGATTAGTAGGGTTGTTAATCTTTAGAACTCTTGCTTAGCATGGTGTTAGGTATAAAACAGAGACCTGCCAACCTACATTAACATTTTAATGTTTTTCTTTGGTTTGTATTTTAATACTAGCTTTATACATGTATGACTTGATGTTTATTATGGTAAAGGAAATATGTGTCAAACAACCTAATATGTGAGCAGAGTTGCATCATCTTTGGGCCTATTCGCAAGAATAGTTACAGTCAGATGTTTGCGAATTATGGGATGAACCCCTGAGTATAAGATGAAAAGTCGATATTTGTATGCTTTTACACTCTGAACAGGGCTGAGTTCATCGAAAAATGATGGTTATGTCTTATGTTGGCATTGTTTTCAAAAGGAGAGAATTACATACCCCTCGGTGTACTGACTCAATCTAGTTGATTATCTTGTTTACTTATGTGTGATAATAACAGTATGGTTAATGTGTTGAGGAATCAAGTGATGCAATGGAGCAAGTATTGACGAAAAGACACAAGAGGAATTCGCCATTACATTCCATGTAAAGGAAAGTGATTGAATCAGAAGATTTGATGGTACATTGTTTCTAAGGAAAGTCTTAACATTACCCCATAGTATTGTGATAATAGCCCAATAACTTTTCCTGTTATATTTAAATATGATTATTCTTATGCAATTATCTTGTTGAGGACTCAATGAAGCATGTGGATCCATCACAGAGCTTTGTGTTGTTAGTTCAGTTATCCCATTGTATTTGGATTATAGATTGATGAGAGACAACTAGATTAAGGTGGTTACTTTTGTGATATAGAGCAGGAAAATGTGTTGCTATTGAGGTTCAATGCCATTATGGTATTGCACTTGCAGCCTTGATGAAGAATGAGTCAGGCTTGCACTCAAAGGAGATGCCCAAGACATGAATAAACAAATTTTCCCCTTTCTAAAAAGCTTAAGTTTGTAGATAATATGGCCAAATTGACAAGTTCTCCATGGGTTCATCTTAACTTTGAATGCCAGAGTGGGAGTAACATCTGGACTACCTGTAGATTGGAAATCCTTCTTCACTGGTTGCAAGTTTTGTTACTCAAGATAGCATCAGTTAGTGTCATGCATGATTAGTAATATCCATCACATTAAAATATCGTTAGAGGTTGGTTCTTCGTCTGTTGTCTAATTTCTTGCAACTTCTTATTTTACCTTGGAACGAAGTAAGTTAGACGCTTTCTCAATTGTTAGACTGTAGTCATAACATATGAATTCTTGTTGTTACTATTCTGGAGCAATGTAATTAAGCCTAATTGTATTTTCTAACAAGCTTGAATATCTCCCGCTCTTTGACGTACTAGAGATTAATTAGGTAAAATTGAGCTGGTAATACATATGGAGTATATAATCACAAGTTAGTGCTTTTAGATTTCATGAGCCCCTGCACTATGCTGAGTTCTTTACCTTCTAAGGATTCCAAACTTTATACATATTGGTATGCAGTTTGTGATAAAATTACTGGATTGGTCTGTGTCATGGCAGCTCATGGCTGTAGGCATCTGTCAAGCAGACATGCTATTTGTGTAGACTCTCAATTTACCTGTTGAAGGTGCAGATAATTTTTTATTTATTTGCTTGTAATTGTTGATGTGCTCTATTAAAATATAGGCATATGCTGATGAGTAACAAGCTTGATACAACTATACATTGTGCCTTAGTCAAACATGTTAGAGGAAAGTATCTGGTATAGGACCTCTTCATCACTAGTGATCCGCACACCAATTTTACTTGGATTCACAATGTAATATTAAGACATGCTTCTCATGGTGATGCTGCTACAGTTGGGTGCAGGACCTGTAGTTTAAGTTTGTGAACTATTATCAACTGCAAAGACAGTATTTGCTCACAATATATCTTGATGGACTACTTCTTTCCACTTTTCTTGTTTCTCTTGTAAAAAGGCGAGTTTAGTAACCACCTGCACTGAAGTCATCAACTTTGGTCATGTCTCCTCTCAATGGGTACTATATTTATCTAACAAGCCTAAGTAGAGACTATAATTGTAGACATCAATTGTTGCAACATTTGGCTAAATAAACCTTAAATATTTCATGTTTCTCCCTTCAGCATTTTTTATGTAACTTTACATAGTTGTTCATGGAACAATTTACATAAATCTTTCCATATGATTTCATCAAACAGGGTGACTGTGATGCTGTATGCCCATTCATCTTGTTACTCCCATAAGATTCCCAGACCGTTGGAACCAGTCTTTGAACTGTAGGACAAGTTGATACAGAACTGGTAAATATCCAGTCATAAATATATCTATCAAATAGGCATCTTTAAAATTGGGCTACCTCAACTTCATCACATTTTTTGGCGTGTCATTTTTCTGATTTTGTGGCTGGCTTAGCTCAAGACTGGTGGGTACGTGCAAATCATACTCATTGTTGATGCCGTGTGTAATGTGGGGAATCCTGTTTGCTTCACTTATGCCCCCCGGACCATAAACCTGGATCAGAACTTGAGTTAAGTGTAACTGGGAATTATTTTCACCTACCTACCCTACATTTTTATTCGTTGTACAACTTTTGTTTGGGTTCTTAATCTAGTCTGCCAATACCTTTTTCTTCAATTCTGCGTTCTCCTGATGAACAAGGTTCACCTTCTTGTATAGTTCTATATTTTCTTGATGAATCAGGTTTCCCTGAAACAAGATTAATGTTGTTATTCTCACATCTAAATGTGAGTGCAAAACAAAAATTAGAATATGTAACTTTTTCAAAAGAGGACCTTCTGATTTAACTCTTTGATTTCATCAGTCAGAATTTGTTCCTGTTGCAAAAAAAAAATAAAAATAATTCATTAAGAACCTTTTTGTACTCAAGCTGTCCATATAGATAACTGATGCTTATGCTAGATAGAGTGGGTGCTTGCCTTTTTCATACGCATGCCTTTCAAACTGATTTCAAGTTGATTTTCCAGATTTTGGAGGTCTTTGATGCTCAATCCAGAAAGTTCTTCTCCCAAAAGCTGCCTGCGATTATAAGAGAAGAGGCATGTGATTTGTTCTGTGTTGTTCCTTTTGTCTTTTTCGGATTTATAGATGTAGGATGAGAGGTATCACCTTTTTTTGGGAACTCGGCTGCCTATTTAATTTCTATAATCAAATTTCGTTATGCGTATTGGATCTTCCATCATTTTTATTGCATTTTCTATGTTCCAAGAGTCTTTACAAGCAGCACAGTGGAATATTCTTTGAAACCCGAAACTAAAAATTTCTGCTAGTCTATTAACTCTGAAAACAGTTGCAAAGTAATTTATCCCATGAGCGATGATATTTTTGCAATTGGAAGGGACATTAACAAGTTCATTAGATATATTCTCATTGATGATGATGATGCTATTTAGCTAGTTTTTTGTTTCCAAGTTTTCTGAATCCTTCCATCTTCATCCAACTTGGCTTTAGCATTTAACATATCATAATGTAGTTCTTTGAATTTGCCCCCCTTTAAGCCTCGCATAACTGTTTGTGGGAATGAATTTACAATGTCCTACAACTTCCAATTCATTCTGAGCTCCAATTGTGAGATTTTTTTTTATTTTATTCAGTTAAAAATACTCCTTGCGTCCCGCAAAGGTAATGTTTTTAAACCTAGATTGGACAGGCGGGTCCGACCTGTTAAACCTGAGCCAGTGGCAATGTCGGTTCACTTACACTCCAAAAGCAGGTCGCATAATGGCTAGTGGCGGACCGGTGAAGTGGTATATTGATCAAACTGGACAACTCCGATTGTTAACTTACACTCTTATAGTCACCCTTTTGTTTCTTTTTGGTGGATCTAGAGTGGTTGATGAAGAGGTGAAAAAGAAAAGAAAGAAGAAAATGGAAGAGAAATAGGAGAGAGATGCCGAGACACATGACTGAAAATAAGAGAGATGTCTGAGTAAGAAGAAAGAAAAGTAGGGTACAAGCTTTCTTTTATTGCAAAATTTTCAATAAATTTGATTTTACATACTTGAACTTGGGTGGATGAGAAAAATTTGTTGAACTACTTACCTCTAGGCTACAATTAGAGATGGCAATGTAGCTGGTTTAAACTCGAACCCATAGCGAACCAAACCCGGCTAAACGGGTCTGGATGGGTAATCGATTTTAACTTTTTAAACCCGATCGGATCCGGGGCGGCTAACGGGTCTTATTAGACCCGCCCCATATATTATTCTTCTACTTGTGATTTCATTGTAGTTATCCCTTTAACCAAGAACACCTTTCTCCCCCTTTTCTGATTTTTCCACCAACCCCATCTGTCTCCCCTCTTTTTGATTTTTCCACCAAACTCATCTCTCTCTCTCTATATATATTTGCTGCCTGCCTTCCATCATTCTGCACAAAGAGGTCAGGATGCAGCAACCATGCCTTTGTAACCGCCATTTGCCCGCCGACCAGAGATTTTTGGTAGGATTCTTGTAGATTTGATTTTTGCAACACCTTAAGTCACTAGATATGGAGTTCCCTGCTTCTTCTGTTTGTGTGAGGAAAGTCCAAGATTTTCCTTTCTTTTTTTTTTTTTTCAAATTTTGAATACATCTCTTATCTAAACTTGTCTAAAAGAAGGTGTAGAACTGGAATTTTCAAGGGCACTGGCAGTCATTCCATGGTAGGTAAAATTTGCTGGTCATAGGTTCAGGCGGGTTAGACCCATCGGGTTTTCGGTACGGGGCGGGGCGGGCTCAGGTTTGCCCAAACTTGTCCCAGACCCACCTTGTTGCCATCCTTAGCTACAACACATACTTTGAAAATGATCAATATGAACTCCGTATAATGTACTCATCATATATTTTGCAATTGATCTAACCGGTCGTACCAGTGACCCATGTCCCATGACCCAGTTGGCTGTTAGGTTTGGTCATTGACCACAATTTAAAAACAGTGCACAAAGGATGTCTTGTTTTTTATTTTTCCAAAATTGTTTGTCCTGAACTATAAAAAGTATAAATTTATTGTGTAAGTGGTTGCTAAACCTTCAATTTATATTTAAGAAGATTTAATTAAACCATTGTTTCCATAATACAATATTGTTATCTATGTAAAGAAGTTGTGTATGGATACAAGACAAAAGATTAAAATTAACTAAAGTCATGCCTTACTTTTAACAAAGTAATTTGTTTTGCTCTCTTTTCAATTCAATGACAAATTTCTGTTGATCAGCCTTTTGTTATGCTTTGAATTATGTGACTAACAAAAAATTGCTATTTCTCATAATTAATGTCTTTGAATGTACAAATTAAGTTACCTTTTATTTTGATAAATTTTGATAAATAAGGTTAATTTTGGAGAGAACTCACACAAAATTGGCTTTTCTTATTTTTCTAAGAAAAGTCAAATACTGATCCGTTATGGCATGGAGGAAGTAGTGGTTGCATTACCATAACTTGAAATAATTTTGGGTACACTAATTTCTTGGATGTCATATGCTTTTACTTATATTCTGAGCATACCATGTCTAATACTAATTGGTTTTGGCAGATGCCTTTGACTTGGTTTGTGATGAAAAATACTGCAATCCTTCAATATTCTTTCGTAGGCCAAGTATTTAGAGTCTTTATTTTCTGTTTGCTTTCAAGGTTAAGTTCTCTTCAATGAGGAACTAAAGCTACAAGACGACGGCTATCGCCTTATGAAGTCTAAGAGAACCTTATTATTGATCTAGTCTAAACCTAGCAATTAGGTTGGGAGAGGCTTTCATACCACGGTGACTGAGTTAAAAATCTTCCGACCATGACGAAAGGATGATATCAATAGCCAAATAAGGACTCTATCCATGGATGACTTAACTAACTCAAGAGTAGATCAAGGATTGGTGGAATGTATACTGAATAGGGCTCTCTCATGAGCTTTACGGTGGGCTCAGTCCATATGTGGGAATGTTGTGTATATGTAGAAGGGAATGCGATATACCATAAATAATGGCTCCATACGGAATGACCTTAGGGTTTGGGTGTCTTGTTTTTTCTTGTTGATCGAAAGAGCTAGGGCTAGGGTAGTATAGAGGAAACGATGGGTCTTTGGGCGGCGGCGGGGGGGGGGGGGGGGGTGTTACCCCCTGTGACCTCCTATTGCTTTCTCTATTTATCGTTCCTACCCTCCAACTAGGAGGTCACTTACTTGCTCTACTTTCTTTGGGGAGAGTAGCACGTCTTGAAATTTTAAAGATGTTCTGGTATTTGATAAGTAACTGGAACCCTTGCCAACCTGGTATGTCTTTTGTATTCTTCATATATTGTGTGCCTATGCGTGTATTCAACTTAAAAGTATAATTGAAATATTCCTGACCAGTAGGATCTAACTTTCATTGAAGCTAGAAAATGTGGTAGGACTCATGGTGTAAACCTGGGGCTTAACCTAGATTGGTGAATATGGTTTTTCTGACAAGAATACATGCCCGGGCAACCTCTCCATCATTGCTGATTGATTTTTGGGGGTAATGCTTTGACCTGGTATAAAAGATTTATTTGAGCTTTGGCTTGTTTTTACACCATTGCACTTGTCCCAGGTCTGCATTTTTTTGCTGCTTGAAAATAGTTAACTTGTACACAGCTGGCCATGTGACGAAGGGTGTGTGAGAGTGGCTGCTTTAGTCTATCTTGGTCAATGCTAGAGTGATTTATAAGTGAACCGGGCACTGACGTTTCTACCTGTAAAATATGGTTTCAGACTGAAAGCTCTGTAGATATATGAAACATATGATGTTACCTGGCATGCTTGAGGTTTTATCATTTACTACTAGATGTCTTGTGCTGTTTTATTTCATCTATTTTTCCAACTCTAGGTCCATTTTCTTCACTGAGCTACATAATAGAAAAGGTGCATGGGGCCTATATCATCAAAAAGAACTTGCACACTTCCATCCAGTTTGAATTAGATTATGAGCCTCTAAGTTTCAAATAGAATACTGTTGATTATGCTGTTTTGTGAACTTGGATGCTTGGGTTCTTGTGTTGAGTGACCATTAATTGGTTAGAATTAGGTGGTGCTACTTTTAGTATTGAGGATGTGCTGGTTATTTGACCATAGAAATATTAACACCAGTTGGATCAAGTTAACTGGATGGAACTAATGAGTAGGGTGCTTAGAATTACAGGAGGGTGAATAGCCTCTCTTCAAGCAATCTGCTGGTTCTTGTACCACCGTGCATGGGTAGCATAAATATTCCAAAATATCATCTGCTTTTTAGTTACTCTTCTTTGCTCTTTGTCACTTACCTAAATTACTTTGACAGCTATCCTATCTCTTTTTCTCAGTCATGAAAGTCTGTGTACAGGAATTTGAATCCAATTGCTATACTTAACACATCAAGTGGACTTACTTGTGGCTTTCTTGTAAATACTGTAGCTGTTGCCTCAAGCTTGCTGCTTCCCTTTTCCAAAACTAGCAAGAAATAAGCAAAGCAGGATTAATATACTAAATCTTGAGGACTGATCATATATGTTCAATACTTTATGTCTTTAATCAAATAGTTATAGAAAATTCAACCTCATTGTCATGAACATTATATTAGTTGGAGCAATCTTGAGAGATCAGATGCATGCAAATCAGCCTTGGATTAGATGAATTATTTAGTCAATACTATTTGGCCTGGGAGTATTTTTAATCCTATTCGTTAATTATTGCAATAGAATGTGTCCTTGTGTAGCTGTATCTTGCATTTTTCTTGTAGAATTGAAGCTTTTACCTTGTCACTCCATTCACTGAAAGAGGATCTTGACCTAGCTGGTTTAGGAATGTGAGTTTTTTGGCAACACTTCACTTGTCCTCGCCATCTATATAGAGCCTAAGGATGAAAGCTTGTGATCTATATTTTCTAATTTAAAATCTTAACAT
Organism: Paulownia fortunei; assembly: GCA_019321725.1. Lineage (NCBI taxonomy): Eukaryota > Viridiplantae > Streptophyta > Magnoliopsida > Lamiales > Paulowniaceae > Paulownia > Paulownia fortunei. The sequence goes on from CM033108.1 coordinate 2,495,087, forward strand.
CATGAGGCAGTACTGTCATTTGATTATAGAAGTGGACAACTTTACGAGATTAGTGGAGTGATTTATGCTTTGGTGTCCTTTTCCTTTCATTTGTGCATAATTGAGAAATGTGAATCAGGAAACATTCTGTTTTTTTTTTCTTTTTTCTTTTTGTGGATTCATAACAATGAATTCAAGTTATGGATTGTCTTTTGGATGTGTAAAAGGAATAATGGGTGCCAACAAGTACACAGAGAACTAATTTTGTGGGTGCTAACTCAATTCATGGAAGGAAGGAACATCTGGAAGAGAGAGCCACCAACATATTCAATAGAAACTTGCAGAAAACAGTCTTTTGAGTTGCTCTTGAAGGATTTGTACAGAGCTTATAGCATTAGATATTCTAATACATGAGTAGAGGAAGACCTTTCTGGATGATCTGCATCTTATGCTCTGTATTAGGATCTGCATTTTGAGAAAAAACAGACAAAACATGACATTACTTAGAAGACAAGGGTGCTGTTATTACTGTTGGTGGTGTTCGAATTTCTATGAATTCTGTCCATTTGAATTCTAGTGAATTCAGGTATCCGGAATGTGCTAATTGGAGGTTTGGAAAAGCTGAAATTGATACTGGCTTCATTGATGATGTCTGGATGGGCTGCCATGTTCTATTTAATCAGTTTGGAACCTCACGTCGACCTAATTGGGGCCCAGATGGTCTGGATCTTTATATGTTAAGCCTTGAGAGCTAATATGCCTAGTCTATAGTCAGTGGAGGTAATATGTCGTTGGTTGATAAAGATACTGATTTGACCATTTTGCCCCTACTAAATAGCCAAAATGACCAAACACTCCAGATCCGTGCATTTTTTTTGCGGATCCCGACCTGACTTGAACCACATGTCGGGTCAACCCTCGATGAGGACTGTTGATTTAAGAGCCTGACGTGACCGAACTGTTAGGATTGCGACACCTATACCAAAACTTGTGCGACCTACGTGGACCAACTACCATGCCTAGTTGTCATAAGGTAATCTGACTCTTCGTTTTCTCTTCGTGCACCTGTTCATTGCGACCTCACGACTCTTAGGCATCAGAGATCCCCAACAAGCCTAACGTGCATTACTGGTCATTCTTGAACTAAAAGTACTAGAGCTCGAGACCTAGCCGACCCGAACTCTAGTATACTGATTTCCCAAATCAGTCATTATATTGTGGGCTCTGATGTTTCACACTAACCTTGCCAATCATTTAGGTGAAAATGCTGTTATGTGGTAGTTATTTAAACTTTTGTTAGTAAGGCACTGGAATAGCATTCCTAATTCTTTAACCTGCTTATCACCTTGATCGCCAATAATAAGGAATTGCACTTTTAAATTGGATCTGGGTTATTTTCCTGTTGAATTAAACTTGATTCGAGAAGAGTGTTTGGAGATGGACAGAAATGCTTAGACATCATCTGCAGATGAAGGGAAAAACCAGGGCATTTTTTCTGCAGGCAAGTTTTATGTTCTCATATCAATAAATATAGATGAAGCATACTCAAAATCCCTGGTCTCCTATAATTGCTTATGAGTTGCAGAATGTTTCAAGTGGATATTATGCATTCAACCATACGCCAGCATGGCTGCATCTGGTCTAGCCATTATACCATATCTGCATTGATGCTTTCTGTACCCTGACTGGTTTTATCTTCCATTCTGATGTGCAGGTTAGAATTCTGTTCTTTCAGTACCTTTTACTTTTTAAAGTTTCAGCATCTGGTATCTAACATTAAGTGTTTGTGGCAACTAAATTCTTTTCGCTCAGTGTGAACCTTTACTTTTGTTTGTCTTAGGCTAAATGCACCTGAAGTTGAAGCTACTTGATGTTTATGATAGCCTTGTATCTTTGAGCTTAAGAAAATTCCTAATAATTAATGGAGTTTTACTTGTTCAATATTGCTCTTTCTTTACATGGTGTTCTATACCCTTGGGTACTTGTCTGTTCTAACTACTTTGGTTCTCTTTGAAAGCTCTGACAGTCTCTTCATTTGAGGTAGAGATTCTAAATAGGACTTCTCAAATTCATGAATTTAATTTTAGATACAATTTTTGCGTGGAGATGATGACCAAACAGAAACTAAAGATGTTAATTACATCTGCATAAGATATCCTGCATATAGAAATCCAAAATGGTTTTTCATTTGTTAACTTTTAGTCTAGTCTGCTAGTGTGTAGATTCCAATTCCCAAGCAATTAAAGTTCATGGCCGCTCTGGGCCATGTTCTCAAACTCGAGATATTTTCTAATTGCTGTATAATTATGTGTCAGCTTGAAGCTAAACATGCACAAATCACACTTATAATCTGTTGCCTTAGTTTTTAGTGGTGCAACCAATCAACAGGTGTTGGATCACTTTATCACGTCAAGTTTCAATTGGTAATTCACAGAAATTCGACAGGTTATATTACGGACTCTTTCATACATTCTCAATTTCCATAGAAATTTTTGTTTTTCAATATGTTAGCCAACAATTTGTGGATATAACATATATGCTATTTATCTAACGCTTAGGTTATGATCCCATCATTGTGTTGAAATAACTAGATGGGAGAGGACATGTCTATCTGGCCCTTGGCAGACATGGCACACTGACAAAATACTAGTCTTAAGCTTTAAGTCACAATTATAATTCACAAACAAAGCAATATCAGGTGCCTTATCTAATATCAGTTTTAAAATGTTTTTCCTAAATAATCAATTGCCTGTAGTCAAAATTTTAATTTGGAGCATCTTATGTTAGATTTCTCTTCTATTACTTCCATGCTGTGTGCTCTGGTTATTATGAATAAGTCTCACTTCGTTTTGCTGATTCCTTAGCTTTCATCAATGAATTTGGTAGAGAACAGGGTTAGTCTACTATTCATCTTATCTTAGATTTCTCTTCTATTACTTCCATGCTGTGTGCTCTGGTTATTATGAATAAGTCTCACTTCGTTTTGCTGATTCCTTAGCTTTCATCAATGAATTTGGTAGAGAACAGGGGTAGTATACTATTCATATTGATGGCCTACATACTATTTATACATCTTGAATAGGGACCACATACTACTCACTTCACTTTGTTGATACCTTAACTTTCTTCTCAATGTTACACTATGTTTGGTGTTATTTTGGGAAAACTATTATGGGGCAATGTATTTGGGGAGTGGGATTGGGAATGTGTGGAGAATAAAATGTATTTGGATGAATTGTTGGGAAATAATAATGTGATGTATTTTTTTCGTGGAAAATGCGTTTGGATTAACCATTTTCGCACTGACATTTTCAAATATCTTTTCATATAGGATTTTTTTTTGTTAATGATGTCACACCAAGTTTTTATAGTATTTTATATTGTTATTATATTATTGAAATGATTTAAAAATAAATATTTTTATTAAAATAATAATTGAAAGCTATAAATTTATATATCATATATTCTTATAATGATTGGGATATATATATATATATATATTATAAATATGTATATTTGAATTGATGTAATGATGGTAAGATATACAAAATACTAGTCTTAAGCTTTAAGTCACAATTATAATTCACAAACAAAGCAATATCAGGTGCCTTATCTAATATCAGTTTTACAATGTTTTTCCTAAATAATCAATTGCCTGTAGTCAAAATTTTAATTTGGAGCATCTTATGTTAGATTTCTCTTCTATTACTTCCATGCTGTGTGCTCTGGTTATTATGAATAAGTCTCACTTCGTTTTGCTGATTCCTTAGCTTTCATCAATGAATTTGGTAGAGAACAGGGGTAGTATACTATTCATATTGATGACCTACATACTATTTATACATCTTGAATAGGGACCACATACTATTCACTTCACTTTATTGAAACCTTAACTTTCTTCTCAATGTTACACTATGTTTGGTGTTATTTTGGGAAAAATATTATGGGGCAATGTATTTGGGGAGTGGGGTTGGGAATGTGTGGAGAATAAAATGTATTTGGATGAATTGTTGGGAAATAATGATGTGATGTATTTTTTTCGTGGAAAATGCGTTGGGATTAACCATATGTATGAAGATGAGGGAAGGGTTTTGGGGGAATGAAAATTCATTTTGGGAGATGTATCTATCCCCCAAAATACACTTACCAAACCATTTTTATTCCAGAAGTTGAAAATGCTTTTTTCAAAAGTGAAACCAAACATGGTGTTAGTTTTCTGATTTGATGAACAGTGTGCTTCAGGACTCCCTTAGCTCCATGTGCTTCTAGTTTGATATCAAAAACTTAAAAGACATATAAGAGGACTTGAACTACCCAATAATTTTGAAACTTTAGCAGATGTGTTATAGTTCAATTTCTTTTAGGAGTTAGTCAAATATGGACATATTTATACAAAGAACAATGCAAGCAAATGCCTTAAATGTACATCTTATCTTGAATAATTAGCACTGCTCAAGCATATGTGATTCTTAAGAGCTAGCGCTTCATTCGGAATTGACTGCATTAACTTCATGTGAGATCTTTGTTATAATCATGATTCTCTTCCCTCTCATGTCTCACAGTTGGTGGAACGTGGTGGTATAGTGCATATGGTAGGAAACATTTTTTAGGCTTGAGTATTAAGCTATGATATCATTTGTTGACATGAAAAATTATCTTTTTGAATAATTGGAAATTCTTGTAAGTCACAGGAAATCGAGCAATAATTCCTTTAGAAGCAATATCTCCCAAGAATTCAATTCACAGGTATTGCCCCTAATTATGTGAATTAAGGGAACATGTCCATTGTCTGCTGCTTGTTTCTTTCTCTACTTTAAACACCAGAACATGTTAGCGTCAGCCAATTTTTGGGACCCATATATTTGCTCCATCTGGTAAATTCGGCCTGTCAGAGCACAAATATTTAATTACTATGGTATATTCTTGTATATTTATCGGGGCTACGCTCATGTAGAAAATAGGGCGATGAATTTCTACCTCTATGTGGTTAGCTTGGGCTTTGTAGAATGAAATAGTTGAAGCATGCTCATAAGATTCACAAGACAACATTTAATGACTTCCTAATAGTGTTTCTTTTATTTTGCTTTTTTATGACCAAACTCTTACCTTACGTTGAGGTCATGTTTGTATGATGGTATGAGGCAGTATATATTCCTCCATCACTTGTAGGTGAGAATGAAATTCTTCAACAACCAAGGTGGTAGCGTAGTTGTTCTGGCCCATTTCTTCCCACGAGGAGGTGATGGGTTCACAACTAGCATGTGGTAGTGGTTCAAGTAGTGCGTGAATCAGTCACCTATTTGATGGAGGGGCTTCAGTCTGGCATGTTGGTGGGGCTGTTACTACAGGTTTCGTCTTTGAGTAACAGTTATGGCTCATCCGAACATCCTACAGAGAACTCTTATGGTCACGCCCTGAGATTATTATGTTGGTTGCTACTCTCCTGCCTTTTATTCTTATAAAAAAAAAAAAAGAAGAGAATGAAACTCTTGGAACTTTTGCTTTTCAAGTCCTATTTACTGGTCAGACAAACAAACTATATTTGCTGTTGCACTACCGCCCATGTCGCAAGGTCAACAGTTCATTCTTCTGAAAAAGGCAATAGGAGGCATTAGCTTTTGTAGATTTGCCTGATGCAAACAGTGCAATTATTTGATAGAATAAAACTACTCTTGCAAAGTTTGCAAATTTCTTGCCTCTATTCTGGCAAACATCTTGTCACCATTGGTAGGTAAAACTCAAAATGGATGTGCCAAATAGATTGTATTTGAATGCTTCCATGCGGTTGTTTGAACTGGACACTGCTGCTGTCTTTGCTATACGGACATAAGCTTTTCATTTTTGTCAAATCTTAGGAGCAGTTATCTTTTCATGCTGAAAAATCTAGACAACTAAGCTACGTTCCCCTGAAAATGAACTAGTTCAGCTGAAACTAAACCTACGACCAATGAATTTGAAGTTGGCAGGGAGACCACAATGAAGTTTGTTTATGTTTATCATGAATGGTGGTTGTGGAGGTACACCATAAAGATGTTTTGGGCATCAATTTGCTTGTTTGTGAAACTATGATGTACTCTTTTGGGCATCAATTTGCATAATGAACGTGGCATTTTGGTTTCATTTTCTTTCTTAATCCTTCTGGCCTCTCTATGGAAAAACCTCTTAAAATTGTGTATTGTTATAGAGAGGGTGATCAACATAGATATTTTTTATCTTTGTCATTCACTTTGCTAAGATTTGGCCACTCCATCACTTGTCTACAACTTTTCTACATTCATTGTAATCCCGTCTTGATTCTTTGGGATGATGACCTCCATATGAAGGAGAAAAGTGCAGATGATGTTTCTTTTTAATCATTTTTCATCTATATATTTTGTGTATTGTAGCTAATTTCATTCAATTATTGTATAAGCCCTGTGTGTTTGCAGGCATTGTCTTCTTGCAAGTACGGATCCTTAGAAAATTTGTTAGAAGCCTAAAAATAAGCTTATTTTCGCTTCTGAAAAATTATATTGCGCTCTTACTTTTAAAGTGCTTTTAAGGTCCTAAATTCGAAAAATGCTCAGAAGTTGCACGTTACCAGACATGGACTGAGGCTCCATGGATAAAATACTGCACTGGATATTGTGTTGTTTTGTCTGAAGTATGAACATAATGCTTTTGTGAATGTGGGTAACTAGAAGGAATTACTTTTACTAAAGAGATGTGAGATATGTACCGATATGAGTGATGATGTAGGACTTGGAGATGGTTGCTATTAATCCTTAATAACCAAAAATTGTGTTGAATAATTAAGTCAAAGTTGTGTTTGGATGAAAGATGTGAATTTGAGGAAAGGATTTGGAGCTAAGAATTTGAAATTTATATATATTAGGTGAATTTGTAATATGTTGTATGATTGAAAAATTTGCTCAAAAAGAGTATTAAAAGATTTGAAATTTATATTAACTTAAAATTATTCAAACAATTGCAATGAATTAATGAGAATTTGAAATTTATAATTTACAAATCAATCGATGATAATTCCTCCTCATCCAATCTCTCCACCTTTAATTGCAACCATCACTTATGAATCAAGTTGGATTTTTTATTGATTCTCTATTTCAATTGGTGTTTTATTTTTTATTTTAAAATTATTAATAAATGTCAAGTGCATTGATAATGTCATTTTATACACTGGTGTGTATTGATGATATTGAAATAACAGATGAAATAGAGTATTCTTGCTTCATCAATCATTCTGATTTAGATTCATCTCCCATCCAAACCTTTTTCTTGAGCAGGGCCATCCACAGTGGACACATCTTCCTAACGCTTCTTAACATTGGATTTTATAAAATCCTTACATGGAATGTTTATTGTTGTTTTCAAAAATTATTTTCATTATTGATTTATTCTCTCAAATAAAATTAAACACATATTGCGTTTTTCAATATATTTTTTTTAATACATTAAATTTATCAATACATTTTTTCAAAATACTTTTCACAAAACAAATCCAAACATTTCCATATGTTTTTCAGTCACTTGAATTATATTCAGCTGGTATATCTATACTCGAGGAATCGGGCATGCTAATTCTCTATCAACTATCGAATCCTTAACTATGATAAATGTTGTCGCCATAATACCTGAGCCTGCTAAACTTTGTTGACACAAGGCTTCCGTAAATCTTGCACGAATAATGTTTCTCATTATATCTAGTTTTTCTTTCTACCATTTCAGATGAAATGAATAATGTTTTACTTGCTTTACTCGTATCCAACTTAACTCTTCTTTTAGACTTGAAACTAAGTGAACTGTCTATGTAACTTAGTAATTTTCGATCAATTCAGCATATGCCAAGACACACACACACACACACACACACCCCAGTTGTGGGAAGCAAATCAACAATGTCATTCGTAAGGAAAGGACAATAAGTAAAGTCGAATTTAACATGTAAATCCCATGAAAGATCAGATAGATATAATTCATGTAAAGTACCTTGATCTCTGAAGTAGGATTCAGCAGTTGGTGATGCTCCTCTTTTATTTTGTTGTATCTTTCAATTACAGATTTCATGCTGATCAAAGGCAAAGAAAACTCATTATCTTCAATGTCACAGTGCCCATTCACACCCTTTTTACAGAAATTTCATCTTAGTACCTTTTCAAAGACAGTAATTGAATGTACAAATTAAGTAACAGGTCTTAATTTCCAATATAGTTTTACAGCGAGTGCATTCAGCAGTAGAATGTGAGAATCGTTTTAAGGATTATTGGTCATGTATGCAAATGTTCTAGCTAGTATAATTTAAAAAGCAAAAAAAAAAAAAGAGTACGTTTAGCAAAAAAGAAAAAAAACAATTAAGTGACAATAAAAGAGTAGTTAGCAACAAAAAGTCAAGTGATAATATTAAAGTTGTCAATAATTATATGTATTAAGTGATCATAATATTGGTTTTGTCAATAAAATATTTTTCACAATTTTAATACTGACAAAAAATCATTAAAAAAATAATTTTCACAATTTTAATACTGATAAAAAATTATATAGAAAGTTGTCAATATAGATAATTTGACAACTAAGTAATAATAAATATAGTTGTTACTATATTAATTTGTGTTGTTACTAAGTTTGCACAATTCTTGCACTCTTTTAAGTTTTTGAAAATCATATTATGAAAAAACAAAAATCATTGTTATTTAATAAATATTTTTAGTGACAATTTCAAAATTATCACTACAATATTATTTTTTCTTGTAGTGACTTTGATATATATTTATGTGTAGAGTATCTTAAAGCAGTTTAATAATACATGGTTTGGTCATGTATCAATATATATGTACCTAAAAATATTTCAAATTAGAATAAATTGGAAGATGGTTGCTGTTTTTTTATACATCCTTTAGGCCCTCTCAGTTTGTAAGCTCTATAATGAGAGTAATTGAGCTTTAATGTTTTTTTTTTCTTTTAAACTATTTTAAGGATTATACCTTAAAATAATCAAAAGCGTATCTGGGATGCATAAACTTTTCATGGAAACAATCAACATATGTCTTGTCCAATCTTTTATCCAATTTCTTGGGCTAAAGAAATGAAGATTAGTACTTTCTTTTTCTTACCACAAAAAGTTTATCATGGTCTGACTAGTAAATAATGTTCAATGGTGAAGTTTTCAGTGTTCTATCAACCTAAAATATAATTAAGGCTAATAATACTCTCAAACAAGCATTATATCAATGACCTGTTATGAAAGTATCGAATTATCTATTTTAATTTGATATTTTATTTTATATTTCACACCACAACAAATACATGTTAATATATAAATATTTTTTTTAAAAATATACATTTAACATAAATTATATATATTTAACATGTATATATAAAATCGAATACGACATAAAACATTAAATTGATATAGAAGATCCTCCGAAGTGCGGTATGAGATCTTCACTACATGCAAGTTTTTTCAATCTCTAATGTTAAAAATTTTTGCTCAAGAGAAGAAATCACAAATGAACTTTGCAAATTAATAACCAGCTGCTAAGACTACTACTAAATTGTTCTCATCCTAAAATAATCTAATGACAATTATTAGCTATTTGAAGCAAAAATATTTTAGTTGATGAATTCCTAAGTTGAAAAAGCCTTCTCAGGAAAGAAAAAGAATAGATTTCCTAGTTCTTTTAACATCTGCATGCATGACCAATTTTCATACTATATAACCTTTTTTTTTTCTAGCTTATGGATCAATTTTAATGATCACTGCTTGAACTTGCATTAATTAAAGTCATCTCATATAACCAAGATTGGGATTTCTAGGTGTGCACGTATGAAACACACAGCGCGTGCACGATCCGATAATAATAAAAGACAAAAATATAAAGGTTTAATATCTGGTAATTTTCCAAAAAAACACACAAAATAGTTGCTACATACAAAAATCAGGAGAAAAAGAATAAATATTGGTATTATAGTAATTAAGGTTATTAATAATATCCATAAAAGTAGCATAAAAAAGAAACAAATATATATGTAAATTTAGAGAGAAAGAGAATATGTAGAAAGTTGTGTGGAAGTTTATCAAACCTGGAGCTTGCAAAATCATAGAGCTTCGCAGTGCTGGAGAAGATAATCAATCCAACTTCAGCATCACAAAGGATTGACAACTCCCTTGCCTTCTTGAGCAATCCACTCCTCCTCTTTGAGAAAGTAACTTGCCTACTAGTGGAATTGTCGATCCGACGGATCACAATCTTCCCCCTCCCCATTTTCTCTTTTCTGCCAAAAAAATAAAATAAAATAAAAATTAGGGTTTCTATCATTTTTGCTTCATATTATGTTCTAGCTCAAAGGTATTTCATAATCAAAGTATATAAGTCAAACTTAGGAGGAGGACAATGATGATTAATTCGTAAAATCAATCGTTGATTTCTCCGAAAATAGAAAGGTTTGGATATAACAACATTGAAAATGAGAAAACATTTTTGGCAATCTACAAAAATAGAAAGAAAAAAAAAAAAAAAAGGGACAAGAGGGAGACACAAATAGGGCTTACTAATTTGAGCTTGAATGAAGACTTGCTGAAAGAGAGAGTTCTTTTTTGGAAGAAATCCTTAGAAGTTTTCTATATGGAAAAGCAGCAGAAAAGTGGTTTTCAAACAAGGGTAATACCACTTTAGAAAAAACATGGAGCTCTTTAATTTAGTTCACCAAAAAAAATGGTTTGGTTTAAATAAAACATTATCAAGAGTTTAATGTTAAATAATTGTTAGCTTAAAAAAATAAAGAAATATATATAAAATTATGTAAAATTAAAGTGATTCTTAGACAGACTCGGTATCAGACAAATGTCTTTTGGTGAAAGAGAGTACTTTTTAAGTTTTTGTAGTCGAGAAGTTGATATAGTGGCTTCCTCGTACACTGTTAAAAAGAGAAATTTGGTGAAAGCTAAAGAAATAATTTATAATTTTGATGCTGCTGTCTAACGTATAGATGAGTGACAGGTGGAGAACAGAGACAGAGTTTTTCTTCCACCAATCTGGGGTTTACCAGAATATAAAAGTAATGATGATAATCTTCATCAATAATTAAAAAAAAATGATATAATAATAATAAAAAAAGACCCTTTTTTTTTTTTTTATAATTCAAATATCTCAACTTGCCGCAAGCATCTTGAAAAGATAAATCGCGGGATATATTTCAAATAGATCACAAATTTGTTCATGATTGTATACATTTTTACGCACAAATAACCGCCTTAAAAATGATTGTTTCATACCAAATTCCACCCGTAGGTACCATGGCAGTACAGTGATTGTTTCATACCAAAATTCAGGTGCAGGTTCCCACCAGAATTCGAACCCCCACCGTCTCACTGAAAGCAAGTAAAATGTTGATTGATTCACTAATTGAGTTATGCCCGAAAGCCTAATATTTCTTAATATGGTTTACATATAATGAGTTCTACAACAAACCCTAAGTTGGAAAATTTAGAGCCCATTTGGTTTCATTTTCCAGAAGATTTTTTTTTTCCATTTACTTATTTTTATCGTAAACATCACTTATTTTTAATTTTAAAAATTTATTTTTAAATTTACTAATAATTTATATCTTTTCATATATTTTTAAAATTTATTTTTAAATTTACTCATCTTTTCATATAATAAAATAAATATATTTTTATTTTTAAACTAATATAATTTATATATAAATATAACTACTACAAATATATTTTTATTTTTATACCAAAATATCTATGTACAGTTGTGTATATTCACAATCTTAAATTAAGGAGATAATGTACGACATATGCTGGTATAATTGGTCTCTCACTCTGGAGAATCTTTTACCATTTCTTCTTGGATGATAATGCTTGGTTTTTAAATTAAAAAATATTAAAAGCCCATATCCCTTGGTACAAGTGTTCAAACCAAAACTGCTTATAAGTAATATTTTTTTAATAATTTTTTTTTAATACCATCATATTTCATCACAATTATACCTAAATGATATTGAGCCGAACTTATTCATTAGAACATGTTGAGCTTAGATACGAATATAATTGTATTTATAATAATAATTGGAAGAGTCTTTCTAAATATACCGATTTTTGAAGAATTAATCTTCTAGAAAATTTGGTATCTAATACGATAAAAAAAAATTGTTATGCAAGGTAATCAATTCCTAACTAAAATAAAAATATATACATCTAAATTATTCTCAAACTTAGATATATATAGGCTGTGATGTATTCACTGCAAGAAAAAAAAAAAGTGGCTAGTTAAAATGTGGATATTGTCACTCAATACATATTTTAAGTAAGAAGAAATATTTATAATTATTTAAATTATTATTAATAATAATTAATGACATGTGTATATATAGTGATGACAAAACATTATTGCATGACATTAATAATAATTTTTTATGTTATTAGATTATCATTAATGATAACTTAAAATATTCATTATTGTTGCTATTTGTGTCATTACTCGTTAATAACTTAAATTATTAGTTTTTGACACTTTAAAATTATCAATGTAGCAAAATAAAAATTATTATTACTTAATACATAACTAGTAACAAAATAAAAGTTATTATCACGTTAGGTTCATATTTTTGCTACTTAATATTTTGAAACCAATGTTATTATTTTTATTGTTATTATTATTATTTTGTAGTAACTTTAGTGGCTTTTTCTTCCTCTTCCGACCAATAGTATTTCGACTGATTAACCAACCCTTGATATTGCTGCTCAAATCTCCAAAGATTCCATTAAATCTTCTTCCTCGAGTACTTGTAATAGGGGAAAAAAAAAAAAAATTATCCTCGTACAAAAACAAAATAGAAAAAATAAAAAAGAAAATGTGACGTGAACACAGTTCTTGATGTTGGGGTTTGGTGTGAAATTGATGATCAGCACAAGCACCCTTTACCAACTTTGAATGATCATTGGTTTTAAAAGAGAATTTTCTTAGATAATTAATGCTTCAAGGTAAGGAGAAAAACCTCAGATACTTTGAAGTAATTAATGAAAAATTGGAGGGACAAAATCATGATTGATTAATACATGACTTATGTGTTGTTCTTCCTTTCTTTGTCAATAATTTATATTTAATATTTGTTAGGTACAATTAGTGTTGTTCGTACTGAATATATAACTTTTCGAAATGCTTAAATATATTTAGAAATGGATGTACATATATAATTAATGAATCTTCCATGTTTCATAATTTTATTAATACATTTGTCTTTTTACATGAAATCGTGAAAATATTGTACAATTCTCCTCATTTTGTATGGAACACAAACAAATATAACAAATATATTCGACAATTGAGTAATGAAATAAAGGAAACAAATAAATATTTACTCTGAGCTAATAATACAAGATACATTTTTCAGTTGACAAGAGTCTATGACTCAATTACACCACTTCCATAGGCTCATCCCACATTACAGATTCTTGAATTTCAGTATTAGTTCCAAAAGCTGGTGAAATGTGACCACTTTCCATGTCAAAAATCCACCACTTATCAACTCTATGATGATTAAAGTAAATGCAGTTCTTCTTGCACCCCACCTTGCTTGCAGTAACCCCCATACAGCATTCATCCTCAAGAAACAATGTCCTATCCCCAAGCCTTTCCACTTTTACCCACAAAAGCTTGGCAATATCAAGCCTAAATACCTCAACATCCTCCACAAGATCAATCGATTTTCTTGATACGAGGAAAACCAGAAGTATTTCCCCATCTGATTCAACTAAATACTCCCTGAATTGCCTTGAAACTTTAGAGGGCACAGCCCTGCTTGCACCAATTGCTGTGATCCTAAAACAAGAATCGATCTCCTCTATCACAACAACACTCCCCTGCAAGCTCAACGCGTAAAATTTCCCTTGGAATCCAATGGCATTACTGAACTGCATATTTTGGTTGGGAGCATAAGGTTCCTTAATGTTGCAGCTTTATAGTCCATGCCCTGTCAGTATCTTTCCCCCATCTAAAGAATGCAAAAGCCGGGGAACATGTCCCTGTTAGGACCATTACATTGAGATTATTGCAATCCTCTAGAGATGATGTTAGGGTGCAAACTTTGAAAAAAAGATTAGGATCCCAAGGTGGAAGGTAACGCGTGCAGTGCCTAGCAGGCTCCCATAAACAGCAATCAGACATATTGGCTCCCATAACCACTATCTGTCCTTGCGAATGACCCTTGAAGTATAATACAGGACACCACTTCTTGTATGATCTTCTCTTATAGTAGCAAAAAGGGTACTCTTCAATGAAAGAGATTTCAATGATGTGGGAACGCCCGTTTCCCTGATGTTTTCCATTGATTTCCACAAGTTGTGGCCATCGGGACTTGCTGCATTGCCTAGAGGATGATCTCCATGTTTTAGTGACACAACCAAAGGAAGTGATGTTTTGCATCAGATTTGGTTGTCTTGCAATCAGGCCAATGAGCTGGTGGGGAAGATTAGGCCATAAGTTTGGATTTGGGGTGGCTTTTTTCCCACTTGAAAGCTGACTTTTCTTCTTTTTTGCTGTTTCTTGAGCCATTTTTTTTTGTAAGCTTGATTGGGAGGGTTTGAGATGTTTGAATTCTCAGGCCTGATGGCCCAGGCTTATATGAATAACTGCAGCCGTGACCTCCAAGCTTTAGGCACATTACTTTACATTGTTGAAAAATTGGAGGAATTGTTCAATGTCTGTTCATTAATTTAAATATCGTCAACTTGTGGTGCAAGAACGAAAAAATAATACTTAAGTCAATTATTAAGTTGGCGTTTACTTTGCCTTCCACAGTTCCACTTCCACACGGCCAGATGACAATTATTAATTATAGGTTAACTCTATTGCTCTATTCCTATTCATTTTGCCAGAAGAATGGATCTCCTACCTTGATCTTTCCAATAGGGAGTCACAAGATCCTACCTTGATCTTTCCTATAAGGAGTCACCTTCTTCACCGGACGTGTTCTGTCATTCTAGTTTACATACATGTAAACTAGTTTAGTTTATGGTTTATGGTTTACAGACATACATCTTACCTTGGATGGATAATATAAGTTGTTGAGACTTTTTTCCAATTTTGCACTCCAGATTCCAGTCTATGGTTTCAGTGTCTTTCAAGTTCATGTGAGAATTTCTTCAATACATACATGTTAAACTTTACATTTCTATTTTTGTTTTCTAATTATTATATAAATTGTTTCCCGTTTACAAGGGAAATAGTCTCAATTAAATTTATTTAATTTGGTGTCATTTCAGCTATTTGAATAGCAATTTACTTTGCACTAAACTTAATGTAAAGCTCACAGTTAACTATCAAGTACTCTTCTAACGTACATGTAACATGTTTATGTGTTGTTAATTCTAACATAAATGCATAGAAAAATTATTAAAGACATGCTCATCAAGTTCCCTAATTTGACATTAGCCAACAAGGTTCTCACATGAACTAATTATATATAGCTCAACAGGAGAGGAGAGATTTAAACTCAGTTGTCTAAAAAATCTTTTTACGTCATTTTAAATGAAAATTTAATCAAAATTGAGTCATAAAGACCCCACATTGAACTTGGACAGTGTCATAGCATGCATGAGGATTTTTGTTTTTATATATCCTACTTTCACCATAAATGTTTGAAAAACGAATGATGGAAAAGAACAACTAAGAAACAGGTGAAAAACTAAAATATTCGGGCATGATTTAAAAATGAAACAGGCGAAAACACAAATTCATTAAGAGTTTGTTCGTTTTGTACCCACTGTTAGTTGTATGCTCTGTTCTTGGATTTCAAAAGAGATTTCTGCAGTCCCATTGTGGTCACATTTTTTGAAGCATTTAACCCCGGATTATGAACTTGGATGTGGGCTTTTTCTGTTTGGGAGTTTCAAGGAAGCTTTGAGCCTGTATTTTTCTGTTTGCCTTTGGGTTAAAGTCCTTTTATTCTGCTTGGTTTTCCAGGGATTTGGTACGGTTTTTATGTGATTTGAGATGGAAGTCGGGAATTAAAACATGGGTTTTGTTAAGAAAAAGTTCTTGATGGAAAATGTGGGCTGTTGAAATTATTGGAGGGGACTCAGATGTACCCTTGAATAATATGGTGGTGATTTTGATGTTTCACAATTGAGAAAATTGATAAAAGATTTGAGTAATGAAATAAGGAAATATATAAATATTGACTCTGAACTAATACAAGATACATTTTTCAGTTGACAGGAGTCCATAACTCATCAATTATTCCACTTCCATAGGCTCATCCCACATTACAGATTCTTGAATTTCAGTATTAGTTCCAAAAGCTGGTGAAATGTGACCACTTTCCATGTCAAAAATCCTCCACTTATCAACTCTATGATGATTAAAGTAAATGCAGTTCTTCTTACACCCCACCTTGCTTGCAGTAACCCCCATACAGCATTCATCCTCAAGAAACAATGTCCTATCCCCAAGCCTTTCAACTTTTACCCACACAAGCTTGGCAATATCAAGCCTAAATACCTCAACATCCTCCACAAGATCAATCGATTTTCTTGATACTAGGAAAACCAGAAGTATTTCCCCATCTGATTCAACTAAATACTCCCTGAATTGCCTTGAAACTTTAGAGGGCACAGCCCTGCTTGCACCAATTGCTGTGATTCTAAAACAAGAATCGATCTCCTCTACCACAACAACACTCCCCTGCAAGCTCAACGCGTAAAATTTCCCTTGGAATCCAATGGCATTACTGAACTGCATATTTTGGCGGGGAGCATAAGGTTCCTTAATGTTGCAGTTTTCTATAGTCCATGCCCTGTCAGTAACTTTGCCCCATCTACAGAATGCAAAAGCCGGGGAAGAAGTGCCTGTTAGAACCATTACTTTGCAACCATTGCGATTGTTTGGAGATGATGATAGGATGCAAGTTTTGAAAACAAGATTTGGATCCCAAGGTGGAAGGTAACGAGTAGAGCCCCCAGCAGGGTCCCATAAATAGTAATCAGACATATTGTATCCCATAGCCACTATCTGTCCATGAGAATGGCCCTTGAAATATATTCCAGGACACCATTTCTTGTATCTTTTTCTCCTGTAGAGGCAATAGGGGTAGGGGTACTCATCATGGAATGAGATTTCAATGGTGTGGGAACGCGCGTTTTCTTGATGTTCACAGCGCTGTTTTCCATTGATTTCCACAAGTTGTGGCCATCGGGACTTGCCATCCGGGCTGCATTGCCTGGAGGGTGATCTCCATGACTTTGTGACACAACCAAAGGAAGTGATGTTTTGCATCAGATTTGGTTGTCTTGCAATCAGGCCAATGAGCTGGTGGGGAAGATTAGGCCATAAGTTTGGATTTGGGGTGGCTTTTTTCCCACATGAAATCTGATTTTTTTCCCTTTTTACTGTTTTTTGAGCCATTTTTTTGAGCTTGATTGGGAGGGTTTGAGATGTTTGAATTCTCAGGCCTGATGGCCCAGGCTTATATGAATAACTGCAGCCGTGACCTCCAAGATTTAGGCACATTACTTTATTTTGTTGAAAAATTGGAGTAATTATTAATTTTAAATATCATAACCTTGTGGTGCAAGAATGAAGAAATAATACTTTTTAAGTCAAAATTATTGGCTACTCGGCCATCCATTTCAACACGGTCCATTATTAAATATAGGATTAACTACAGTTTACACCCTTGTACTATGGTATATGTCGTATTCACCCCCCTAATGTTCAAAAGATGACAAGAAGCCCCCTCATTTTTTCTGCAGTCATATCGTTCATTTACGGTTCTTTTGTTTTTATTTCAAAGAACATTTTTTATTATTTTTAACTATTTGAAACTTAAAAATTCGTTTATTATACACATTATATTTTCTAGAATGTGGCGTTGACCCTTTGTTTTTTTTTTGCAGCGTTTGGCTAGCCATTACAGATTTATTGACGATAATAACCCTTGTATGGATAATATAAGTTGTTAACACTTTTTTCCCAAATTTGCACTCCAGATTCCAGTTTATGGTTTCAGTGTTTTTCAAGTTCTTGTTGTTGGAAAGTGGGGATTTATCCCAAATTTGGCGTCAATAGAAAGAGTTTCTAAATTTTAAAAGTTTGTCTGTCAATATATAAAATAAATTTAATTTGCATATTTAAATTTTTAATTTAAAAAAAGAGTAAAATATATAGTTCGCATTTAGTGTATTCTATGAATTTAGTGGACTTTTGGTTAATTTTAACTAGTTTAAGAAACTTTCACACCACCTGAGCCCACACCCACACATTGCAAAGATTGCATTGGACGCTTTAAAGACGCACTTTGCACTTAACACGTACACATAGGAGTTGATAAGCCTTAAATTTTTATGAGGTGACATGGCAAGGTAGCTCAACATAGCAATCATGTAGCAGATTCGTCCAAATGGCGCTCGCATGACATGATACCGTATGGTTGAGTGCCTAATGGACGTGACCATATACATGGGTGCCGATAAGGTATGATCGAATGGTTGCCATTAATCCTCAATGCTGACGGGGCACGGGTGAGAGTACACACCCGTCCGATTTGCAAAGGTGCGTGATAAGGTTGTGAACCTTAATGTAGGGATGCGATCTAATAGTCCAAATTGATTTGAACCAAGAGACAATCAATCATGAAAGAGCCGTACTAAATTCTATAAATAGAACTCCCTTATTTATATCAATCTACACTAAATCAATTCATATTCAATTGATTTCTCTATTGTCCCTCCTACTAAAATATATTATGATATTTTAGTATTTTAATTCTCTTTTGAAAAATATACAATCGATATTTTGGTTCGTCCGATAAAATTAGTGTAATGTTGTACTAATTTTATAAAAGATGTATTGTATTTTGGAAGATAAACGTCCAAATTCCTATAAAGTCGTGTAGGGAACAAAATTTATCTTAAACAGATTAACTTCATACTTACCTCAATTTAATTGAAATATAATTTTCTTTCAACACCTACAACCAACACTTGCAACAATTTATTCAGTTAATATATGTTAAATTCTATATTTCTAATTTATTATTTAATTTATTTCCCATGTACAACGGAAATAGTCTCAATTAAATTTATTTAATTTTGTGTTGTTTCAGTTATTTGAAAAAACAATTTTTGTTAATTTTTAACATATATATATATATATATAATTTATTAAAACCATGCTCATCTAAACTTCCCTAATTTGACATTAGCCAAACAATGCCCTCACATGAACTAAATAAATACTTAAGCATTTTTTACTGCGTTTAAATGAAATTTAACGCACTGGTTGCAGCATTTATAAATTCCAAACTTGAGTCCCATTCGAGCTGCATACAATTTGGATTTTTTTAATTAATTTAAAGATCCTAATTTCACCATATATGTTGGAAAAATGAAAGATAGAAAAGAACCAAAAAAAATCATTTTATTCATTTGAGTTTTGCACGTTATTGAATTTGTACGTGTGGATATTATAAAACAAAATAATAATATAATTGTATATAATTCATAAACTTACTAGACAAAAGTTTCAGGTACAACATAAGTAAAAAATTAGCATTTAAATGTGAAATTGGTGAAATTTGGTCGTCTTTATGTGTTAATCACTCAAAACTCTATTACAAATTCAACATGACATACTCATTGGAGGACCAAGTTTAGATCTTGGCCTCAATTTTGAACTTTGGGTTGATCAAGGAAATTTTACTCCACATTTGATTTACTATTTAAATCATTGCTTCATATTTTGAGAATAATGATCAATAATTAAATAAATAAAACTATTTCTTAAATCTTGTCAAATTGGATTTAAATTAATTTTTTTTACAGTAATACACATCTTTCTAAACATTATGTAGCCTAAATTATCTAATTTGTGGTAAATTCAAAAATCTCCAAATTGTGTATAAATTCCATAATATTTCATGTTACATCTAATATAATGTACATCAATACTTGAAAAATAAAATTTTCATTTAAAAAAATAAAATAATTATTAATATTCATACACACCATATATTATTCCCTATTCATAAATTCATTGCCATTAAGAAAATGTCAACAGTCAATTTCCCTACCATTTATTGTCCTTTCAAATTACCCACGTCACAAACTCTTTTTCCTTTGCCCTTTTCTTCCGTTTTCCTTATTCTTCTGGTCTACAGACCGTTGCTGCCACTGATATACAAATTACAATCTTCGTCCTCGTTCTCTGCGCCCGTTTCTCGATTCCCCATAAGAATCTCTTCTCTTTTCTCTCTCACTCACTCTCTCACTTACTGTAACAGTAGTCGGTGTTTAGTATTTTTGCATTGAAGAATTTGCTGCCCACATGCAGATTTTTGGTCGGCTGTACCCAATATTAGTTGTATGCTCTGTTCTTGGATTTCAAAAGAGGTTTCTGCGGTCCCTCTTGGGAGGTCTTATTCTGATGGATTGTGTCACATTTTTGAAGCATTTAACCCTGGATTATGAACTTGGGTGTGGAATTTTCTGTTTGGGAGTTTTAAGGAAGTTTCTGAAATCTTGGGGCTTTTTTGGCTGTTTGCCTTTGGGTTAAAATCCTTGTATTCTGCTTGGTTTTCCAGGGGCTTGATTCGGCTTTTATGTGATTTGAGAGAGAAATCAGGGGAACTAAAACATGGGTTTTGTTCAGAAAAAGTTCTTGATGCAAAATGTGGGCTGTTGAAATTCTTGGAGGGGACTCAGATGTACCATTGAATGATAAAGTGGAGGAAAGTAGAGAAAAATCAAGTAGTTATCCTGAATCTGACGGAAAAATAAACACAGAGTCTGATGAACAATTTGATGCTGACAATAACGATGACGATGAGGATGATGATGATGAGTATACTGAGGAAGATGGTGAATCTGATGCAGAAAATAATGTGGATGATGATAGATCATACACAGAGGAAGATGGTGATTCTGATGTTTCAGCATTGAGAAGATTGATAAAGATTGAGCGGCGCAGAGGAAATGCAGCTTGTACAGAACTCGAGAAAGAAAGGGCAGCTTCTGCTACAGCAGCAGAGGAAGCAATGGCTATGATTCTGCGGCTTCAGAACGAAAAGAGCTTGATCGAAATGGAATTCATTCAATACCGAAGATTGGCTGAGGAGAAACAGATCCATGATCAAGAAGTGATTCAATCATTGCAGTGGATTGTGTGGAGGCACGAGTCCGAAAGGAGTTTATTGCAAGAGGAGCTGAAATTCTGTAGGCGAAAGCTGAATCGGCTTTTGAAGAGTGATGAAAGGGAAGTTGAGGAATCTCCAAGTCCTTTAAGTGGCTACGCTGAGGATGTTCTTGAAAGTCTGCTGTATAGCTCACTTGACTTCAACTTGACACCCAAGTGAGTTCGTTGTATAGGCATATTGTTTCATTCTTTTTGTATCCATGTAATGGAAGGAACCAGAAACTTAACATACCAATAGCAGCTACTTAGAACCAGTTGGGGATATTGAGAAAGGACATCATCATATACCTTCTGGTCCCGCAACCCTTCTACTCTCTTCTGTGTAATGAATTAATGATAGGGTCGTATGAATGCAAAAGACAATCTTTTCTTTTCCTTAAGGTATCAAATCTTCTATTCCATCTTGTTTACACTATTTGGATTCATATTCATGAGATAACATATGTTAAATATTTGAATAGAATTTGCGTAGTTCACACGAGCTGTGAATTTAAAGACTCGAACACAAGTAAAATAGGAAAAATGAAACAAAAATTTGAACTCTTTTCTTGATTGTTACATGGGTGAGTGTGTCTCAAGTTTCAATGAATAATGCATAGTCCGAAGGTGGTCCTAACCCAAGTTTCTTCTTTTCTTTCACTGTTTTCACTTAATGAAAGGCAATAAATTGTATCCATAATCATTAACGTGACACTAATGTTGTAACCTAAAGACACCTACTTCTTAGCACCATACATAAAACTCTTGTGCTCATTTTTTGGAACTGAAAGTGCAACTTCCACATCATAATTCTGGAGCATCAAACCATTCTTGGTTCCACTTATCCTGGCGTATATAGGCTTCGGTAAATAGAAGACACAAGATTTGATGATCGATCTAAGGTTCATTAATGTTTGATATAATCATCTTGATCGCAGGATACCTGTTTGCTGATAAAGGAAATAACATTCTTTTGCCAGTGTTGTTCGATGAAATACTAAACATTCTGTTTTATTACAACCTCCCATATGATTGCTGGTAACTGAAGTAGTGATCCCGTTGCAGTTTATTAAGATCCAAACTCGAGTCTGCACCTTTGTACAATGTAGCATGATGATTCTGTTCATACAGCCAGTTTATTGACATTTTTGTGCTTGAGGAAGTGAATTATATCAGGCCCTAATGTGAATATCTGATCTTTCACCGATTTTTATTACAGAAAAAGAAATATATCCAATCCAGATGATGCAATAGTCTGATCTTGCTTCATGTTAGGGGACGAAAAATTCGAGTAACCAACCTCTTTTGGGCCAGGCCAGGCCAGGCCACACCCCCATACCTAGGCCTAAGTCCGGCCAGCCAGCCACACGCATGTGTCCAAATTTACTGAGTTATAAGATTCTCTTTCTAAAGACAATTGGTTCTCAGTGTGGGAAGCATGACTTTTCATCTTTAGGACTCAATTTTGGTATTATTCTCATCATACTAAACTCATCTATCCTTACATTTAGTATGTACAAACGTTGAAAACACAATTTTTGTCAATGAGCTCAAAGGGGCTCGAGACTTATAAGTCGGTTTCATAATTTTCAAATACAATTTTAAATCAAGTCGAGTTCATGAAAAAGTTTAGTACTCGAAACTTAAATGCAAGAGGAGCAATGTTACAATCTTTATTAATGTTGAACTCATATCCCATTTAATATTAACGGTCTATCACTTTAGTACGGCTATAATTTGGTTTGATTATTTTAAATTGTTTGAGATTATTTATTGTTTTTATTAAGTAATTTGAGTTTATTTTATTATTTATACTAAAATTGAAAAAAAATCTATTTGGATTAATTTTAGACTCAGGGTTTTAAAATTCAAATTTAAAAAATAAAGGCTAGTATAATATCAAGGGAGTTTGGACAGACTCATTCGCCATAATTGACAACCCTAATCATGACTATCCAAGATTTTAGGAAATCTTTAGAATTCTTATTGCTTAGTTTTCAATTCGCCTCTTACCGTCAAATGAAATATGAATAACTTGTCCTCCTCTCTTTAAAAGAAGGAACGCTTCCAATTCTGTCAGTGTTTGAAATAATTTTATTTTATCAATATTACTATATCTCTAAAATCAATAATTTTATATGAGAAATTATCCTTATCTTTAAGTGAGATTTTGAAGTACTTTGTCAATCTTATTTTTAAGACACATAGAAGATTCTAATTCTTGATAAATTCAACAAGAGAAATAAATGTCAATTCATGCTAGTGTCATAAAGCCCGACTTAAAGAAAACAAGCGTAAGAAAAGGTTTAAAACCTTAAAATTTTAGTCTGCATTCGTTCAACCTCCAATTCTTGATATAAGAGAAAAAATTCATTGAAGAAATTAAGAGGGTTTTTAGCTAAATTTATATTCCATGAGTCCCATATTAATGAGTGTATTTTGATTAAATATGAAATTTTATTTGTGAATTGAAAAAGTAAAAATTTTGTGTAATTTTTATATTATTATTTTTGAAAGTAATAATAAAGAGTTAGTGGTGTTAGTGTTACATTATTATTTTTAAATAATATAATATTTTTTAGAAAAAAATTTATTTTAAAAAAATCAAATATTATTTTAAAATATATAAAAAATGAGAGTAATAATTTTGAAATAGATGAAGCTATTCGTTCCAAAACATTTGTCTTCTACTTCCAAAAAAAATGATTGTTTAAGTACATATTATGCCCTTCAATTTAATCTAATGATATGCAAATTAGATTGTGATTTCCATAATACAATAGTCTTAAATAGGAAGAGATTTTTTATAAATAGGCAAAAGCTATAACATAAAAAGTAAAACTAAATCATGCCTTTCCACTTTGCATGGCTATTTTCTCTTTCTTTCAAATCCAACACTTAATCTCCCAAGTTTTTTCCTTAATTTAAAAAGTTAATTATTTAGCTGTAAAGATTTTGCTCTTCTTTCACATTGAAAGTTTTTTTAATGACATACATATTATAACTTAAGATATTTAAATCATTGTCAATATTTTTATAATTTTTCGGCAGAAAACAACCGAAAAATAATTTTTCGTCAAAATCAAATAAGACATCCTTTACAAGGAAGTATAAATTATAAGATCATACATCTTATTTTGAAAATTTATGAACTCTCATCTAAAAAATCTTTTTAAATATTCTAAAATAAATTATAAACTCTCAGATATCTTATAAAATATTTTAAAAAATTTACGAATTATGCCATCTATTAACACCAAAGTTACCACACCAATTCAGGTCTTCTACAACATAATTGTGTATCATATTTTGTTACCATATATATATATATTGTTACCATATAAGGAGGAAATCTCATCTCTTTTTCCCTTCTACAACGGCGTGTAAATCAGATGCACATAAATAAAGCAGCAACTTAAAGAGGGGTAATTAAGTCAACTACTCTTCCGAGGACAGACTCGTAATTTTATATCTCCTCTACAAACCAGTACTGTACTTCTCTTATATATAAAGCCTTCGCGTCGACCCCATTTTCATATTCCCCAGCTCCCCCTTCCCCGCCCCCTCTCCCTTTCTCTCTCTAGACATATACATGCACATATAAATATAGAGAGAGACAGAGAGAGAATGGAAGGTCGAAAGTTCGCCGTCCTTCTGTGCGCCGAGGAATCAGAATATGTGAAGAAAATGTACGGCGGTTACTACGGAGTTTTTGTGCGAATGCTGAAAGAAGATGGCGAAACGTGGGACGTATTCAAGGTGGCGAGAGGCGAGTTTCCGGCGGACGATGAGATCGGGGAGTACGAAGGTTTCGTGATCACCGGAAGCTGCAATGACGCTCACGGCGATGACCTTTGGATCTGTAGGCTCGTTGCTTTGCTCAATAAATTGGACGCCATGAAAAAGAAGGTTCTCGGCATTTGCTTTGGTCATCAGGTATGTGTGTGATTTTTTTATTCTCACCTTATTTTTTTTTTGTTTGCATTTTTATTTTTTCAGTGCAGTTAAACACGTGTTTTTGTTTATTTGTTTATTCATGAGTTTTTCATTTTGTTTACTTTGTTGTTACAGTTTTTGTTTTGTGTGTGTACGTTGTTTCGTAGAGTTGGTGTTTGGACAGCTGCCCTTTATTTTTGGTTTTATGTCTTCTTGTTTGTTTCGCTGGTTGTCTTTTCTTACATCTCAAGCGTGACACCCTGTTCATTTTTTTCCAATTTCTTTTTTTTTTTTTTCTGATTATGGTTTAGACATTTAAATTTCTTAAACTGATCAACTTGCATGTCTAATCCGAACAAGTCTTGTATACGTTTCATTTTTATATACTGTACGGCTAAACAAATTGTAGAAATGTTATGCCGTCAAGCTAATATAATGAGTTATATACTTGGTCAGGTTATTAATCCATCACGTAATTCATTATAATATAAAGAGGAACGCATTTAATGCATATAAATTGCTAAGTATTTATTGAGCAAAGTGAGATATTTATTATATAATATCTATAACATTAATTTTTAATATGTTATAAAGGTTTGGTGTGCAATTAAAATCAATTAATTTATATCGTATTATATGATTGATGTAAATATATTAGAAAAAGTATTATGTGATTAATCGATTGTCGTAAAAAACGATCTCACTTGCTTTGTTTGTTTAAAGGAAATTGATTTCTTGCTAGGACAGCATGTGGTGAGATTGCTTCACGATTTAACATTAATTCTTTTAGGGAGAATTGGTATGAAAGAATAAATTTAAGTAGGAAAGATATGAATTTAATAATAGAATGAAAATGAAAACAAGAATCTTTACATTTCCTACACTTTGTATAATAAGAAGGAATTGAATCGAAATTCTTTGATGAATTCCGTTAATATGTTTAGTACCAATTAATAAATTATAGGAATGAAAATAAATTGAATAAATAACTAAAATACACTTCATGAAAGAAATATTATTTTAAAATATTAATTAATATAATGTATTTTGTTTAGATGTTTCTATATATTTAAATTGTAATAAATATTTGTTATAGTTACAATGAACATCGTATATATTTCTTAAATATTATATATTTATAATAATTAAATCATATACCTAATAGATATTAATATTTATTAAAATAATAGTGAATAGTATGCATTAATGTATATTGTATTTACAGATAAATTTTTACTATATAAATATCTAAATAAATACATATCACTTAGTTTAATATTTGAAATACTACAACTTATTTGTATAAAACTTATTTTCGTATTTAAACAATATACTTTACTATTTTATATAGGTATTCATTATATACCAGAATAAATATATAAATACATTTGTATACATATGTATTGATATATTATATTTTATACACTTATGTATAAAGTGTATATTAATATTTTTATTTTATTATATTTATTGCATATAATAGTATGAAACACTTTATGTTGTATTAATATTTATGGTATATTCACGATCCCTAAATAAAATAAAAATTTGAATTTTTAGCACTAAATTATACCTATCAACTCATTACATTCCCATGTATTAATCATTCCACAAGAATTGTCAGTTGCATCGTGTTTATGAGATATCCATACACATGAAATATCGATTTGACTATATAAACATAGATGGCCCACTTTAAAAAAACTTAGTTAAATGACTAATTCACTTCCATTCAGGGCCAGAATTAGTCAATCAAAACTTCTTGGAAAGCTTTCACCGGAAAATAGGACAGAGACTTCAAACTATATTTTTAGGTCTAAAGCATGGGATATTGATACTTGCCTAATCCCTGGTGGCTTTGCTATGCATGAAAAGGAAAAGAAAGGGATTGATAGTGGCAATCCTTTCTTTCGTGATTAATTTGCTAATGAACTCTTGAGAGGCTTACGCACTTTAGTTTATCTCTCATACAAACTATTAAGTACTTGTAGTATTAATATCATTAGTATCATTACTCATAATTAATTAGCATAATATTTTATATTTGTGAACACTTCAGAAAAGATTTGAGATAGGACTTAGATACTCTGACTGCAAAAATGATGCAAAATTCTGTGTGGGTTATAAGGATTGTGCTTATAACCCCACTTCTTGTAAAATTATCCCATCCTTGAGATTAAAAGGGGGATGACAGATAGGGAAAATTGGGTTTGAACCTAGTATGTCTCATACAATAGTGGGAAGTGGTGTCACTTGATAAACATGTAATTATGATTCTAGGCTAATTTTTTACTTTTTAAAATCGAGCCCATGAGTTTTGTAGGTTTAGATTCTACTTACAATTATTCAAACTAGCTTATTTAAATTTAATTAAAATTGAGCCTATTCGATGTTTAACTCGTGCTTGCAAAATAGTCCATTTGATCACATTTTTAGTAAATGTCCCCATAGTAATAAATTCATTCGAATATTTGAAAAAAACTTAAATAAAATATGATACTTTTTTATAAGTCCCATAGGCCATTACATTCCACGTCAGGTCCAGCTCGCTTTTGAGTTTACCCCATCCTGTGTTGGTGGATAGATACCAGTGACCACTAACTTCTGTCTCCTAATAGTGAAGGGCCTAAAGGTTTTATCTTGATGGGACAACTCACAAATGGTTTAGTGATGGTAGTTTGTCTAGCAACATTAATTATTCTCAAATTATTCTTACCAAAAGATTTATACTTGACGTTATATTGATGAAAAAGACAGCAATCAAGACAGAAAATGAAATTGTTAGGAATTGCATGGAAATAACAATACCATAACATTGGTGATTAGGTTTTAAGCATTCTGTAAGATCGCGCTAGACGAGTAATTTTAGACTTGAAGTTGTGCTAGGAATAATTGGAAATATCTGTTTCTTAGTATTGGTTTCTCCGATATTAATTGCTCTCTATGATCTTAATGTCGTTTAACATTGATACCTTCTGTTTGTTTCTCAATAATAAATTCAACTACACAATATAACAATCTTGTCTGAATCCAACCAACTTCAGAGTCGACATAGAATCACTTATGCCGTCTATTCACTAGCTCTTCAAATAGCATATTTCTCATTAGTGTCGAAGTGGTCTAGCACTTTCCATATGATGCAGAAATCCTCCTAATTGTTTAGGTCAATAACAGCAAAAACAAAGACAGGTTGTTTATGAACATGTGATGATGCTTGGTTCCACATTGCAACTACATCACAAAAGTAGAAAATGATGATGCCTGAACAATGGTTTTGTCATAATTTGAAGTCTCTTAGTAATGGTTTGCACGGTGGGCTTATTAGGATATGCAAAAAGTCAAAATCATTCTATCATGTTTCAATGGTTTACAACAATTTCTACCTTTATTTCAACATGAGTAGTCTATATATATCATGTTAGTTAGCTCATAAGATTACTGTAAGCCAACAGAGGTGAACATCATATCAACTTCATGAGATTGCATATTTCTACATATCAAATCATGTACATTGGCTTTTTGTAGAAGTAGACTTTTAAAGCACCATTACGTATGGGGTAAACGGTATAAGAAAAGAATTATTTTATTCAATCATCAAAGGGTTAAAGAGTAATTTTTCCTTTCTGAAAAACAGAAACCTTGAGAATGTTCAGACCAAAAGCTTTAATATGCATGGTGTGATCTTTGTTTTTGTATGTGAAAAGGTTTTTTTTATGTTAACTAGATACTGGGACGAGCTCTAGGCGGAAGGACTGGCCGAGCCACCTCAGGATGGGACATTGGTATCACCAAAGTTCATTTGCAGACATCACAGAATTTCAGTTCTCTGAAAATGCCTGCTTCCCTTTCTGTCATTGAGTGCCACAGGGATGAGGTTTACTTCTACCTGTTCCTTAACCCCTTAGCGAAAAACAAATATGCCCTCACTAATGTAAAAACCTCGTATGCTAATGCTAACTGTGATGTACTCCAATTCAATCACTTAGGTATGGGAGCTTCCTCCAAAGGCAGAGATCCTGGCATGGTCAAACAAGACTGGGATTGAGATGTTCACATATGGTGATCATATTATGGGCATTCAGGGTCATCCTGAGTACACTAAGGACATCCTATTGCACCTAATCGACCGTCTTTTCAACCACAATTTCATTGAGGTGAAATATCTTATTCCTAATATTCCAGAATTCGAATTCGAGTTTATGATGTTTTACACCTATAGGAATCTCTTGCTGAAGAGGCCAAGTCTAAGCTGGAAGCAAGTGAGCCAGATAGGGAGGCATGGAAGAAACTGTGCACCAGCTTCTTGAAAGGGAGATTGTGATTGAGACTTAGAGACCTTGGGGAACTCGGAAGATGTAAATATAGACAATCCTAGGCAGCTTGGTAAGAGGATTATTGGCTGCCGGGGAAACAGATAAACATTATTTAAACATTATGGTGCCTTATCTGGCGTAAATACATTTGATGTAAATAATATAAAGACAACATTAGATGCCATCGAATGGAGTCTTAACTCTTAACAACTATAGCAGTTGATGATGTCAATTCAATTACTAATTAGTTTTAATTTGACGGTGTAGGCCTTTTTGGTTATCATTTTCTACTTTCGTTGTGATTTATGGTGGTTGACCAGATGTGTGATCCCCGAAACTGCCAACTTAATCAAGGGGCAAACCTCAAATATTTGATAAAAAAAGGGGCTATGGTTAGTTAGCATCCAGGATTTCTCCCATTCCTTTCTCCGAAAACTATCATGTTTGTTTTACACCTTTCCCAAAATAATTTCTTATTCTCCCAAACAAAATAGGACCTACTATAAAACTACATCATTACCTTTTTTCAATTTTATATTATTATAAATATATATTTTCTTACATTTCAAAAATACATCATATAACATAAAAAAAAAAAAAACTGAAATGATATCACTAACCAACAAAATATTACAAGAAATAAAATTAGAATTTGTTTCCTCCCAAAACACAAACCAATTACTTTCATTCTAAATTCTTCTCCTAATACACCTTCCCAATCACTGACAAACACTAACCAAAGATTGCCAATAATATATGATTTTGTTTTAATGATTTTCAATAATCACTATCGCTCACAGACCACCATATTGTTGTACAGTTGAATTCAGAATTCGTGTATTGCTCCGAGAATATGAAATTCAAATTCTTCTAATAATTTACCCACAACTTATAAATTCTCAAAGGTGGAAACAGACGACCTATAAGATCAGATAAATCGATACCACCCCAACAAACCAAACAAAAGATTAGAGCATATTTTTTATAGTAAATCTGTATCTTTATAGGTTTTTGTTGGTATATCGATCCTAAACTCCACAGTTTAGTCCTAATATTTGCATACAGTGCACCAATTTGGACAAGCAGTAACTGGGGTCACGAATCACATACATGATGTTTCACAAGTCAAAACGGATACTAGATGCATGATGTGGTGGTAGTGCACCTTTTATAGGGGCAGATAGAGAGGCTGAGATTGTTGCTTGAGAGGGAGACGAAGCCCATTGACAGTACCAGAATGGGTGGCAAACAGGCAGGGGTTGTCAAAGTTGCTGGTGGAAAGAAGCACATTTACAGCAGCAGAGGGTAGCAAGAGGCTGGGATTGCTGCAGAAGCTGGTGCAAAGAAGCCCATAGGTGACAACTAAATTTATACTGACAGAAGGGATGGGCAACTCTATTTTTATGATTTTGTAAACATTCTAAAGCATCCACTATTACTCGAGCTGGCCAATCCTTTATATAACATGACTCGGCTCAGTAATCAACGAATTTCAATGACATGGGTTCATAATTCTTCCTCGAATCAATTAAGGTGCATACTACAAAATCATTAAAGCAAACAACTTGAGCACTACTGGCTATTGTGGTGCTGCAAAAACCCAGTTATGACACCAACTAAATTCAGGGTAAATTTACATACCTAGATCTAAAGCATTTTTTACCAATAAGCAACACAATCAAATGATATCTATGTTCATTTTCATTAAAATAGAAAGTTGAAAGTAAGTAATCGTATCATTAGTAAGGAAACCATGCAATCCCCATTTGACTTTATTTGTTTCTTAGAAACTGCTTCACCTACTCATACCTCTCTGCTAATTTGCTTCCAGAAGTTCTTAAAAGTACACTCATAACAGCCATTTGCTGGGAACATTAGAAAACAAAATTCAATTCCCAAGAAAGTTGAGAATTTTTTTTTAATAGTATCGTATCTGCAGGGTTGAAAGAAAAGGAAAGGAAAGAAAAGAAAATTATGCATGCACATAGAGCTGTTAGAAGGTGTCATAACAAGTTAATTATCAGCCAGTTAGAAATTCCAAGAAATGCTAAATATAAAGCCAGTAAAACTCAAACACAAAATGTCAATGCATTTTCATTTTGAGCAGATTATGTAAAAGGTTTGCTGTTTCAAACATTATTTCATAAAACTTCTAAGAACACCATATTCAATGGTCAGAGATAGCATCCACTGATGGAAATCCTCAACAATAGCTCCAAAGCAATAACTAGTAATTCAGACAATTGATGAATCATAGTTTGGGAAGCAGGACACCACATTTAAGAACTCATCACAGAACCTGAGTTTCTCCTGCATTCCGCCAACATATCCATGTAGAACTGACACTTGCTGATGTCGTTACCATAGCCATTCAGGCACTGCAGAAAACCAGAGTTCAGCATATTAACACAAGAACAGTCCATTTGAATTCATAAGGTGACTGATACGTGAAGCGATGTCCACATGGCCATTAACCACAGATATCAGGGATTCAGCAAAACTTGGGGCTATAGTTTAATCGAAACAAAAATCATCCCGTGGTTTTAGTTGCATTCTACTACAACACAAGTAATATGTTTTAACAATCTAGACAAAATCAAAACCACCTTGCTCTACATCTCATGTATAATGCCTCATAACACTGCAAAACACAGGTATATTTGACAGATACTATCTCACTACATATAATACTGGCCTAAGGTTTTATTACCCAACCTACTTGCCCATCCAACCTCGGAACAAACAAGGACCCATTATATAGAGAAAATAAATTTAGATCTATTCTCTGACTCATTCTGCACCACAGTATCAAAAAGGGTTTTACTATACAGTAGGGGATCTTCATAAATAACACAATTTGACCCACAAATAAATAACGCTAAAAAAACTGTTGTTTCCATCAGACTCCCTGTCAAAATTAAATTTCACAAACTGGACCAAGAGGGAGAAGGTAGTTTCACTTACATCCTGAAACGCCTTAGAGTGCACACCGCAAGCATCAGAACCACCCATGCTGGTTGCAGAAGGTGCTGGTGACACAGCAGCTTCAGAGACGGCTGTTTCATGTTGGATTGTGCGAGGTCCCATAACAGCATCCACAGCTCTATGTGCAACTGCACTTCCAGTACCAAATGCCATTCCTATAGAAATAAAAAATGAAGAAAACAGAAAAGGGCGCAGTCAATTCCATACTACAAGAGTATCCAGGTTGGCAGGTCATATATAAAAAATCAGCTAACTTCCACATACCTTGGGCTATGGTTGAACCAATGCTTCCAAGCATGGATCCACCGGAGCTACTTTGAACAGGAGCTGGAGGAGGAGCATGGTGGACTGCATATATGATACAGTAAAATCATGAGCTTGGAAGCAATATGTGTAAGCTTGAGATTGAATTACAATCACACATCACAAGCAATGATCTAATTAGGCCCAACGAGAGATACTAAGAGGTTAAATGAAGTTTTTTCAGTATAGCCTCCAAACTATTGAATAATTATTAAATGGTTCAAAAGGAAGACAAGGACCTGGTTGAGGGGTGGGCTACGTGCTGCAGGACGAGGCGCTGGACGAGCAGATCTTCCTGCAAAATCAATTATGCAAGTACTGAGTAACAGGTTCCTTTTAAAACTAGAGACTGACAATTACATGCAAGCATTTTAATTGTAAAATGAGGAACCCGACATGAGCATGCCATCTTACAAAATTACCAATAAAAAAGTTATAGAACTACAGAACTACTTCAGGAATTCCTTCACACACAAAATAAAAATACTAATATCTTTTTAAACCTTAAAGTATCTTAATCTATGGCAAGCGATCATGGCAAATAGGAGCACAATCTTCCAAGAAACAAGGGATAGTGGTGTTTTCACCAGAAAAAAAGATAAGATCTACGTTTTCACAAGATAACACGCTGTTTGAGACAAACTACCATTCAGAAACAATAGAGAAACAATAACAGGTCTGAAAATATTGAATAGCATATTTACTAATCAAATTAATAACACATTAAAAAGTGATAAAACAAGAAGACAAAGTCCATATATTCAACATTTCTTAACCAATTTATTTACTTCAACTGATTGACACACAGTTTAGCCTCATGTTGTAGAAAATATATACAAAAATATAATTGTCTCATATGCACACTCCACTGATTATGTAAGTAATTGCACATACAGGCACCCCACATAAGACTAACCCAAATTGAATGTATTAAAGAATTACCCCATTCATCTCTTAATTTGCAAGCTATAATGCACAGACACACCAAGATTCTTATAATTTTAGGGGACACATGGCTTGGACGCCTTTTCAATACATTCTCTTCTCTCTCTCTCTCTCTCTCTCTCTCTCTCTCTCTCTGTATGGAAAGCATATATTTAGGCATAGGTAGTTGGTTCCGCATTTACAAAGATATCTGATTTTTTACTTTCAAAAATAGACTTCCAGGAAGAAAGAGAATAACTCAAGTTCAATGTCAATAACCCACATATTCTCACATTTCACAAACCCTATACCTAATTTTATCACAATCAAGCAAGCATTGGAAACCTAACACAGTTAAAGAAAAGGCTCAAGCAAGGAAAACTCACAAAATTAAGCAGCATATACCGAATATTACTGTGTCCAAAATCAAACCCTTCAAAAGTCTTCTTTTATATAAATCACCAGAAATGAAACAAATCAGAATCCTATCATGTGTGACAAAATCATTCATAATATATACGAGTAAAAAGAAAACTTACCACTCGCCAGAAATGAGACAAATCAGAACCCTATCAAGTGTGACAAAATTATTCATGAATATATTAGACTAAAAAGAAAACTCACCACCGGAGCTACGGCGAGGCATGATTTATGTTTTCTAGGAGAGAGCGCCGATGCGAATGCTATTTCTTGTGGCTTCAGCAATACTGTGGATCTACATGTTTATATATACACCATATACGCGTATACGGAAAATGGATTAGGGTTGTGGCGTGGCGATTTTTTTTTAGATGACGACGTGTCAAAATCAGAACGGTAAACTAAGTCTGAGGCACAGATAGTTGCAGTCCGATCACTCCAATTTGCTATAAAAATGTGTATTTCATGTTTCATGTGTATAAATATATATTTGAGTAATTTTTGAGCAAATTTGCTAGGTCAAAATTTTTTATTGGACAAAAATGCCCTCGGGTCAAAAACAGTTGGTCTCTATTTGCGAAGGCAGTTATTGCTAATGATTATGGGACGGTGTATTATTCTAAAGGCCAAATCTTACTCCTCCATTCCTATGTCTTATTTTCATCCTTTATTTTTAAATATCTTATTTTAATTTCTTATTTTTACAATTCATATCCCTAATTATTTTAATATCATTAATTTTTACATAATTTTGGATGAAATATTCTTCACTAGGAGTAGTTTCGATATAACTCAATCTTTTATCCTAATTTAAGTATTCAATCGCTCGCTTTCTAAATTTAGTTTAGTATATTGAGTTTTTGACTGAACGATTTCTCTTTGTTTTTTTTTTTTTTTTTTGTGAATCAATTTTAACCAAATCATTTGATTTTTGTATCTGGATCTAATTATTTAATTGATATGTCTATTTAGTTTGTTCATATTAAATTACATTTGGTTGTTTGATTTTATTTTATTTTTTGTTTCTTTCTTTTTTTTTTAAGGCTTTTGCCAAAAATAAGAGGAAAATTTATTGTTTTTTAATTGACCTCTTAAATAAATGCGGTAAAAGGGTCAATTCATTTTGGAGAAAAAGTAATTATGAACTCCAAATTGTTTTCGTGAAATATCATGTAGATGTTAAGTGAATGGAAATTCTGTCAAAACTAAGGGTTAAAACTAGAGATACCTTTGTATAAATGATAAAAACTAAAATGAGTTATTTGAAATGTAAATGATGAAAATGAGATATAGGGATTGAGGACTATCGATGAGATTTGATCTAATCTAAATATGGTGATTATGAATTGTGGGATTATTTTTGTAAAAATCTCATCTCTAAATGTGTTTTTTACTAGAACGTGTGATTTTGGATATCTCCAAAAAATATCTCAACTTTACCTCTTGCTACCAATTTATACTTTGCTCCTATTTTCTGAGGAAAAAATTCCATTTTAGAATTTTGTTCTCTGAAAAAAATTATCACACTTTTCATCTTTAGCAGTACCAAAACTAATTGTGGTTTAACTATAATATGATGGATATTGGATTTGAGTATAAATTTACATATATATACACGCACTATATATACATGTCTATAAATAATGTATTATACTTTATAGTAAACACGATGTAATAATATACATGTATATGTCAATTTTATGTATTACATAATAACATTCATATGGTTAATGTATATGAAAAGATATAGAACTATAATAATAATAATAATAATATAATAATAATAATAATAATAATAATAATAAGCCCAAAAATGTAATGAGACATGGCACTAAAATTATCTAAAAAATAATAAGCAAACATTTTTTCAAGATATATTTTAAAAATATATTCATATTCAAAATATTTTTAATTAAAAAATATATCATATAAATTGTAATCATTACATTCTTTTTCCTTATCCAAACTCATTGTCCATCATTATGGTTTCTCTAAATTATTTTATTTCTTATTTTTCTCAAAGAATAAATTTTCAAAGAAGCCTTATATATCAAAACTTTTTGTTGGAAGAGTTATTTTTCAGTTTTTTCCATTTTCAATTTTTTCCTGTACGGTTTCTCAATCTCCATGGATCTTCTATCACCCAATCGTGCAGTGAAATGAAATTTCAAATGTCGTTCTTATTTCTTTTGGTGGATTCGAAATCTATACACACACACACACACACACACGATGGTTGTCCAGTAAGAAAGAGTAGTAAAATGCAAATTACTTTAGCCCATATCTTAATACACTAAGCAGGAAATAAAAACATTTACTTTATTGTGCAATAATTTCAAAATGTAAAAATGAATATTTGGCCATATTAAGCATTAACATACTTAAAATGAGCTTTATTTCAGAACTCAAATATTGCTATTGGGTTGTTCAAAACCTAATTAACTGCTAATATAGGTACCACAAATATTCTCACAAACCTTGGCAACATTAGTACTAAAGTTGGTGGGTGTAGAGTTGGTTTAACCAAATTCAAGACTTACCCGCCAAGACGAGCATGGACTCAAATTCCTATTCCATTTTAATTTGGCTTCAAACTTATCCCACGTGTGAACTTAAAACTAGGTGGATCCAACCCACCACACCCGGTAGACCCCACGTCTAATAGAAAAACCCAGAACTTGGATATCATCAATTGGCAAAACTGGAAATGAACTCAATCAGAATGCTCGGTGCCTTTGGTATGCTGAATAATGCTTAATCCTGCTCTCATATTCAGCTCATTTATCATAACTGTCTTTTCTAACTTGGGTTCCTTTGCATTCTTTAATTTTCTCACTCTCTCCTTTCAAATATGTGAAACTAAAAAGATACGCGAGAAATTCAAAGTGATAAATAAATATCAGTAGGGGTGCATATAATTTGATTAGTCGATCGAGTCGAATCGAATCGAATCGAGACTTAAATTTTAATTTGCACCGAAATCGAACCAAAAATTTAAGTTTGACTTTTTATTTTTATTTTCAAAATTTTAATTTTTTATTTTTATTTTCAAAATTTCGATTTTTAGTTCAGTTTCAAATTTTTATTTCGATTAATCGAACTGAACCGAAAACTGAATTACTGTTTTTATATATTTATTATTTATTTTTATACTATTTTTATGTTTTTCTCACCCATAAAATTATTTTATTTGTTATTTTTTCTCAAAGAACAAATTTTTAAAGAATGGTACCCATAAATATTTATTTTATTGTGCATAAATTTCAAATGTTAAAATTATTATTTGGTCTTATTAAGCATTAACATACTTAAAATGAACTTTTATATCGTTAACCCAAATACCGCCGTTACGTTGTCCAAACTTAATTAATAACTACTATATGTACTACAATTATTTTCACAAATTTTTACAATATCTAAAATTAAGAATGACAATAAGATCGGACGGGTTTGACCAAACTCATAACTCACTTCGTCAAAATTAATATAGATTTAAGATCCACCTTGTTCAATTTTTAATTTAGTCCTATACCCACCCGTCTTAAATCCAAATCCGGACGGATCTAATCCATTACCCTATTAGACCTGCATAGAAAAAATCATAACTCTGATATCCTCATTTGACAAAAATGGGAATGAACTCAATCAGAACACTCGCTCGCACCCTTTGGTGTGTGCTGAGTAGTCCTTTGTTCTGCTCCTTTATCGGAACTATTTTTTTTAAGTTGGGTTCTATATATTCTCTGATTTTATTTCTCTCTTTATTTTTCGAATTAATTTTCAAATGTGTGAAAAAAAATTCAGCATGAAAATGAAATATCAGACCGTCTGAAAAAAAATAATCCAAAAGTATTTATACTATTATATATACGGTAGGTTCTTTAAATCCCGTTATTCGCCTCATACTCGATTGGATTTGAAAAATTAAATTTCGTAGCCTACCAAATTACTAAATATACCCATTGAAGTGAATATAATTATTATGGATAATTAGGTCATCTTCAATCCAACACCAAATCCTACACCAAAATATTAAATTTGGTATAATTTCATCTCCAATTGAACACCAAATTTGGTATAATGAATAGTGTTGCACTACACCAAATTTGGTGTAATGTATATATTCCCAATTTACCTCTAATATTGTTCTACTCCCAATTTTAATTTAATTTGTATCATATATTATATATTTAATTAATTTATAATTTAGTTTTATTTATTCAATTTTAGTTTTTTTATTATTTTGTAATAATATTTGTAGTAATTAATTGTCATAATTAACAAGTCATTAATATTTGCGATAAATTATAACAATTAACAATAATAAATAAATATATTAAAATAACATTACTTGCATAAAATTCAAAAAATAAAATACAACATAAATATTAAAAACTAAAATACTACATAAAGATGCTCGATATAGACAAATCAATAATAAAGATGCTCGACATAGACAAATCAACAATAAAGATGCTCACTTTGCA
Source organism: Paulownia fortunei (assembly GCA_019321725.1). Classification (NCBI taxonomy): domain Eukaryota; kingdom Viridiplantae; phylum Streptophyta; class Magnoliopsida; order Lamiales; family Paulowniaceae; genus Paulownia; species Paulownia fortunei. The sequence goes on from CM033108.1 coordinate 2,533,604, forward strand.
CTTTGAAATGCATTACTTGATAATTTGTGGGATAAATATACTAATTTTGAGAATTAAATAATTAAAATATATTAGTTTTTATATTTATTTTGTGAAAGTTTTTTGTTTTACATAGTATGCAATGTACTATTTTTCTTTATTGTGATATTAATTATAATGTTAATATTTATAATATAATCAATAAATATAATATTAATTATATATAATTTTTTATTTAGTAGAATTACTTGTAATAAAATATAAATAATTAAATAAATTTATAAAAAAATAAATAAGTGATAATTGATAAATAAAAAAAGTAAGAATAAAGTATTCATTTGGTGTAAAATTTGATATAGTGATTAAAAATAATTTAAATCAAATTACACCAAAATATCAAATTTGATGTAAAATATACACTAAATTTGATACAATGAATTAGAGATGGATTTAGCATTCCTACCTAAAGCGTGCACATGCTTAACAACAGTCTTCTTGGTCGGACTTTTCCTTGGGAAAGAGACATCTGCTTATGAAAAGGGCCAACAAAAGCATCACGGATTTTCTCTCTTTTTTGACAAAGTAAAACAGTATCCATAATGCAAGTGAGTTCAACATCACATAATAAAAAACCTAAAAATTCCCATTTGTTAGATAAATTCAATCATTTTTGCATTCTTACAATTTTTCATCCTATGAATTGGAAGCAAAAATCAAATAACTTCTGATACTAAGAAAGCATGATACTTATCTGCAAGCTTCTTCACCAATTTCTTGTTTTTGTTCAACTTCCTCAGAGCCTCCACAACCACGAACTCGTAGAACAACATTGGAACAACATTTGTTGCAACAAATCCTCCATTGGAACAACATTTGTTGCTATTTTGCTCGTGTAAATGCAAAAAAGGTAGGAGTGATTTGTGAATTGTGAATTATATACAAAGATATGTTGGCAAATTTTATAATTTTATATTAATTTTTAGAGTCGAAGTAAAAAATTGGACGAAGTAGATAATTTTCTCATCAGTAATTACGCTAGGCCTTATGCATGCTACCCCTTATAATTATTAGTTCGGCCTCCGTCAATCTTAGTACACATTGGACTGACTTAAATTATATAGTAAATTTAGGCCAATCTTTAAAAATAAATGGGAATTTAGTGAATAACGATAACTTTCACCTATGTACAGAGCATCCAATGTTCTACAATCATTTTCACGAAAGCTTGTGTCTTATACTAAACTTCCCGAACTGTTAGTGTCAACAAGAAAATACCAAAAGCATAAAAATTCTATTGACAAACCATATATTAATGGGAAAAATACACAAGACACTAATAAGATGAATTTGAAAATAGATTGCGTGACGATTCATGTTATGTCATGCAACAAAATATTTATGATTGCATGTATCAAATAATTAAAATATTATTTAAATTTTGATGGATTAATCAACATGTTACTCGTTCCAATAGTAGGATGGGAGTTCGAATTCTGGTGGGAACCTGCGGTTGAATTTTGATACGAAGCAATTACTGTGGTGTCAGTAGAACCATGCGAACGGAGTTTGGTATGGAGCAATCACTTTGAAGGCGGTTTCTTATGTGTAGAAGTGTACAGTTTATGGAGAACCTGTGATCCAGTTGAAACATATCCCATGATTTAACCGCTTCAAGGTTCTGGGGGTATGATCTTGGAGTTATAGGATATAATTTGGTGCAAATTGAGATACTTGGATTATAAAATAAAAAATAAAAAAATATTATAGACAAACATTACTTTAAGCTGTATTTGGATGGAATATTTCAGATTTTAAAAAATAAGTTCAAATAATTTTAAAACTAGGTGGATTTGAAATCCACTCTAATAATTAAAATATAGTTCATAATGAATATTAAATTATTTAAAATTTACTATAACATAAAATTTTAAATATTTAAGGAGAAGAGTTTCAATATATTTATTTCAATATTTTAAAAGTTATAATTTCAAATATATTTATTTTAAAGTATAAACTATCTACTATTTTTACATTCTTATTTTAATTTAAAAGAGTGATATTTTTATTTATATACACATATTCCTCTCTCTCTCTCTATATATATATCCTAAAATATGTCCTAAACATGATAGATTTATAGCAGATTTGAGTTTAATCCGGACTATCATCATTCTTAAGACTATGTTTTGATATTGAATTTTAATGAAGAAATGAAAGAAAAAAAAGGATAAAAAATAAAGTTTAGATTACCATCTAAAAAATAAATAAATATATATATATATATATATATATTTTTTTTTTCTTAGTATAATCCCAAAATAAATACTTGCGATTTGCGAAAGCAAAAGCTTTATTTGAAATGGTGGGGCCAACGATCCTCACGATTATCAGCCCAAATGCAAAGTGTACTTGGGCTGCAGGATTGGTCCACCGTTGGCGCACCCACTCCCAGTCTAGGCTCCACCACCATGTCCGAAGCACTAACCTTAACCACACACGATACCACCTTCAATTATCAAAATTAGTACTTCAAAAATATAAAAAAATAAAACTTCTTCCTTGGGCGGTACGAGAACGCGCGCACACAATTCTTGCTCTCTCTTTCTCTCTATCTAAAACAAATTCAAACCCTTTCTCTCTCATCCACCTCCAATCACATACACAAACCCCTATCTAGGGTTTCAACTGTCACTTCCGATCTTCCACACAGATCTTAGTCCAAAAATATTCAATTAATTTTCGCAATTCAAATACTTAGCTTGATACTTCAATCACTAATCCATCGGCTCCATGGCGGAAGAGCAATCGTCGGCCCCGGCGAGCAACACTACTGCGGCAGCGCCGTTAGGACAGTCAGTGATACCAATAGTGAACAAGCTACAGGACATTTTTGCGCAGCTCGGAAGCCAGTCGACGATCGAGCTGCCACAGGTGGCGGTGGTCGGAAGCCAGAGCAGCGGCAAATCCAGTGTATTGGAGGCACTAGTTGGGCGCGATTTCCTGCCACGTGGCAATGATATTTGCACGCGTCGCCCACTCGTGCTGCAGCTCGTGCAGAGGAAGAGGAAGGCTGATGGAACAGACGAGGAGTGGGGGGAGTTTTTGCATCTGCCCGGGAAGAAGTTCTTTGATTTCAATGAAATCCGGAGGGAGATTCAGGTTATTTTTTATGTATGGTGTTTTATCAAGTGGTGCAATATGCTTGGATTTGTAAATTGTTGTTGTTCAATATGAGAGAGAAGCAACTAGTTTGTGCGTAGATATTGAAAATATGGTTGAGCATTGGGGTTAAGCTTTTAAATTTAGGAGCTTTCCTGAAGTTCAGGTGACTGATTTGCAAAAATTAGGTTTCCTTCTGTGTGGTGCCTAATTTTGAAACTATTGGAAAATTGATCTACTAATTTATATGGATACAATTGTGGGACTTGAAACCAAAAGTAATTGGCTTGTGGGCATTTTTTTGGGTTGGGGTGGGGGGGGGATGGGGTGGGGGCCTAGAAGGCTATTATTCATGAACACGGATATGACAAGATACAAACATGAGATGTGGAAATCCTTAAAGATTTAGGACACAACATGGCCCGGACATGGCTACAATAGAGAGATATGTGATAAATGCATATATGTACATGTATATATGAACTAAATCTATATGTGTATGCGCACATGCATGTATTGAAAATTTAAGCACATTAAAATAGCCATCAATAATATATTGTGATTTAAAGGTGGTTGGTTGCTGTATTGACGTTCATCTTGAAGAACAAATTTGGATAATATTTAAAGGAAGTGGAAAAAAAGGTGAGAAAATAGTAAAATCGATGGAAGAAGATGGTGAGAGTGACTAATCCAAAATTCAAATCTTTTTGCTTTTGGTGTTCTTATAGAAGGGCGGACATATGTTGGCATGACTAATTGGATTGTGTGTATCTGCATGTGCATGTCTGAAGGTATTGCTTGTAATCTAGGTGAAAATGCATTTTTGTGACTTTACCATTGAAATGCACTTTTTGCAGGTGGCTTGATACTCTTTTAATTTCTTCATCATGCCATATTTGCATTGATTATCTGTTTGTTTTTCTACCTGGGTTTTTCAAAAGAGGGTTGAGGTGGGGGTTTTGGTGTCTTGAGAATAATAGACTTTTGAGCTTCACTACAATATGGATTTGCTGGGGGCAGTGCTTTGCAATTCCTACGAATGAATGTGCGCCTGTCTATGCTTTGAGCGTGTGTTCTCTTTTCTGTCCCTGTCATGGATAAATATAATTCCTAAAAGTACTCCTCAAAACCATAAGAATTCTTGGGCGTTTTCAGTCTTTATGAAGTTCGATCTGGAGTTGAAACCCCAACGATGCACTGAGCTTGCCATTCTGTAGTAACTTCTGTAGCAAGGAGTGTTGGTGTACACTGATCTTACGATTATGTTTACTTAAGAGATGTGTTCCCTGTGATGTTTTATTTTCAGACCATGCTAATTCTAATCATAGGTTGATTGAAATAATTTGAATGTAATTCTGCGGAAACTCTATCTAAAATTCATCTCATATGTACTTCACCCCTTAATTGGATAGTGACTCTTTTCCATCTTTTTTTTTTTCTCTCCCTATGTTGCGGTTAAGTGTTAACTATTGAAGGGTGCATCTTGTCATGCCTGAAATAGGAAAGATTTTTAAATTATTGAGGTCGGCTTTTATCAGATAACTGAGTAGAGTGTGATATGCTCATATTCGTCATATTTTTGATATACCATCTGATATTGTTGGAAAATATGCATCCTAAACTCTGTAAATTTTCTAAATATTTGAAAAACGCTAACCTTTCCTTACTTGGAGAAGTGCTATGTCTTACATATAAAACTAATCCTTTTAATCGGATAACTCATTGGGAACAGAAAAAGTAAGAGATTAACTTCAGATCAACCAAATGGAAAAAGTGGTAGGTCAAGATCATGTTGCATTGGGAATTGAAGAGGAGAGAACTATATGATACCACAATGACTTTTATTTAGTTAAAAAAACCCAGTTGATTTATTTCACTATTAAGACTAGGGTATATCTATTTTATGTTATCTCCACTGCTTTGGTTGCTATAAATGGTTTTCTTTTGCTACCTGTTTTTTCTAGACTTCATTGAATTGGCTGTCTTTCAATACTTGATTTTCTCAAATGTTGTTAGGCTGAAACAGAGAGAGAAGCCGGAGGAAACAAAGGTGTTTCAGACAAACAGATTCGTTTAAAGATTTTCTCCCCAAATGTTCTTGATATTGCTCTTGTGGATCTGCCCGGCTTAACAAAAGTTCCTGTTGGTGATCAACCATCTGATATTGAAGCACGCATTAGAACAATGATAATGTCATATATTAAGCGTCCAAGTTGCTTGATACTGGCTGTTACACCAGCAAATTCAGATCTGGCAAACTCAGATGCACTTCAAATGGCTGGAATTGCTGACCCTGATGGTAGCTTCTGCTCTTCATATCTTCATTCATCGATAAGAATTTCATACACTTGATTTCTAGCTACTACTATGGTGTTAGCTTTTGGATTATGGAGTTCATTTGTTAAAGTTTATACTTGCAGGTTATAGAACAATAGGTGTAATTACTAAGGTGAGATCTCGACTGTGTAACTAGTTTGTGGTGTACTTATAGTTACAATTTGCTTTTCTTCTTATATGGCACTTTATATTACTTTGCCGTTTCAGTTGGATATTATGGACAGGGGTACTGATGCTCGCAACTTTTTGCTTGGAAAAGTTATTCCTCTTCGGCTTGGTTATGTAGGTGTTGTGAATCGTAGTCAAGAGGTAATGTTTCTTTTTCAGACGGACGACAATGTTACCTGGTTGATGTACGATATGATATTCTTTTAAATGCTTTTTTGATTGTTATTATAAGTGCTAGAAGCTGTCATCTGTGCACATGAATTTTCTTATCTATTCAATTCATTTTTGTGGTGATTTTACAGATGCATGTCTTGTTATGTTTTCAGTTGTTTCTAATGCTTTTTATTAAATGCTTAAGTTTATTGCAAGGTGAAAAATTCTGTTTTGTACTCCCTCTCTTGCTTTCATGTTGTTATGTCCAGGTATTATCTGTTGTATTATTCAAGGTGTTTTTTCTTTCCTTCATTTGTGTGTCTCCTGCATTCTGTTTTGGTTACTTTACATACTTTAGAAGGGATTATGAAATGCTACATTAGGTTCTATGCATCAAGTAACATTATCTTTTAATCTACACTTAATTTAGAGATGAATTTTTTTTATCTTCTGCCTTCTTTTATACTGTTTACACTATTGAGATAGTTTTTGCTGAAGTTTTAAGTATTGTGTTAAGTAAGTGGAAGACCTTTTATGTAATTATGTCTGGAAAAACCTAGCTGAAGCATTGCCTTTGCTATCTGTGGTATATATGAGTAGCTGGCAGCGATGCTGGTCTAATGAATATTTGTCTCTTAACTCATGGCAGTCGCCATGAATCTCATCTGCTGTAGACATAGAATATTTTACAGCAGGGATTTGCAGCAAATGATCTTTTTGGGAGATTCATTTCTCAGTTAACAGTGGGTTAGTGTAGTACATGAATACTAATGTGATGGAGAAATCTTGAGCTCAAATACATTTCAAGCTTAAGCTGGAACACTTTGTCTTTTCTTTTTTCAAAAAGGGGTGCAAACATGACTCCTTAGGGGGTCGACAAGTGAGACTTTGAGGAATCAGACAACCTTTTGGCTCCTTGGAAGATTTACTCATTTCTTCTTTTTGCTCATATCTTCTTTTGGGTCTTAAAATATTTCCTCATTAGGAAACAGAAGAGATGAGGAAAATATTGAGTTTAATATGAGACCAGCAGAAACCTATTGTTCACTAAACAATATATTTTTAGTTGGATCATGTTGAAGAAATAGTTATATACCTGTTAGCTTCCACTTATCTTCTGCCCAGCTTTTATTTATTTAATCTTCCATTTATCTATATCTAATTTTCGGTTCATGGCTTTCTAGTTTCGTACTTGAACTAAGTTAATTGAAGGAAGGTAATATTCCAGCATGCCTTATTTCAGATACACACGGAAACCATTGTGTAGTATCTAGGATACTTATAAAATCTACGTACTCTAGTTGTTATGGAGGAGATATTTTCTGTTGGAGTAAGAGAATTAATGTTGTATGTAGAAGTACTAGGTAACTTTTAGTGCCTCAAATTATTCCCTATGTACGGACAGCAGTTACTATCGACAGGAAAGTTTATGTTGGAGCATGTTGTATGTAAAAGTGCTAGATAACTTTTAGTGCTGCAAAATTATTCCCTTGATGGTTATTGTCATAATTGAGCAGGATATTCTATTGAATCGGAGCATCAAGGATGCCCTCATAGCTGAGGAGAAGTTCTTTCGCAGTCGGCCAGTATGACCTGTGATCTCTTTCATTAATAATTGATTTCTAGCCCCTCATGCTTATTCACTTGGATGACTTAAATATCTTCTTTGCAGGTATACAGTGATCTTGCCGAGCGTTGTGGGGTCCCTCAGTTGGCCAAGAAGTTGAACCAGGTATATAATGTTAGACTAAGTCCTAATCAGATTTTATGTAACACGCCTTTCTCATTAGTATCCTTGTGAAGCATATGTATTTCTTTCAGTGTGCAGTTTGTGAAAGAATGCCCTGTTTAATCCATTATAGTCTCAAAACATTGGATTTATTTTGTTACCCTTTTATTCATACCTGAGTGGTCTTGTTACAGATACTTGTGCCAATAGAATGACTCAGTGCATACCCTTTTGTGGGTTATTTAACTTGCAACATGTAGGCATGCAAGTGAACACAAATATGTGACAGGACCACTCTGGTATGAATAAAAGGGTATTAAGTTGAGTTGGAAATATGATGCTTTCTTTTGAAAGTTGAGTTGGAGATATTGATGCTTTCTAAAAACAATATGCTGATCTTTTTGAGACTCTTCTTGCATTTTTTAAGCTATATGATATAAGCTTTCTTGTTACACAGATTCTGGTTCAACATATTAAGACAGTTCTTCCAGGGTTGAAAACACGCATTAGTGCTGCACTGGTTTCTGTTGCAAAGGAGCACGCTAGCTATGGAGAGATTACTGAATCAAAGGTTTGTTTTTTCCTATTAATGAGATTATTTTTATCTTGTTGGATTATTGTTCTTGAGTTTGTGGCTGTAGCTTAGTGTGCTTTGAATTCCAAATATATGATATGGGCAGATGCTTTGATTTCGGGCTCTGCTTTTTCTGTAACTGTTTTTTTGTCCTTAATAAGACATTATTAGCAACAGAGAATGCAACTGGTTTTATACAGTAATCTAGGAATCTTTGGTGAGATTATCAATTCTTATGGCTAGATCTTATCCACCAATTATCTTGGTTGCTAATCTTTGACCTTGTTGTGATGAACAGGCTGGCCAGGGAGCATTACTACTAAACATTCTTTCAAAGTACTCTGAAGGTACGTGGCGTCTCATCCTATTTGTTAAACAATAACAGGGATTCAAGTATATCTACCTTCCTATTTGATATCATCATGCAGAAATCCATCATATGTACCTTCACTTGGGGCTGTAAATAAATCAAGCCAATAATGATCAGTTTGGTGTTTGGCCCTCACAGGGCTCATTTGCGTGTATTTTTTTCACTAACATTAGTGAGCTAATGTTGTACATTCATTGTGTGTGCACCACATGTTCGTGCACTCGATAATCAACTTAATTCCAGATATTACTTAAAGTTGACCTTATACTCTGTGTACTGGCAACATTACGTGTTACCTTTCTCCGGTTAGCAATTGCAGCTGTTGTTGGGGTTGTCTAAAAATGTAGTCAAGCTCAAAAAAATCCATCTGGGCTCAACTTTGTGCATTTGTTGTGTTGCTTCAATCCTGCCCCCCAAAATATTATCAAGATGGCAGCTTATTTAAGGAGTTTCTGTTTTGTTTAAAACAGCATTCTCTTCAATGATAGAAGGAAAAAATGAAGAAATGTCGACATCTGAGCTGTCTGGTGGAGCAAGAATCCATTACATTTTCCAAAATATATTTGTCAAAAGCTTGGAGGTTTGTGCTCTTGATTTGAGTTTTGCGGGCATTTGTGTAATCATAAATTGTAAATTAATTTCCATGTTGAGAAATTCATATATTGTAAATTATTTTTCAAGTTGAAAAAAATATGATGCAATTGAGTTTTCAGAATTTAATTCTCCCTTTGATTTGTCTAAAAGTCAATACTGCATGCAGATTTTTTTAACTGTGGAAATTGGTGAAAAAAGGACAAATTCTTTATTGTGCAATTGAAATAGAGGGGTCGAAGGCAGATTGGGTAACCTAAAAGGAACAATTTCAGATATATAGGAGCCTGTATTATTTCCTTTATGCAGTTAAAAAATGTAGTGGTAAATTGTTAGCCAATAAGGTTAAGTGATGCTGTATTTGTGCTATACATCAAGTCTTTACTACCTTTTCTGAAATGTATTTTTGTTGAGTTGGCTTCTTGATGTTTTGTGTCCAACCAATTACTTTGTATCCACTTCTATAAGATGTGATATACTCCTTTCTCTTTCTGCAGGATGTAGATCCTTGTGAGGATTTAAGTGATGATGACATCCGTACTGCCATTCTAAATGCAACTGGTCCCAAGTCTGCATTGTTTGTGCCCGAAGTAAGTCTTAGCGGAAGCGGAACATTTTCCTCTATGCTTTTATCATGTTTTGAATCTATTATGGAAAACTGCAATCCTTTTTGCTTTTACACTTTGGCTTTCAATGTGTAATTTGGCATGCAATATATCACAAACATGTAGGTTCCATTTGAGGTTCTCATTAGAAGACAAATAGCTCGTTTGTTGGATCCAAGTCTTCAGTGTGCTAGATTTATATACGATGAGCTAATAAAGGTACATGTTTGAAAATTATCTTGTGGGATATTGGTGCATTTTGTCTTTGTATCTGGACATTGATCTGACTGTTGTCTTTTAGATGAGCCATCGCTGTATGGTTAATGAATTGCAACGGTTTCCAGTCCTAAGAAAGCGCATGGATGAGGTCATTGGAAATTTTTTGCGAGAAGGTCTTGAGCCTTCAGAGACAATGATTGGCCATATTATTGAAATGGAGGTAACATGCATCATGATGTACAATATTTTTCTTACCTTGTCAGATATATGATTTTGCCACATCAAAATACAGACATTTAATTGTTTTTGTAACCTATGAGGCTTGGATACAGAATATGCGTTAGTTCTTTTTTTTTTTTTAAAATCTTTTCTGTATTTCTGTTGCCAGTATCCTAAAACAATAGCTTTCATGAACAATGATACTGTTGTTGTTTTAGCCTTTTTTGAAGAATATTTGGGGTTCATTTATCTTTACTGTATTTTAGTTGCCAGTTTCCTTAAAAAATACCTTCATGAACAATTCCTCCATTGTCTATTCTGCCCTTCCACTGAACTTTTCTCCTCTCAGAGGCATGGGCACGACTGCAGGCACACGAACATGTGTGAGCACATTTACTCTTTATATGTTCACCAAAAGAAAATGACAGTTTCATTCTCTAACTCCTTTTTGTTGTGAGCACATTTCTGCTGTTAGATCTTTCTAAATCACATTATTTTCTTCCTGACAACATTGACTCCTCTTATATTCACCTTTTAGGATGCTGTTCCATTAGAAATAGTTTGCTACTATGTGCTTTTAACTCTGCTGTGCTTGTGCTCCGAAATACTTTGTTGTTTAGCTTTCTACTTTTAATGTCTGCATGGATTTTGCCTCTTGCAATCACTTTTACCTTTGTTTGTTGCACTAATGTAAATATTGTACTAGTGACAAAAGTCTAGTCATAGCAATATCATATTGGCATGGTCAAAATTAAGAGCCCATTCAATAGATGTTTATTTTAAGCAGCAGAAATATGCATCTCTATTTTAAGCTCATAATTTATGTAAAATCATTTTTTTTGTCAGTTGAAGTCTAAAATTTTTGTTAGATGTCATTCTGTCCTTTCTGTCTTATTTTTTAAATGCTATATCTTCCGGTTCCCTCTCATGTGTGCCTGATTCTTTGAGCATTGGATAAATTTAGAATGCATGAACTAAGTATTGAAAAATCTCTGTAAAAAGGGTTCAGTGTTCAGAGTCCTTTTATTCGTTTTACTGTTGTTGAGAATTTTTAGCTACAGGGTTGAAATAGTTGTTGGAATCCTATGAAATTTATTATTTAAAATTAGGTGGCTATGTAGCATGTGCTTATTATTTGAGTGAGATGCATTTCTTTCTTTTAGACCCTATGCAAGTTAAACTGGTTGAACTTATACACAGTGGGGGCGGAAGTTAGTATCAAATCATCTGAAAGGTGATGCCTTTCCTTTCTCATCTGGTCCGGTGTTTAGTAATTGAATCATCTGAAAGGTGATTCATTTTCCTATCAATCTTCTAAAGTAGTATATATTATGGAGGGACTGAATCTTTTTAATTTGAGGAAAGAGTTAAATTTTGCAGATTATATAGTCATTTTCATGAATCCCTGTGCTTCATTTACTTCTGCATTTGGGGTGATTCTTTTTTAATTTTATAAATTGCTGAAATCTAATTATCTTGTTTGTAGATGGATTACATAAACACTTCCCATCCAAATTTTGTTGGTGGTAGTAAAGCTGTAGAGATGGCATTACAACAGACTAAGTCGTCCAGAATTTCGAGGCAGAAGGTACTTTGCTGTACAGATTGATTTATTTCACCCTCCATTTTCAACTGGAACTGTTAGTCAAAGCATGATTTGCATTTATCAATTAGGACAATGGAGATTCAGTGAAAGCACCAAATTCAGAGAGAAGTCTAAAATCTCTCGCTATTCTTGCCCGCCAGGTGAATGGAATTGTTCCAGAGCAGGTAAGTTATCTACTAGCACCTGAAGTGCCTGCAGGGAGCCCAAAAATTTGATTTTTTTCCCCCCAAAATGACTGATTGCTTTGTTTGTGCTGCTGTTTCCTTGGCGAAAAGGGTGCGGATGTTGAGAAAACGGCACCTCCTGGTACATTTTTGTCAGTTTTATTCTGTGTGGATAGAAATAGCAATTCTGTGGATATACAATTTTTTTCTGGGGGAAGACTAAGAAATTTTTGCTGACATCTTCGATTACAGAATGACTACAAACATAATTGAAAGAATTTAATCAATTGCCAAAGCCATTTGTCAAAATGTGTTTTTAGGGCCCTTTGCAAATGGTTTAGGTGCCTATGACTATTTTTTTCCCTTCTGTTTATTTATCACTGAAAAGAAAGTACATGATGGTGGGATATACACATTACTTCCAGATTTACAGGAGTGGGAGAACTAGAATTGAGCTTTAAATTGGGATAACTACTTCCTTACCAGAAAGAAAGGTATAAGTGAGAAGTAGTTCTTTTAACAAATTAAAAGAAATTTAAAATAAGATCCAAAACCTAAAATCTTGCATTCACATAAGTAAACTCAAGTTGCTCAATCTTGAGGACACCTTCTGTCTGCTTAATAGATGGGCAAGTGCTTAACTGGTACTCCACGCAATATTCTATAGGTAATTATCATCGTTAAGTCCTAATATTGCAATTGTGAATTATTAACCAGTTAGCAATGCTGGTTCGACTTGGGGAATATCGTCAATTTTTGGCAGCCATGATAATCGCACATCTGTAAAAGAGCATTCGACCAGCAAACCATTTAGTGAACCTGTTCAGAGCATGGAGCAGGGCGTCTCAATGATATATTTGAGAGAGGTATCTAGAGTATTCTTTCCAGCATAAATCAATTCTGTTGTTAGAGGTTTAATCTGTGTTGCTTGCCATCTAACTTGTTCTTTTACTATTTTATCTTATTAGCCCCCTAGTGTGTTGAGGCCCTCGGAAACTCACTCAGATCAAGAGGCTGTTGAGATTGCTGTTACAAAGCTGTTATTAAGGTCATATTATGATATTGTTCGGAATAACATCGAGGATTTTGTACCAAAAGCAATTATGCATTTTCTGGTAATCGCATATCATTTTTCTTGAATTTATGTTCCTTTTTCTATTGGTTCGCTAATTCTTTCTGAAGTTTTGCTGTTATTTTATGTGACTGTATCAACTGTAACTTGTAAGATTCCTAGAGTTTATCTATAGTGCATCGGATTGCATATGCTTCTTTCTGAGAGTGCAGTATTTAAAAAATATGTTGTAAATATATCTGTTTAATTGTGAAATCTTAACTTTCTGAACCTTTAATCATAACCAAAAACATTTAATTCTTTGAATACTTAGCTTGGATCTTTACCTGAAAGCTTGTAGCTGCCAAACTTCTGCATTCCAATATATATTGTCTCTTTTATTGTTCATTTGGTTAACTCTCGTTTCTGTCACTTCATGTATTTATTATACGTTGTAAATTACCGGTTTAATCATGAAATCTTAACTTGTTGATCCTTTTAGTCATAACCGAATACATTTGAATAATTGTCTTGGATCTTTATCTTGCAGGTAAACCATGCTAAACGAGAGCTCCATAATGTTTTCATCAAAAAGCTTTACAGGTATGTTATGTTTCCAAAATGCTGTTACTGCATTTCAGTGCTTGTGGAGTAATGGAAGAGAAGCAGAAGTATAATGAGGACAATAAAGTTGAATGTGTGGGTTCTTTGGTTTCAAAGAAAGCAATAAATCATAATCAAAACAAATGTAGATGCTAGAGAGAAGCTTGATTACCTAATTCGGAAAACGTGTTCTTTTGTTTTATTTCATTTCCTCGTACTTTAGAACAAGAAAAGGGGATGATAAATTTTACTAGTTCCTCATTTCCTTTCTCATCCATCATTTCATAGTATTAAATTGGAGACCCTGGGTTATGTGGGCTTTCTCTTGTTCCATTTCTTTTATCCAAATGGAAATCTCTTCATCTGCTCTGCTGGGTTTTGTTCTGTGAGAGCTTTAATTTGACGGTTGTGTTATGTTGTACGGCTTTTTTCACCTGTCTGAAGGTGTATCTGGGTCTTGACTGACGCACACTTTAGCTGTACTGTATATGGTTGAACTCCCCCCGCCCCCCTTAAATAGTGATGCTTACACCTTCTGTTTTGAGCAGAGACAACTTGTTCGAAGAAATGTTGCAAGAACCAGATGAGGTAGCTATGAAGAGAAAGCGAACCCGAGAGACACTTCGGGTCCTGCAGCAAGCATTCCGGGTAAGTGCTCGATATATTGCTACTAAGCTTTGCGAGTTAGAGCTTGATTCCTGGTGTTGACATGAGAAAAGCCTTGATAGATCTTCCATTTTAACATGTAACTTCTGGGATTACATGTTAATGTGCCCCATACTGTCCAGATATTTCTAAATTTCTAAGTGTAGATGTACGTATTTCATTGGAGTGATCAAAAGTTTGTTCTTTTTGGGCTTTTTTCTGCTTTGATTTTCATTTTGCATTGATGGCTGATAAAATTCTACAACTTGTGGTTGATTGGCGTTTGAATACCTAATTTTGTGTAGCTGTGGTGACAATGAATATTCCTGTTAATGTGCTCAAGCATGGAGCAACACAGGGAAAAGCCAACAAGAATTGGGCCTTTTTGGTCACTACATGCAAAATAGGAATATGATTGCAACTCATAAACTATGAGTCGTGCTCTAAAAAATTTATAGCTGCATGCCATTACTCAAAAAACTACTTATCACAATATCTCATTGAGGTGTCTCCAACATATCAATTACAATTAATCATCAACAAGTTACCGTTATTAAATCAACTTTTACATATAAGCCTAGTATGTGTTACCAATTAGTGCTAAATTTGTTGGATGTTGCAAGTTTATCCTTTGTTTCTTTCCATTTTTGTCTAATGTGTTTGTCTCAAAGCTGCCTCCCTTTTATTCTTTTATATTCCTTCATGTGAATTCTTCCAGCAGCAGCTTCGTTTCCGGATAGGTGCTCTATGCGTCTAAAATTAAATATCTTTTTTTGCATGTAGACTTTGGATGAACTGCCACTTGAAGCTGAGACGGTTGAGAGGGGCTACAGCTTGAGTACTGATCCGACAGGCCTGCCAAAGATCCATGGGCTTCCAACTTCGTCTTTGTATAACACTACCAGTGGTTCAACTGAATCATATAGTGCTTCACCCAAAAACCCGAAGTCTCGCAAGTCATCACATTCTGGAGAGCTGCACTCACCATATTATGTAGATTTTAATGGCGGTGGACGTAGTTCTATGCCAGGTCTTTATCCAACAGTTGATATTTAGGTTCTTGAAGAATGCTTCTGACCAAGTTTTGACATGGGCACATTATTAGATGGCTCACTACACAGTATTCCTGAATGATGCGGAATCCTGCTTTTGTGTATCAGTGCAGTGGAGTCGGCATTCTTTCTATTAAATGGAGAATAGAGTAATTGACCATTGGTTTTCCTATCCACAGTATATTTTTTCCCTATGTTGGTTATAAATGCCTTGCTTACAAAAGCTCCAATAAAAATAGGAGCCACTGACTGTTTCCCTCGCTTTAGGTGTGCTGCAACCTTACCCTATTTTGTTATGTATCTAGCTACATGGACAAATCTAGTTCAACATATTCGGTTATTTTTTTCCCAAATGTTGAGTATGGCGAAGGGTTTTGAAGTGATGAGCTTCTACGGAGGACTTCTGTATAGTATGCTTTTGTTTTGTGTTTCTAAAATCCGTGTAATTTCTTCTATGCAATAGTAAGATACATTCTTTTATGATATGTTGGTGCATTCACAGCGGATTTAATACATTCATGTCCTGTTTTTTGTTCATCTCCATGTAAAATTTGCACTTCTGTGAGTAAACAAGCGACTGAGTTGTCTTCGTGGTCTTGCAATCTCAATGATACTTATTATACATGGAAATAACATCTGATGCTGTGTGAAATCATATTCAATTGACTGTTTTTTGTATGATTTTATAAAGCTGTTTCTTTCTAGCAAAATCTACCCATACAATATTTTCAATTGTCATTTGATGTTCTGTGGTTCCTGACTATATTTCTTACATATGCGTTGTAATTAAGTACAAAACTTTGAAGAAAAGCAGTTTGTTTACTGGTGTTGGATTTCTGACTGCTGCTTTGATTGAACTACATTTAGAACCTACAATTTGCAAAATAAACTCTCCTTCAATCAAAATAATGGTGGATCAATTTTCTAAAGCTGACTCTGGAGTAATGTTTTCACATGCTCTCTTGGAACATGCAGTGTAGTTATCATCTTATAAGTACTTCCGTTAATTGGAATATTTCTAATATTCGCATGACGGGAATATCTGCTGAAACTTTCTATAGCTGAAAAGTACGACTAAAAATTTATTTTGGGCTAAGGGAAAACTTATATGTATTCCCATTACACGGTTCCTCCAATTACATACAGACTTTGAACATTGTGTGTCGTTTGCCCATCGACGATACGAAGTTCTATCCAACATCACCTAAAGGCGTCTCTCTCTCTCTCTCTCTCTCTCTCTCTCTCCTGTAAACTGTTATGTCATTTATCCATCAGGATATATTGTTCTATCCAACACCACCTCAAATACATGGATACTCTCACTACAATCAACAGAACGTCTTTACAGATTTTAAGTCAGCTGCTAGCATCATCTTTAGTCCCGATCAAATGGAAACCATGGTTCATGTCCCTGGCCACTCGGTACCTATACGTGAATCAACGTCAACCTGTACATGATAACCTTAAGAGGTGAAGAAGCAGGTAAAAACAAGTCTTGATTGGATAAGAAGATGCACTATCCTCCTTAAATTGCAAACCTGTTCGTCAAAGTTAGCTGGAATCTCGAATTCAGTTCCAGATGCATTCGCAAGTTCATCTAAAGTTTCCTGGTAACCAAAAGATACATTTGTATAGAAATTAATGTAATTAATGCTCTTCAAACAATTCTATCCATTTATGTTTGATTAATGCTCTTCATACATTTCTCTCCATTTCCAAGGACGGAACAGGCAATTTCATTCCAATATTGAGAAAAGAGTATCTTCAAAATCCTGGATGCTAACAAAGAGGCCATAAAAATATTCAACCATCCAAGAAACTGAAGAAACACAAATATTATATTAAGATAGTGTGAAACTGAAGAAATATAGAGAAAATATGTTAAAAATATCAACCTACATGGAGAAGTATTTGCTAACACTTAAAGCTCTTCAGATTACGAGGAAAGGATCCTCAATTGATTTTTTCAAAGGAACAAACCAGTGCATAAGTTTTTCCAAATGGCAAATTAGAGCTAATGTAACTCGATTCTGTAATTCACACAAATTTGCTTGTCCATGAGCTGTGGCTTTGGCAAGGTCACAAGCAACTTTCACTCATTTGAAAGGAAACATCTGCATGCTCCATAATATTGAGTAAATCGAAGTATTTGGCATTTTAAGTTTATAGATATACTTCCATTTTCCTCGAGAATGCGAAGCATGAAAGTGGAGGAAAATGTTGAGCGAGTAGCACACAGCATGTTGTGAAATAACACTTCTAAAGCCATCACAAACTAATAGTACGAGCAAGGATATTGAGTTTTGGAGATCAGGAAAAGCTGCCAAAAACTTTACAAAACAGATAACTTTACAAGGAACAATCACCTGTTCGCCAAGGTTGCCAGATGAATTCTCTATTCCAATTGATGAATCATCAACGATTCCTTCAGTAATCTCCATCAAGTCCTGGAAAATAAAGCAGCTGAAATTGGATTGAAGAACAGAATTGCTATTATGAACCAAAAGAAGAGATCTGAACAATTCTCCAATTGCATATATTATCTGCATTACTAAACTTGTGTTCTTTTCTCCTAGCATGTGGTAATATCTAATATATAGAAATTGCATGCCTGACTCAATGATATTAATTTCACTACTATGTTTTTCTAATTTGTTCCTGCCATGTTTTATCAGGGATTGCAGGGGAAAATAATAGCGTCTTTCCTTTCCTTGCCAGCTGCCACCAGGCAGCAGCTTAAATTGGGAAACTGTATGTATGTGGATTATGTTGTGTCATCCGAAGGAACAGACATGCCTTACATCTCTATTTTAAGTTCTGTTTGTTGCGATTCAAAATATGATGCCGAAACCTAGGGAGCGATTGGTATGCAGGAATGGAATTAGACAAGAATGAAATGATATTGGGAATTGAATGATGATTGGAAAGGAATGATACGAATATACTATTTCCCACGCTTGGTATGTACAAGAAATGAAAGAAATAATGGAATCATCATTCATTGTTTGATTCTAATCTCATGATTGATATTATAAATGAATAGTAGGAATATAATAAAATTATTTTTGATAACTAAATTACCCTTCAAAAGAATTTTTTTAGAATAAATTATTATTTGATATATTGTGCATAATGGAATTATTATGTTTTAGTCGGTGTTAATATATATATATATATAGATAAATATAGACAAAATCTCTAATTGGTATAAATAATTTTTCAATAAAAAAAAAAATTACTTTATATTCTTTTATTATTGACTGAATTGAGATAAAGAATTGAAGAAAATGATGCAAAAAAATATTTTTTTTTTTATTGGATATAATGAGCTCGAATAAAACTTGGACACCACCCTGAACCCGCCTCACTTTGGGGCAGGTTTTGAAATCACAAATAAATCTCGAGACGAGTCTTTAATTTTAATTTTAAGACTCTAACCCGACCCGATCTCGATCCCTTAAAACGCATTATTATATATATATACTAATAAAAATATATAAATATAATACTCTTATAAAATAGTAATATAAAATTAACAAACAGTTAAACATATAAAAGTAACAAGTATATTAAAAAAATTATTTTTAAAAAATTAAAGCATGTATATATAAGTTAAATAATTAATTATTTGTTGATAATATTATTTTTTCATATTTAGAAACTTATAGTGATATTATTTTTAAAAAATATTTTTTCATATTTTTAAAATTATAAATTAAATCTAACGGGTCCAACCCACTAATTATCGGATTCGGAGCGATTTCGAGTTCATAAAAATATTGAGGGGTTCTGTTTTGGCAAACCCGACCCGACCTGTTGTCATTCTTAAACTTTGTAAAACATTTTTGTTTAGTTTAGGAGGATAATTTTATCAAAAATAAATATAAGTTCATTCCTGACTGATTTAGAGTGGCTAAACCCATGGGGGAGGGAGGGAGGGGATGGCTTAACCCATGCTTTTTTGGGAATGAATATTCCCAACACTAAATTATACCAATCATATGTTTAGGAATGTACTTGGGAATGCCCATTCCATTCCAACTCCTTCCTGCATACTAATCATGCCACTAGTAGTATTTGTTATTAGCTTGCTCTTTTTCCTTGTAGAGAGCAATAAAAGTTTGTTTTAACAGAGTTCATTTGGAATTTTGTACTTAGTTAATCATTTCTTCGCAGCATCCGCTTCTAACATCAAGGGAAAGGGCAGTGTATCAATACAATTTGAGTCAACATTTGCAGGAACTATCTGTAACAAGGTCGTTATTGGATATTGAAAAGACTGGATACCTGCTCAGTTCTTACTGAAAGATTTCTGGACTCCACCAATGCAGGCCGTGCCTGCTCAAAAGTTCTCTGTCCAGCCAACAGAACAAACAGGATACCACTGTCTGTTACGCACTGAAGCATTAATACCAGAACAAAAATATATAAACTCATGCTAGGTCCCATTTTGATCTTAATGTTCATTCTAAACATATTTGCAGCAAGCAGAAATAAATTAACAAGAGAATACAACTATTCTAATTTCCTTGCTTCTGGAGCATCAGATAGTTTGCCCCCACAAAGTTTAGATTCCCCGCATTAAGTTCTACCATTTGTGGAAATTCTTAAAAGTTTTAAGAGTTGCAAAAAGCAAGATAATTGGCATAACAGAAACATTAACAAATTTCAAAGAGTCCAACAGTTCACTGCTCCAGAAATTATAGAAACATTTTTTAATAGCAGTGCCACATGGTATTACCTCCTCATCCTGGTTGCAATACGAATTATCCGGTTCAGTAGCAGCAGGCTTGATCTCCAGAGTTTCCTGTTGAACATATGAACATAGATGCTTCTGAAACAAGGTATTTAGATGAAAGTAATGATGTAAGGGCACCAATATCCCATACAATGACGGTTAGAACCTACGTTAGGTGAAATGAACAAAACTAACAGACAAAATAGAGCTTTCCTGATGCAAGTTGTTGCAGAATGACAATAGGAAGAGTAAGAAGTTATAAATGCACCACATACTGGTTCATTTTGATCGAATATATGCCTTCCTCCTTTCGTGAGATCTCTTAGAGTCCCCTAGAAACATATTCAAAGTCATGAAAAGATACCAGAAGAAAAAGGGGCAACGTAAAGTATAAAGCACCAACAAAATGGAGCAACAAAAGTGAATTTTCATCACAAGGGAAAAAAGAAAGAGTGAAGTTGAGATATCATATGTAATTTTTCCAACTGATGGAGAATAGAGTGAAGAAAAGATGTTAACTTCAACTTGAAGAACAGTAAATAAAGTGGACACATGGAGGAAACAGGATTTCAACCAAATTTATGAATAACTGGTACCTTGTTTGCCCACATTAAGCCACAAGCATTGCATAGAGTTCTTGGACCCGCTGGCCCCCGACGCATTGCTGGAGTTGAAGTTTCGCTAACCCCACAGTGTTGACATCTACGTAAACTATTACAAAAAATGAAAAGTCTGATAACTATGCAAGAATGAGTAAAAAAGAAAAGGACAGAGCACTAAAGAATGACAGCTTATGACATATCTACAAAAAATTTATCAAGAACGGTCAAAATAACAATTACGGATATTATTAGTTCTGTAGTCAGTCTATATCTGTATTGGCCAAATAGTTTGCTTATTTCATGATGCAACAGTACCAACACAAAATGAGAAATCACATGTATTGCGACTTTGCTATATTTTGCAAACCACATTATTCTAAATGGCCATCTCTTCCATGTACTACGTCAGATTGATTAGATGCAGGAATCCCTACAAGAAGACAAATACAGTTTGTAGATATTTTTTATAGTCAGAACTGCCGGTACTAAACCGGGCAACAGAAAAAAGTCAGATGAAGTGATAAATTATTTTCAGCAATAATTTGCTTCTTACATAAAGGACCCATATTCCTAGCCAACATGAAATTCAATCAAGGTAAAGGATAGTTATTAACGAAATTGTAAGTCAATATGACACTGCAGGAATAAGTAAGTTGATGAACAGTTTTTTTCAAAGAACAGTATAGTTATGTAGCTAATTATGGAGGAATTGATTCTGCATAGGCATACCAAAAAATTGCAGAAACTTTCGGGACCGAGGCATTGAAACAAGCAGAAGTCAACAGAAGAAATGAGATGTGTGAAGAAAATTGAGTTTCCGAATCTAATTTTGTATTTTCAGAAGATATTTAGGGGCAACTTGTGTTTATTCCCCAATCTTGTAATTACCAGTAAATTTCAAAAGGATTTTAGTGATTCATCAATTCTTATGTTATTAAGGTAATTGCTAACAGCTGGCGAGCGATTTCTTTAGTTTCCACCATCTATAGAACTTCCAGAATGAAATGGCATTCAAGTAGGTGAGTATGTGTAACAACTTGGCTGCTGATAAGCATGGAAGTTTTAGCTAGTTGACCAATAACGACTAGGTTAAAGGGCTCTGAAGAAGAAGAGGTAGATGTTAGAAGATTAATACACATTATTTAATTTCCCTGCAGGAGATATCTGACATAATCAAAATATATTGAAAAAGCAAACAGCAGCAAGTCAAGAAAAGCGCCATACTCACACAGGTTCTGGATGAGGAGTGCTATTGCCTGAACCCCAATTATCATCAGATGTTTTGCAAATATTCTTTACAGAGGCAAATTGGCCATTTTTTCGATGCATCCTGACAGAAACTCAATCAGACAAAATGATTAACCACTGAAGCAGGCATTCAGGTTCAGGAAATACAACGTTCATTGTGTTCCAAAGCCATACATCCCAAAGGAAGTACAAGTAACAGTAACAGCACAAAAGACAAACTTCATTAATATTTTCCTATGTGTCGTTGTAGCCTCTCAATTCTCAAACTTACCATTTATACTTTGGTTAAGACTACAGAAACTGAATTCAACAAAAACCACGTTCTAATGTTCTCTTCCCACTTGTCAACCATATTAACTCTTGGTCATTTACTTCTCTCCAAAGCAAAAGTACACCACCAACCTCGCCATTGGGAAAACATTTTGAAGCAAAATTTACTTCTTTTAGACCTAAAAATCTCAGCCCGCAACCTAGACTAGTACTCATGGCCTAGTAACAACTTTAGTAAGCATAGTAAGGACAGATTCAATGCGTACAATGCCCATGGTTTTCTGAGTGAAATAGTATGTCCATATAGATATCATATCACTCAATACGACCTCAATGTGGGACGAGTAATTTTGGGCAAGAGACATATTTGCACACCCTAATCAAGTCTACAGGTGCAACCATTCTGCTGCATACTTGTCAGAAATTAATCAAAAATTCCTATAAATAATTTTACTAGTAAGATACCATAATGGCATATTTTTCAGTAGGTAACATTATGCAAATATCAGATTGCCTTTCAAGTTCCAAACATAACTTACCTCTGAGCAACTTCTTTTCGGCAAGTGTACCTAATCTTCTTTTCAAAGCATCTCTCTTTCCGCTTCTCACGGAATCTCTCTAATGATGCAATCCTCCGAGAAACAGTAGGCCTACTAGAAACATCATCCACACCCTACAATTTCACAGATGAACATCACCACCTCATCAAATCAAATTTGAACTTCAACCACAATCAAAAGACCAAAATCTTTAGGGTATCCCAAAATTATATTGGCAATACCTTATCATTCAGTTGTAACAGAAATTCAGAACTGGGAATACTGTTTGGTGTCTCCCGACCTCCCAAGAGCAACAACACTGCTTGTACCTACAATGTAAATATTTTCATGAACTGATCATCAATTGGTACATCAATTAGGCAAAAAACTTCATCAAATAATCATAGCTCCGGTTATTCATTGCTTTTGATCACTACCATATCAAGCATTTTATAAGTATTTCAGTTCAAAGCTTCCACATAATTCACTTCCAAACAGCAGTATCGAAATCGTCAAAAACACAGTGGAAAATCCAGGAATTAACATACTGAAACTGAATATTGAAAACCGCAAATAAATACTAGAAAGATAAACATAACAACAAAAAAAAATAAACCTTCTCGGGAGTGACAGCAGGAAACACATAGACTTCGCCTTCGAAAGAAATGGTGAGCTCACTAGTCCTGGACGCTGGCAGCCGCAGCGATGACTGGCTATTTGCAGGAATCGCCATAGGCGCAGACATTTCCTCGGCACTGCTCATCGTCTCATCGCCGCCGCCGCCGCTGATATCATCGGCGTCGAATCCTCCGCCGTTCTCATGCACTCTTATAGGCACGTTCACATACTCAAACGGCCTCCCCTTCTCAGCATCCATGTGCGAGTGCGTGGTTTACAGCATGCAAAAAGCGAATATGGAAGAGAAATTCGGAACCCTAGCCCTAAAGAAATGGCGTGAGAATTTGCGGAGCCATTGATTAGAGGATTTTATCAGTGATTAAGGGAGTGAATTAGTGGAGATTTTGGTAATAATTAGGGGTGATTAGTGTTTGAGCTGTGGAAATGGATAAAAGGGGGAGAAAGGAATCCTGGGAAAGTACTAAAAAAGGTTAAAATGGAGTTTGGGGGCAGAGAAAATCAGGGCCGTCTGTCGCCGGGGGGAGAGTGGGGTCCACTCAAGGGGGTTGGATCACGTGAGGTCCTTGTTTCTGGTTGTGCCATGTTTGGTTCGCGTGTCATCTGGATATCAAACGGTGAAATTTTGGTTGGTTTCTTATCATTAAAAGTTAATTAGCAATAACAATTAATAATTGATATTTTAGTTATGAAAATATTCAATAATCAAATAATAATCAAAATAAACAAATACTCATACCTCGAGTCCATGATTTTTACAATTTTAAGAGCTTAATTTTACCACTTGTACAACACTTCATTGGTTTGGATGCTCAATATTACTATCGAGTTAGTTTTTTTTTTATTAATTAGAATGCAATTTGAGTAATTCAATTCAAATAATACCTTATCATCAAAATTTGATTTTTTATAATTAAAAATGGTAATAATATGATAACACAATATTAATGATGCATATTTTTTTTTCTATTTTTATCTATTCTCACTAAGAGGCTGTTTGACTGAATTTATAATATTTTCAAAACATCTTGTAAGATATTTAAAAACTTATAAATTGTTAAAAAAATTGATTATTTTTTTCTAAAATAGCTTATAAGATAAAAAAAACTATTTGAAAGTTTATAAACTCCTGAAAAAATACATTCATCCCAACTTATTTTTTAAATAAGATATTAATTTAATAATTTTTTTTTAATTTTAACAGTTTTAATTATAAAATTATCATTACTATTTTATCAAAATATTCAATAATTTATTTTTAAAATAAAATATTATATTTTATAAAATCTAAAAACATTGATATAGGAGTTTATAAGATATTTTAAATAAATTTAGCCAATCACCTCTA
Organism: Paulownia fortunei; assembly: GCA_019321725.1. Lineage (NCBI taxonomy): Eukaryota > Viridiplantae > Streptophyta > Magnoliopsida > Lamiales > Paulowniaceae > Paulownia > Paulownia fortunei. The sequence goes on from CM033108.1 coordinate 2,558,209, forward strand.
AATCTATTCACAATTATTTTTCACACATTTTATTAAACCCATTTACAAGGGGCTACATTTTAGAAGATTATTCATACAAATAGAAAAGGGAAATAAATTTTCATTTTCAATGTTCTAAATCAGGTCACAATAATCAACATGACTTTTATCTGCACCTTTAATCTAAGCAAATTTTAAAGGGATTTTTTTATTTATTTTTAAATATGAAAGAAAGGAGGGGGTTTTTAGCAAAATATTATAATTAAATTAAATAATTTTTAAAATATCGTATAATAATTGGAGTTCAGGTTTTTATGGCAAAGCGTTAAGCAGTATAACGCTTTCAATTTTAATTTTTTTTTTTCATGTGGAAGCGTTACCCCGAGTAACGCTTTGGTCAAAGCGTTACCCCAGCCAAAGCGTTACCTCGGGTAACGCTTTGACAAATTTGGAATTTGCCAAAAGCGTTACGCCACTTAACGCTTTGGCAAATTCCAAATTCTCTTTTTGTTTTTTTTTTTTTGTTTTTGTTTTTTTGTTTTATATTTGTTTTATATTTTTAATTTAAGTAATTTAATTTTATATATATAATTATTAATTAAAATATGTTAATTGTGTATATATGTGTAATTTATTCATATTATCTGTATTTAGTATTTTGTATAATTATACTATTACACACGTAAATATAAATGTTTTAAATTTTAAATAAAATTTAACGAATGATTAATTTTTTTTATTATATAAATAAATAGAGTAATCAAATTAAACAGATTATATACATTGTAAACTGATAAGATGTTTGAAATTCATTTATATAACGCTTTGTGATTTTTTAATTTTTTTGTTTAACTATTTTTATTAAATTTAATAATATAATTTCACACATATATATAATTATTAATTAAAATATATGAATTGTGTGTATATATATATGTAATTTATTCATATTATATGTATTTAGTATTTTGTGTAATTATATTATTACACATGTAAATATAAAAAATTTAAATTTTAAATAAAATTTAACCAATTTTTTTTAAAAAATATTATATAAATAAATTTCAAACATCTTATCAGTTTATAATGTATATAATCTGTTTAATTTGATTACTCTATTTATTTATATAATAAAAAAAATTAATCATTCGTTAAATTTTATTTAAAATTTAAAACATTTATATTTACGTGTGTAATAGTATAATTACACAAAATACTAAATACAGATAATATGAATAAATTACAAATATATACACAATTAACACATTTTAATTAATAATTATATATATAAAATTAAATTACTTAAATTAAAAATATAAAACAAATATAAAAACAAAAAAACAAAAAAAAAAAAAAAAAAAAGAGAATTTAGAATTTGCCAAAGCGTTACACCATGTAACGCTTTTGGCAAATTCCAAATTTGTCAAAGCGTTACCCGAGGTAACGCTTTGGCAGGCGTTATCTCGGGTAATGCTTTGGTCAAAGCGTTACCCGGGGTAACGCTTTCGCATGAAAAAAAAATAAATTAAAATTGAAAGCGTTATACCACTTAACGCTTTGCCATAAAAACATAAACTCCAATTATTATACGATATTTTAAAAATTATTTAATTTAATTATATTATTTTGCTAAAAACCCCAAGAAAGGAGGATAAATTGATAACTTAATTATTTTAAAAGTAAATGTAACTAACCCCTTAAAAGTAATAAGACAACTAAAAGAAATCAATCTAATATATTAATTTGATTCATTCAAAATAATGTCAGGCTAATGGAAGGAAAACTCCTATTTAATCACAATTGTCTGCATAAACTACAATTCGAATTATTTATTCTAATTTTAATATTTTATATCATATTTCACTTTATAAAAGCATGATAAATATATAAAATATTTTTATAAATATACATATTTTATAAATAATATATCATTGATGTGTATATAAACTAAAAATACAAGATAAAACATCAAACATAAAACATCACAGATCCGAAGTGCTACTCCGGACCGTTGGATCATTATTTATAATTGGAAATTAGGGCAATCACTGCTTGTTTCCCATCCCCACTTCTTGTTTTCAACTCCCAGCGTAACAGATCAAAGCTAAAACAAAATGCATCTATAAAGTATAAACTAAGAAAGATCTCCCATGTTATGCTCATTTTTTTTTTTCCACAAACAAACGAACAAAATAGATAAAATTAAAAGATGGTGCATTAGAATTCATTTTTGGACAACATTAAATTTTCAAATCTGATTCAAGAATAAATGGGAAGGATATGAAAACAAATGGGAAAACAAAAGCCTTTTTCGTGATCCATATATGATATATAGCTGACTAATAGTACAGAGAATATATGTACAATCTCATGTAAAAGAAGTTGAGAGATGTTGAACAGGTTACTCTGCTCTCATCAGCACCTATTTCAATCAATTACAATTGGAACTCCAATGGCTGCAGGAAGACAAATTCTTTATTACCATTGGGCAGTCAAGGCTTAATTGTCACCATTCGAAGCAGCAATGACATTAGCAGCAGATATTACAGTATCTTCGCCATTAGCTTTGCCGTTAAGCTGTGGGAAAAGAGAGACAATAAACGGCAAAAACAATGAAAGGCCAAATCTCAATTGTAACAAATTGAAGTAATAGAGACAATTTTGAAACATTGATGCACATACTACTTCACTAGCTTTCATAGCATGTTGCTGCAGTTCAACAATTGGAACTTTTGAAAGGTCTCTTAAGACTCCCTGTAACAATGGAAGTTTCAACAAGCAGCATTAACATCATTTCCTATTACAGAGGGGGAAAAGAAAGGAAAAAGAAATCTCCAGCTGGAAAATTGGTATGATGTTAATAACTAGTCACAAAGGATAATATCATAATTACAATCAGTATTAAGAAGTGTGTCCACTTCCTAATATATTGAAGACTACTACGTGAAACAAGAAGAAAATGAAAGATAACGTTTAGATTAACCAATAGAGGTAAAGGTGGTGCAAAGCAGATTTTGGTTTTAATGCATGTGTGGAGGCAAACTCTTGTCGTCAGCAATAACTAACAAGGATTAATAGTGTTTCTTTAAAAGAAAATATTTCCTTAAAAAAGCAAACCAATTGCTCCCAAGCTTGTTTCTGTATGAAAGTAAGTTGCTAAAAGCTTACCAAACACATTGAAAATCAAATACTAGAAAAAACAACTGAGGTGAATGGGATCAGTTTAAGAACCCAGTTGCATATGGAGAAAAACTATAAGAAATGTAACAATTATAATCAAGCCCTACATTTCACCAAGAAAGCAAGCAAAAACTTGGAAACATTCCTCCATTTGTCAGTTTGACGGTCAAAAAGGCAACTAAAGTAGATTCTTCAGAGGACCCATGTGAAATAAATAACTTGTATCAAGATCAGCAACATACCACTGAAGCCATAGGAAAAACTTAGAACATACAATAAATTCTCTGAATAAAGGAATCCAACACAAGGTGGAAAGCAGAAGATTTGAAAAAAAGCAGTGGAAAAAGAATTGTTTTAATTTTAGTTTGCACTCAATTATATAGAGTAATCACTAAGCCAAGTGATCTTGCCAATGAACAAAAGCACTAATTTGACCCAAATAGGCTGTTGGAGAGCAGAGATTATAGCCATGCGCTCAGCTTTTATTTGAAGATGAAAATAATGTTCCTTTGTTTCTTTCTTAAGTTCACCTGTGGATATGTAAATGCATATGTGAGTTCCTTTTTCTAAATAAAGTGCCACTACATTTATAAAAGTAGTATTTTTAAGACTAAAAGGAAGCAACTTAACCATCTTGCAAGTAAACAGCAAAAAAGTCACGTAAGAACAATAACAAACCCACAGCCACTCTAAACAATAATCAGAGTGCTACAGTATACCAATAATTCAGACCCACCTTATTGGCCCACTTGAGACCACATGCATTGCAGAGAGTTCTTGGCCCATCAGGTCCACGTCGCATCATAGGAGTGGACTTTGAGCTAATCCCACAATGCCTACATCTGTTGAAAGTCAAGCAAGTGAAGCATTATCAGAGAAAAGCCACAAATGAGACAAACTAAAAGAGAGATCTATGTGACTCCAGCGTAGCATAATTCAATCTCTTAAATTTATGTCAAATAATGAGCAGGAAGCAAAAGAAGCGGATCACCAGCTACGACGTAACAGAACCAGAAAGAATTTGAAAAACTTGTCACTCACGAGGTTTCTTGTTCTCCTTGGCCTGAATTTCCATTCCAATCTGCAGAAGATGAACCGGGTTCATCTGAGACTGTCTTTGACGTTGTAAACTGACCTTTCTTACGCTGCATCCTGGCAGATTGTACATGCATGATGAGATAAAGATGAATTTTGAAATGAACAAGTAGATAAGTTGGTGCAAAACATTAAGACAATTAACATAGAAATTTGTTAAAATCCATTCCTAAAACAGAATCCTCATGCCGGATCCAGACATCTAAATTTGGAAGCTATAATGCATAAACCACCAAACCAGTAACAAGAACATTTGTTTGGGTAAATTCTTTTAAGTTGTGTTCCTTCTCCCGGAAAGTTGCAAGAAATGAAAACCACAAATATCAAGTGTTCGTACAATATGTTTATATATTGTTAGCCACTGAATAGTAATGAAACAACATCCCACAGCACATAAGCACAATATGTATCATATCTGTATATCTACACAACTGTTATCCTATTTGCTTTAGCGCTTAGCCATGCATCTTTTTTATTTTAAGATTCTTAAAAGATGCCCCCCTCCTCACCATTAGTTGGAACAGCACTTCCTGATTTGAAAATTGAAAGACAATCCAATGATAAATATGACGGGCATAGCAACAACCCTCAACCACACCCCTCATCCTCTTGTCATACGAATATCACTTCCATATGTGTTTAGTAAAAGCAATTTGAACTCCCTAGAAACTAAACATGTTAAAAGAAGGCAATATATAATTGCTGATGTACCAACTAAAGGAAGGCATATTGATAGCAAGTGTTAAAATCCACATTCAAATTGAATTAACTGCATTTTAAAGAGAGAAGTATATATGTAGATATCTGCTAACTTCTGGGCCCAACTCTCACATAATTAGAGTATTATCAGAACTTCTTGACATATATTTCCCAACCTCTTGCCTTCAATCTTTTACTAGAAGCAAGTGATTTACAGACGTAACATAATATAATTGACTGACTTCCAGAATTTCTTTAAATCATTCTGTGAAAATTAGAAATGCAAATTAAAAGTTAGAAAAGTCTCAGCATGAAGCCAAAACATGTCATACCAATGAAAACTCAACCACAAAACTCTTGAAAAGAAATAGGTTTTCATCAGGTCAAACAGCAGACAACTATGGGTGGGAGTATGTGGAGTAGCAACAAATCATCCATTTATGTTGGACCTTTTTCTAATTCTTTATTACCTGAGAGCAACTTCCTTGCGCACTGTATAGCGAATCTTTTTATCAAAACACCGTTCTTTCCTCTTTTCTCTAAACCGGATTAAGGAAGCAGCCCTTTGTGGTTGACTCGACCTCCCGGGATAATCACCCAAGTTCTATGGAAGCAAATGCAAAAGTGAAAATAAACAATAAACTTGGTGCAGTGTTAATTGATTTCAGTGATTGAGGATCAAAACAATTTGTGCATACCCTATGGCTTTGAGGAGTCATCTCAGGGCTAGTAATACCATTGGGTACTTCGTACCCACCCAATAGTAACAAAACAGCCTGAACCTGAAAAATGAATAAAGAAAAAGAAAAAAACTATTTTATTGATTCTGCAATCTTTGCAACAGACAATAACAGAAAATAATATGGCTTCAGTAGGCGCAAACACACACACAAAGAGACACACTGTACTTCAGCTTCTTAAACCAGCCAATAACCTGAGAAGTACTCCAAATCCCCAAACATATTTTGTTGCCAGAACTATTAAATCACTAGTTTTTAAAGCTTAAAGGCAAATGAATCACAGCACTAGATATAAGTTGAACCAACAAAGATAATGATGTTCACCTCATAATAACTCACCAGCTAAGCTAAATTTCATATGTAAAAGACTTCAGAAACATAGAATTCAAGCTAATTTTAATATGTAAAGACTTCAGAAACATAGAATTGCATCCATTGAAGACAAAATACAAAGGCAATAATTCATCGATAATCCACAACAATTCACCAGCAAAGCGAAATTCAAATGTAAAAGACTAAGAAACACAAGTTTCCTTTAATTGAAGACAAAGAACAAAAGCAACAAATATATTAAAAAAAAAAAAAATACTTAAACGAGATAACCTTCTCAGGGGAAACGGAGTCGAAAACATAAACTTCGCCCTGAAACGACAGCGTAAGCTGATCGGAGCCACCTTCCCCGGCAGCTGACGGCACAGCAGGAGCCATATCCGAGCCATACAGCGCGTGAGAGCCAACCGCCTCGACGGCCTCCATGATGACTCCCCCACCAAGCAAACGAGAGCTGTTGGGGGGGTCGTACCTGATTTGAGATGGTGGGTTGTCTAGGGAGTCATTCCCATTAGAGCACTGAACGACGTCGTCGTCCTCCTCCTCTTCGCCGTCGATATGAGCAGCAGTACCCTGGTGCTGGTGGTGTTGTACGTTGGAGCTATTGTTCATGGAGGCGATGGGTGGTCCCTATTGTGACGGAATAGTGGTGTGCTGCAATCACAATTTCAGTATAAATTAAACTCCATCTACAGCACCTTCATTAAATATTCGAAAATCTTCCTAAAAGAGAAAGTAGAGATGGCCTCGCAGATTTCTGCTATATCAGGCTAGCGGAAGTAAATAAATTAATAATTGTAGAGCCAGGGAATAACTTTATATACTAGTATTTGGATCTTTCTCCTTTTCTTGTTTTTTCTTCTCTCTCTCTGTATGTGTGTGTATATACATACATACATATATATATATATATATATGTATGTATATTTTATACACTATCAAAATGCATCACACGAGAAATGCCCAAATAATTATAACTTTGTAATCATACTTTTAAATTTATGTTGTATCCATAGTAATAATAATGTAATAAATTATAATAAATAAGAATCAATCATAAAAGTAAAAAACTAATATAATAAATAAAATTTAAAATTAAAATAAAAACAATTAAAAAGTATAGGAATCAAAATTGTAAAATAAATAAAAAATAAAAAATGGAAAACGTAATAAGCGTACTCGTAACAATTTTACTAAGAATGCCCGTTGGACATTATTAATCATGTAAATATGACATTATTCATATATTATGAACATATCGATTTATCTATATATAAAATATATAAAATTTATTTTCGATGTGGTTTAAATTTGATCAATTTAATTGGGCTTATTGTTGAAATTGTTGTATGAATTTTTCGTGGGCTTCGGCCCACACAGTTGGCAGATAATAGCCTCGGCCTTAATATTATGTTTGGATTATTATGCGTGGCTCTTACCCAGTAAATATTTAAAAAATCTCGCTTATTTCTTGCAAGAGTTTTAATCCCAACACTATTTGGTCAATAAATAAAGAAAGGGAATCTTATCCTAATTAGGATCTTTGACTTATGGTTAAATTCCTTTATAAGACTTATATGAAGGTAATAAAATCATATTCTCCTTCAATTACCTTACATTTTCATTTATTACATAATTTTTTTTAATACATAAGGTATATTGCATTTTAATATCTATTTTTTGTTTTTTTTTGAGCACTTATTAATTTAAATACGATAAATTTTCGTTGGATAATTTTTATTACGAAACCTGACGACCCTAGCCTTATATTTTGTAGGTGTACTTTTGATTCATAAGCATATTGATTATCATAATATAGTTATAGTAGTTCCTAATGCTAGACAATGTTTAGCACATCCATAAAAATTGGATTAAATCCAATTTATCGTCATCTGAAATAGAAAATGACCACAAAAAAAAAAAAAAAAAAAAAAAAAACCCTAAGCAAAAAAGCCAAATAAACTCCTTGTGCTTTTAATTATATGCACAGGGACCCCCTGCTCAATTACACTGAGTAGTAGTGTGAAAAAGTAAAATATTCTCACTAAGTTTGTGTATTTTTCATACCAAGTTTATTTTTTGTTGCCTTCTCTCCCCCTTTTATACTATGATTTTTTTTTCTTTATTCCTATTTTGTTTTTTACCCTTCCCCCTACCACCGACACCGACCACCCCTCCACCTATAAGCAACTCCCCCCACCCTGCTCCGCTCCCTCTCAACCTTCCTAGCGCTGCCACCCCTCATCCACCGCCAACGCTGCTACCTATCCCCACGCCATTTCCAACGTCGGCACCCACCCTACCCCAGCTCCATAATTGCTAGCACCTCCATCCCCAATCACTCGCCGCCCACCCCCATCCCAGGCAACAACCAACACCCCCCCCCCATATATATATATATATATATATATATATATGTTTACTTATATTGATATGAAACGTTTAACTCTATAAAATGGGTGTTGATGCCTATCAAATAAGATCCAATAATTTGTTATAAATAGGGCATAAATGCTTATTCACAAGTAAAAATCCAACAAATTTCTCATCAGACGACGCACTGCAAGGCCTAAAGTTGTTTTGTTTTGTTTTGTTTTGTTTTTTTCCTTTTTTGTCCCTTTTTAAAACTACAAGACGCTTATTTGAACTTTTTTTCTTTGGTTAGGAATCTAGGGAAGAAATTGCATTATACCCTATAAAAATTACCTGAGAAACTGAATAAATCCCCTTGGTGGAAACCATGAAAAACGTGGAAGAAGAGGTGGGGCGACTCAAAGAAGAGATCAAACATCTCGGCAAACCCCAAGATGATGGCTCTTACAAGGTTGTCTCTGTACACATTGTCATCACATCTTAAATTTCAATCTGAAATAAAGTATTTTTATTAAGCCTTGATTTGATTCAGACCCATGTTAATTTGACCTAATTAATGACATTATTTCCGATGTCTCTTGTTTTTGGATGTTTTCTTCAACTAGGACCATGATTTTTTGCAGCTGGTAATGTAAATATTCAAATTCTCCCCAGGTTTTTTATCCAATAAAATGGTGTTGCTATGGAGATTATGTTAGTCAGTTTATTCTGAATGTCGGCAAGTGCATTGAATTGGATTTTATTTCTTATGATAATGTGGTAGAGGGGTTTGGCTCAACCCAAGCCAATCACATGGCGACTATGCACAGTTCAAATCCAATCACATCACAAATGTAACATTTGCTATGTGATTACTTGGTACGACCAAACTTGGTTTCGGTAAAAAAATTGCCTTGTTGAGGAAAAGCTAAATTGATGGTAAAACTCTCATTAAAGCCTAAATTTTTTATTGAAAACTTATGTGTGTGGTTCAAAACGTTATCCTGATGAATGGTTATGTATATTTAGGTAGACATGTAGTATATTCGATGCTTTACTTAACCTTTTTCTGGCTAGCAAAATATATCTGTGATAGGCTAATGTTCGACATAGTTACCAATTCATTGACATAGTTACCAATATATTGTCATAGTTACTGCATACTGAAACTGCATCCTTCCACTGTATTGCTTGTTTTCTGGATTCTTGTTCACGCTTATTGTTTGCCAAGCACCCAAGCTATTGTTTCTTGGTTTGTCTTATGTCTTCTGATTTAAGCTGAATAATGTCAAAACTGTTCCATGAACTAGATATTAACTGAGCATAGCTCACACAGGTTTTCCACTTCACCTTATGCGCGTTGCCTGGATACTGAGATTATTGATCAACGTGGTCATCCAGTACTATCACTAACTGATGGTTATTATTCGAGCACTGCATTTGATAAGATGACGATGATTCCTCTTTTGTGTGTGGTTCTGCAGAAATTTATACGAGATGCACAAAGGGCACCGATAAAGTAAATATTTTTCCTTCTTGATGAGTGAGGATAATTTATCCACCACATGTGATAAGTTTAGTGGGGCATAATTGTATGATTGGCAAAATTTGAAGTGTGGAGGATCTTTCTTGCACTGAATGGACAGAGTGTCTGTTGGCCAGTGAAATATGTATGGTACATGCATGATTTGGTTGGAGAAGCTAGACTTGGGAGATGACTGGTTTACAGAACGCTTGGAAATAGGACTCTTAGAGGGCTGGAAAGATGCATCAGATGACGATGATATAGTATGCTGCCTGATTATCCTTTATGGAGAAACCTTCATACTTTCTTACACTCTAAATGGTTTAAAATTAAAAATCCCCTTTTTGCTTTATGAGTGAAGTTCTTAAGAGCTCTAAAGGTCTTATCGACGGACTTTGGCTCATTACACTGACAAGCCACTGACAAATGTATGCATTTATAGATTGAACTAATGAGAAAATTTCATATTGTTCTTTGCAGTTCTCATGGAGAAATATTTGCTATGAATCTTTCCTCTGCACAAAAAAGAATTTTACACCTTGGTGACTAGATTTTTTGCTATTGCCATATCCTACGTAATAGCTCCGGGTACAAGAAACTTCTTGCTTTTTTCCATATAAAACGAAAAAAAATAAAAATTGTGGATGGTTGTCAGCCACCATGCCTGCATGCCATTGATCTTATAATCTATTAGGATCTTACCTCTGCATCTGTTTTTATTATGCAGGCCACATTTGGTGTGCTAGTGGAAACATCTTTGAAGCTCTAGACGGGACGACACATGCAGCATAAAGTTGTATATATGATGGTGAAATTGTTACAAGGAGTTCATGACAATGTTGAAATTACTCTCAAAACCAGAAGCAACAGTTAGTGATGCAGTTGTAAAGAGCTAAATATCTGCTATAGCTTCCTAGTATAGTTGCGGGGCAAACTTATTACACTGTTGTGTGGAAGTATTATGTAAAATATATTCTGTATTTTCTTTTGATGTACAACAGATTGTATCAAATTTCTGGGTTTAGGGAAGATCTGTTGCATTATTGTTTGATGTATTTCAACTTCATCGAGTGAAGTTAGCCTCTTTTTGGGCATGAGGCCTGAGATAATGTACAATTGGTATTCATTGTATGAACAACTAATCTGGCTAATGTGTATCAAAAGATACAAGTGGAAATACTGTATCTTAACATTACTAGTCCATTGCTTAAAGAATGCCCTCTAGGAAACAACAAAGGCATGGATATGTATGTCTGGCTGAACATGTGGAAAAGCCAAACCTGGCAGAATTTTAAATTATACTTGTGACATCAAATTGCAATCAAGAATCTGATATTGTATAAAATTGAAATCAAGAATCTGATATGAAACCTACTCTTCAAATAGAAAATTTAAAGATTGTGATTCATGTACAGTGTAAAGGGTGTTTCCAAACTGTATAGATGGCAAAAACAACTCGCATGTAAAGAATGTGAACAGAAACACCTAGCCGTCTATTTAAGAAAAATTAGAAAGCAGAAATTTCAAGATAACTTTTGTATTGAGAAAGGCAAATGGAAGCAGTAAAATATCATATAATGATGTTCCCATGGTTGGCATTTGGCCACATGATACCGTTCCTTGAGTTATCAAAAAGATTAGCAGCAAAAGGGATCTTGGTTTCATATGTTTCCACCCCGAAAAACCTGCAGAGGTTACCTCCCATTCCATCAGATTTAGAAGCCAAAATAAAGCTTCTGGAGATCCCATTGCCACCAGTAGATGGATTACCAGAGAATTGTGAGGCAACAATTGATCTTCAGCACGACCAAATACAGTGCTTGAAAAAAGCATATGACAGATTAGCTGAACCATTTGAACATCTACTGCAAAAGGTCAGGCCAGATTTGATACTCATCGACTTTGCTCCACATCGTATCGCAGAAGTTGCTGCAAAATTTGGCATCATGACTGCCTTTTTCAGTGTTTATACAGCTGCTACATTAGCTTACCTGGGGCCACCAGCTGAGCTGAAGTCTGGAAAACGACGTCCAAGTCTAGAACACTACACAAGGCCACCAGATTGGATCCCTTTCCCTTCTCTTATAGCCCACAGGCCAGATTATGCAACAAGGATGATGCGTAACACACACTCCCCTGACACATCAGGCATGTCCAGTGGCCAACGCCTGGCAAAAGTCCTGGAAGAATGCAGCTTTGTTATGGTGAGAAGCTGTGAGGAGTTCGAGGGTGAGTACCTACGTCTCATTGAAGAACTATATGAGAGGCCTGTTTTACCAATTGGCATACTTCCTCCAATACCTGAAGAGAACAAGAGCAACATGGCAATCAATTCAAGCTGGTTCAATGCTAGCCGATGGTTGGATGGACAAAAACCCCATTCAGTAGTATTTGTAGGATTTGGGAGTGAGTACAAAATGCCCATTGAGCAAATACATGAATTGGCTTTTTCACTTGAGCTTTCTAGATTACCCTTCCTCTGGATTCTAAGGAAGCCACAAGGTGTAGATACTTCAGACTTACTGCCTCCTGGTTTTGCCAACCGTACTGAAAGCCAGGGTGTTATTCTTCTTGGTTGGGGGCCCCAACTAGAAATACTTGCTCATCATGCAATCGGAGGATGTCTCTTCCACTCTGGCTGGGGTACAATTATTGAGTCTCTTGGTTTTGGACACCCACTAGTTCTACTTCCAATGGTATCTGACCAAGGACTCAATGCTAAGCTATTAGTGGAAAAAGAAGTAGGCTATGAGGTCCCAAGGAATGAAGATGGTTCATTCAGTCGGGACATGGTTGCCAAATCCATAAGACGAGTTCTGGTAGAACCAGAAGGTGAGCAGTTAAGATTGAAGGCTGCACATATGCCAAGTGTTTTTGACGATCGCAAGAGTCAGGACAATTACATAAACAAGTTTATAGAGCATCTGGAAAAATATGATGATTTAAAGGCGAAGAAGCAAGTGTAACATCTCATACTGAAACAAAGAAAGTCAGAAAGCATAGTCAGGTCCAATGCTACTAGTAGAGGTTGTCCTGCTATTTATATCTTGCCTTTGTGATTCTTAGGTTTCAAGCTTTGTATCCCCATCTATTATGCCACTTTCGTTTATTAGCAAAATTAGATTAATATCACGCTGAAAGGAAAAGGATTGCTGGAAACTAGAGACTAAATCAAACCTATTTATTAGCAAAATTAAATCTTACGGCATTTCAAAAGCGAAGATATAAAGTTCCATGGCAATATCTGATAAAAAAATTGTCTCATGGTAAACAGATAAGACCAAACATTAGCAGAGTAATATCCTGGAATAATGGCAGTTGCATTTTTTCCTTAAAACAAAAGACGTACCTGATTTTCCCTCTAATTTTATGTCCACTTGCAGGATTCTAGCTATCATACTGTGACACTTGCAAGAAATAACAAGCTAACTACCTGAAGTTCACTTGCAACCCCCTTCACTAGGAGAGGTTTCACTCTGTAATTTTGTCGTCATTTAAAAATTTAGATACATCATCAGTTGAAACAGAGATAAAATTGGATCACATGTTTTTATATTTCTACCTTATATTACAACCCAACTGCGATTCCAGAATAGCTCAGAGAAATTTGGGTTTGAACAGCAAGTACGCTCGAGATGTCAGCAAACCAATTCAACAAAAAACTCAGAAGGGCAACAACTGAGTAAATTTTTAGACATCATATCCAGGGTTTACTTTTTGTTGAACATCTCCATAACTCTCTAACTCTTCTATATCATCTGGACTCCCCAAAAACAGAGGAAGTCTTTGGTGCAGCTTGACAGGCTGGAGGGCCAATATTCGAACTTTACCATCAGATCCTCTGCCTCCTGCTTGCTCTGCTAAGAAACTCAGTGGATTAGCTTCATAAACAAGACGAAGATGATCCCTTGGATTCATTGCAATACCACCATATAAGAGTGTCCGATGGAAATCAGCAACAAGAGAACATATATATCTGGCTGAATACTTCTTAGGATGTTTGCCCTTGCCTTGTCTAACAGTATCAATATACTGTCTTAAGCCTTCAGGCCAGTCAAAATACCGAGCATCGTTTACAGAATATATTTGCCCTGACATAACAAAGAAACACCATAGCTATCACCTAAAACAATTAATGAGAACATTCATCAAATTGATTGAAAATTGCACCCATTTTCTTTAATACACGTTAATTCCAGAATGAGAAGTTTCATTCAAATTATATTACCTCGAGGAGGAATTTTAATGTTTGGATGTGTCAGAATAAAGTCTCCTGTTGAGTGATCCAGGGTGAATGCATGTGTTCCTGAGCCAAAGCTGGTACACAAAATTGTAGCTGATGAATAAAGGACATAGCCAGAAGCAATAAGCTTAGTTCCATTCTGGAGGGAATTAAGCATTGCCTTCTCCTCTGCTGGCAGCTGATCCAGTTCCACAAGGCGTTTATAGATCCCAAATATTGTTCCAGTAGGAATAGAGGCATCAATATTCCGGGAACCATCCAGAGGATCTAAAACAACAACAAATGGGCCATCATCAGCAAGCCAAACTGGAGCATCATCTTCTTCAGAGGCCATCACTGCAACTTTTCCTGAATTCTTCAATGACGACAATATAATCTCATTCTGCAACACAAAATATATTCTAATGAATCAGTCCTTCCCAATTGCTGTGCAGCTAACATAGAAAAAGGTTATTGGAGAAGAAGGTAAGCTCAACTGTCTGGACATTGCATCGAGTTATGATGTACGAGGAGCACTAAGCTATAGTGAACAATAACCTTCTCAGATGAAGCGTAGGCACTCAGACAACATGGTGGCTGAATTTGTAAACTAGCACCCTTTCTATAGCATACATATTCCAAGTATTTCAAGTAGTCAATGAAATTACAAAAAATAATAAAATACTAAGCATTGGGATATCCACCGACGAACTTTTAATTGGTGACAATTCTTCGCTTCACAATTTCATCCAGACAATTATTAAACATTGCGTGCTGGCAATCAACATTTCACAAACACATAAATCACATAAACAAAGCAAAATACTATAAAATTTAAATAATCAACGTGAGCAAGAAACGCACTGCCACGAGGTCAAGTGGCTTAGGCTTATCCCTCTCAGCACTGCCAGCTGCAGCACTGAAAGTTTTAGCAAGATTGGAGTTGAAAGGTGAAGCCACAAGAGCAGCAATCCTTTTGCAAGCATACTCCAAGTGACTAAACACCACCACCAATTCATCGCCCACATTTTCGCCCCCTTTCCCCATATACTCCGTCAGTGTCGGAAAACCATTGCCACCATCATCCCCAGAAGCAGCGGAACTCCCACTAGCACTGATTTTGAAGCCTAACCCACCAAGAAAAGCCATTCCCTTGATGGGCTGAGCGTAAGTATTAAGTCTTGGCTGGAAATTCTGAAGCTTTGGAGGGAAAAGGTGAAGTCTTGGATGGTAATTCAAGATGGGACTCAAGAGTATAGTTACTGAATGCATCTCTGGCTAGTGGGACAGCAGGGGATGTGTGTAAAGGGGGTCATTTGAGATGGGGTTAGGGATTTTCTCTTGATTGGGAATTCTATCCAAGTATTTGAGGGGTAGACCATATCTGGGTGGGGTAGATTTTGGTTGGTAAACTTCAATCAATGGTGGTAAGAATTATGAAATGAATTGGAAGTAGAAGTTGGTAGTTACCAATCTACACCTCTACAGTTGGTGGTCTGATGGGTCATGGACTTGGACTACCCCCAAAAACATTCTGGGCTCAAGCCTTTTTCTTGTCTGTTCACAAAACTGGTTTGCGAAAATCATTGAAATTAAAAGGGACACCCTCAAAGTTCCTTGCATGCCAGTTTTCTCTTTAGGGTTATATTTGGACTTTTAAAAAAACAAAAAATAGAAACTCTAAAATTTGATGCACAAAATTACATTACTTGAAGTAGAATTCAGTGTTTTTTTTAACTAAAATTCAAAATACAAACATAAAATAAATCTTATTTGCTCAGGAAAATTATAGTGTAAGCCCCTAAATTTTGTTACTAAAATAATTCTAGTAGAATCCCTCATTTTTCACTGAGTAATATTTTTAGTCTCTTATGTTCTAAATAGCGAAAACATTGATTTTTTACCGGACTAAATATGTCCACTATTTGAAACATAATTAACTTACTTTAGCGACAATAAAGAACCAAATGTGTTGGCTATATGAAATATAAGGGACTAAAAACTCTATTAGAATTTAGCAAGTTAAGGGCAAGCATCAAATGTATGTGGTATTTGAAATATAAGGAACTAAATAATCATGAATCAACACAGTTAATTGAAAAAATGTGAAAATTTAACACCATTTTTATTCATAGCAAAGCTTCGCCAGGCCCACTGAAGACCACAAAGTACAATAAATCACAACCAACATTTAAGCTTGACTGAGACTGAAACTATTTACAAACACAGCCACAATGGGAAGATTACAATGTCCATGATAGTTCACAGGCTATTCCCTCAACCAATTTTCAGTTTCATCCTCCATCTCCTTAAGAGGTTTTCTTATTTAACAAGGGATCAGAAATGACTTGGGGTTCGAAATCTGGCTTCAGATAATGAGGAAGCAAATCTGCATAAATTTCGTATCTGGCAGTCATCCGAAATCCCCACTTATCCTTTATTTGGCGGCAGAGGTTGAGATCCATATCCGATATCAGCAACCCATCCTTGTGACGGGATAGAGATGGGGTGCACGAGGCATCCGGTGCTGATATGTGGCTTGAACCATAAAAATGCCCGAAATCTGCATGTTGTGGCTTTCCATCTCCTGAAGTGAATGGATTTGGGAAGATCTCAGTCCCAACGCGATTGATTGAACAAACAAAGTAACTATTCGCTATTGCTGCATTACGAGCCTGCAAAATCATTTGTAACAAAGTTAATTTGATAATGGAAATATTATAGCAGTTGTACTTGTGCATGCAAGACTCCACTAGTAAAAACATGATCAGATAATGCATAAGGCAATTATTACAGGAGCATCTCCGTAGAACTACTTAGAAGTTCTGTATTTAACTATTAGAGTAAGTGCAACAATAAGCTAAAACAAAGCTCATGTTCTGGCAAATAATACACATATCCCTTGAAAATGACCAAATTAATCAGTTCGTTTAACAGGAAAGAAAAATAAAAATAAAAAGACAAAAGGGAAAAGATACCTCAATGGGCCACATTGGTTCGCTCAGTTCACCAACAGTCGCTGAAGGGTTGAAAACAATCTCAGCACCATTTAAGCCAAAAGCTAACCAGTTCAGAGGATGATGTCTTCCATAACATATATTTACCGCAATTTTTCCATAAGCCGTCTCAAACACAGGATGCCCAGTATTCCCTTCCATGTAGTACGTACTTTCATTGAAGTCCCCAACTCTAGGTATATGATTCTGCAAATGCCATTACAGTAATGTTTAGAAGCATTACATACTCGACGCAAAGAACATCTAAAATTAGTAGGTGTTTGTATTACCTTCCTGTGCTTTCCAATTATGTTGCCATGATTTCCAATTATTACAGAAGTATTCCAGAGAATCTCTCCATGTTTCACATCCCTTTCAAGAATAGGACTTATTATAACCATGTTGTATTTCCGTGCAAAGTCCTGAAGAAACTGTGTTGATTCTCCATGAATTGGCTCTGCAAATTCACACCATATCTTTTCACGAGTGCAAAATGCAAATGGCATCGTCCATGCCTCCTGCATATAAACAATTCTTTGTCGATAAATTTTCAATCAAACTATTAACGTAAATGTTTATTCTACAGAGCCAGTAATTGTGAAGGCAGAACTACCTGTAAACATAGTATGTTGACTCCTGAAGTTCCTGCAGCTTCAATGATGGGCGTCAATTTCTGAAAGATGGCCCTTTTCTGGTCCAAAAGGGGTGCTGTTGTTGGAAGAGCAATTGAATTCTGAATGAGACCCACCCTCACAATGTGAGGCTCTCTCAGTGACTCCTTTTCAGCATGAAATGAAAATGCCTGCAATGGAAAATGCATGAACAAAAGTTTAACAATCTGTATCAAAAAACAAAAATAAGTTAACAAACAACTGATTCTTGTCAATAACTTTGACAGTGGATAGGCAGATATAACCTAGTCCTAGTCATTGCAGGAGGAGTGATTCAACAGGATGTCATGATACGAGCAGTATCTTTCTAAGCTATATAAAAAACTGCTAATTTTGAAAGAAAAAAAATCAGTTGGAAATGATATATACAACAGGCCTACTGTCAACACAAATTCCAGAACCTAAGCTACTTAATCTGATGCATAAATATCAAGAACTGATCTGATCGCATGCAGAATTAGTTCTTATATCTTTGGCAATAATTATCTTCTCTGATTAAAAGAACTTGCTAACCAAATTTACCTGAAGATCAAAATCATGTTTCGTAGAAAGAGATTTTGCAGGCTCGGCAATAGTGATGGTATCAAGTGCTCGTCCACAGTTTAGCCCAATAAGTAATCGGCTGACTTCCTGCTATATAAATTTCATAATCTCATAAAAAACTGGAACAAAAAAAAATAAAAAATCCACCCTAAACGTTGTACAAAATCACCATCCCATCTATGGTCCAAACACATAACACATATTATATATCAGCCCATCTAGCTAACAACTTGAGCTCAATTTAAAACAGAAATTCTCAGAAATTTCCAGACCCTCAATTGGAAACATGGGGTTAGTCTATTATCGTATGCAAAACCAAATCAAACAGTGGTAAAACCTAAATCAACTAGTTGAACTAAACAACCCAGATTCTATAATATGTAATCAAACAAGATTCGAAATATAAATTCGTTAACAGCACAGAGCAACCAATTTTATTTTTTTTTTAAAAGGTAGGGATAAGGTGACCTGGAAAAGTTGTGGGGTGAGGGTGGATTGGAGGAGTTTGTGAAGAGAATCGAACCCACAAATGGAAGCGTCTTTCTGGGTCTCTGTTTTTCCATTTTCTGCAACAATTTCTTGTTCCTTTCTCTCCATATTTCTACTGCTTCTGAATCAGGGCGGAGGTAAAAATGAGATTGAGGTGAGGGTGATGATCTGCAAATTCTTGGAACGTGGGTTTGAATATTTATTGATAAGATTCCCATTTGGCATTTGTTACCAAATCCACCTCAGGATTCCTAAAACAAACCAATTTCATCACGGAATCACGTCACACGCGACCAACAGTAAGAAAATTATGAAGGAATGATTGCAAGTTTGTCTCAAGTTTGTAGTTTGATTTTGTATAAATAAGTATAAAATTAATGATATCTCTAGTTTGATATTCAATTATTGTACTTGTACACTATTTTTCCTTAACACTTTTATTTTACCACGAAGAAACTTTTGTTGGAGTTTGAGTTGTCAGGCTTCTAAATAATAATAGTTTTAAATCTTAATGCTAGTATTTTTCATATCATTTAAATTTTGTAAAATAAATTGAATCATTCACATTCCATTCAACAAAATAAACAATATAATTGAAGGAAGATAGTATAATTAAAAATTGTTGGATTTGTATTTTAAACGGATTAAATGATCCAATTCTGTTAATTCTATTTACTTCAAATGACATATCTTTTATTCTAATTTAATCCGTCAATAAAACTTGGCTCAAATAACAAAATTGACATCTGAAATATTCGAATTCATTATTCGGGTCCCATCAAATATATGTGTTTGAACGCCTCACTTGAAAAATATTCAATTTAATCCACTTCAAAACTCTTAATCCATTATAAAATCTAAAATAATGGAGTAATATTGAAATTGGAAATAATTCCATGAATCAATATACCTATCTATGCCTGCAAAGGCCCAACTGCGGTCTTTCATTTAACCAACCAGGTCCTACCCTCCAAAAGGTGATATTTGGTAGTAAATATGGCTAAAATCAGATGTAATGTTATAAAAATTCTCTCATTTTCCACACAATTACATAATACAAACGCTTCCCATCTATTTATGATGACTTATTGGAAGTCTCACTGTGAAAAGAAGCAATTGAATGCTGCTTTAATTGTGTGGTACCATTGCATATACGCTCAGATTTTAGACTTTCAGCAAATTCCTAATAATATTCTATTGCCTGGAACTGTTGTTTAAGAAAGTTCTGGCCTATTCAGTCTTTGATCTTTTCTTTTCTTTTTTTTTTTTCCAAAAAAAAAGTGGCTGCTTTTGATTGATGAGTGATTGAGTAACCAAGATATTACTGCATATATATATATATATATATATATGCCAGATAAAATCAATTCAAAAATATAGAGACCGATAGATATGTTGTATATGAGTCTACAATGAGAGTAACGAATTCAAACCTAAAGTGATTTTAAGTGGTCGTACTTCTAAAATGGATGGAGAAATCATTGCTCTTTTTCTGATGAAGTTGATTTTTGCGAAAAACTACGCCATCTTTGCTTGTTCTTTTCCAAGGACGACCGGTTTTGTGAAAATTTGGAGAGCCCTTGTCTCAGAGCTCCAAGATTGACACCATTGTCCACCAAGATGCTTGTTACACCCATTTTAGAAACCTATAAAGGAAAAATTTACAAAGTAAATGGTGATAACAGCCAACAAGAACATTAAATTAACTCTATAGTATATGACATGCTACAGCATTGCATGGATACTTCTCCAGCAACAGACCTTGTATACAAGAATATATAAGAACAAACACAAAAAGAAACAAGAGAGGAGATAGATCTTACTGCTTCTATGTTACGATCCTCGTCATCGAAAAAGATCATTTCATTGTATGGAACACCAGTCCTCCGATTAATTTTCTGAAAATGATCAGTCTTGTGCGTCCAACTGGAAAATATCTCCTGAAATGTATGAAATATTAAGCATGATTGTCTCCTCACAAACAATATCTAACAAGTCTTCATTCAGAAAGGCATCATATATCTCAAACATTTGAGGGTTAAAAGCTTCTTTAACTATGTAATCACATTGAAAAATTTGCACAAGGCACATCTTCATAACATTAAAACCCCATTCCACCACAACATATGAAGTTTTTGTTGTCTTCTCAATAAGTTAACAAGAATCATTTTCATTTTATATCTTATACTGTTTGATACATCAGAATCAATAGCGGTTGATGGTTATACTTTAATGTTTTTATTCACACAAACAAGCCAAATTTCAATGTTACGGATGTGCCTGGATCCAAATTGTCCAAGGAGAACCTTCTTCCTGTGTAAGACAGCATGTGTTTTTCCCCTCAGTCAACGTCTGGCATATAACATAAGAAATATTATGCTACATTAAAATAAGCTACCATGTGCACAAGTTTCATCACCTTATTTCCACCATTGTTTATAGAGGCTAGTGGATAACAATGAGACAGTATGTAACGCACGCACACAGACACATACATATACAAATAGACACACAGAGAAACACACATATTTAAGGTAGGTTTACACTATCACAATGAAAGGTGTGCAGTTATTTGAGGCATAATTGGGGCAGTTAATGGTAGTTGTAATATAGACAGACATAGATGTAGTCACAACGCATAGAATCAATTCATACTCTGTCATGGACATCCATCTTAGAGCATATAGTAATGAAGTCACAAGTACATTATCTTCATACTCTTAGCATTCTCTGCCCATAAAGGGAAAGACTCTTTTAACGGTGCCAAGTCTTTACTCTTGCTTCTTTTATTCTTAAGAAGAAAATTAGTTTTCAGAATGCTATTCGCATAAAAAACTTGATTTCACTCGCACAATCTAAAAACAAAATATCACAGTTAGCTCACCTGAGCAACAAACATTGATTTTATCCCCAATTTCTCAAGAAAAGTGTTGGCTATATCAGGAGTCGGTGATCTTGAGGCAATAGCAATATCAACACCTTTATCCTTGAGAGCATACAGTATGCCTTTGGCATGAGGATATAATGATGGCATGTCAGACTTGGAGAGATATTCACTGGCAGACAAATAAACATAAGTTGCACTGAAGATATTTTTAAGCACCAAATAAGCAAGCCACTGTAGGATAAGAAATATTCAGTACACTAAATTCATAGCCTCTGGAAACCATTTCAGGTCGTTGCGGGCCAATACACACAACAATAATTAAGCATGCCAACTTTCTGGCGTATGTCATGTTTCTTTTCCTGTAATTATGGAATTACTCATCGTCTGGATGCTGGTAAAAACTGGTCATCAAACTTAAAATAAATTACAAAATCCAAGTTGTTCTACCATACCTTGATGCCCATATGGAATCTTAACCATTGCATCATTTCCTTTTGCTTCTTCGAGATCCAGCAAGACAAATCTTACAAAGTATAAAGCAACATTCAATGTCCTATTTTCCAACTAAAATTTCAATCTTCCAGAGGAAAATATCACCAGACTCATTCATGCTGATGCTAACTTTGAAAACCAAAAAGCAACAGGATTTAGATTTGGATCTACATGCTTCTGTTGCTGTGGGAAGGAAATAGCTCATCAAGTCTTTTCAGCAGATCGACTAGCACATGTATGATGGAGACTTTCTTGCAGTCACATTTCTTCCATTTTCAAATTCAAGATATATTCATGTTTAATGTGATAATGGATCAAAGCAAGTGCTGATTACCCTAACTCCACTTCTTAAATTCATTCTTCTCGCCAAGTCATGGGAGCTATGACAAACCAGAAACAAGTAAAATTGCAAAATAATTTCCATATATGACACTTTGCTGCATCATTTTGTCTTCACAAGGTTAGCCTCATTGTGGTCTTTAATTGAATTTGAGGTTCCACAATTCCTTTTTTTGGCGACGTGTCACTACAGGGAGGAGAAAGCCACAAGGGTAAAAGAACCTAAAAACTGGTCAACAGAGAACTTAAAACCCAGATGAAGGGCCACCTAAACGGAACCTAAAAACATCTGAACATAGAACTTCAAAACCCAGAAAACGAAAGAGTTTGAAAGGGAGACAAATTAGGCCCTACCATGTTTTTTGCAAGTAGAAATGAAATTTAATTACCAAGAGAAGATTATAATCCTCCCCAACCACCATTTCAGCTTTACCTCTACCTTCCCCTGATCAGAAATTTATCAAGGATACACCTTCAATCTTCAGCATTCAACTATCTAATCAACAGAAAAAATATATTCTTTTGGGTTCATTTCAAAATTTGAACAAATTACGCAAACAAATTTTTGGCTAAGACGAAATAACGATAGTCATCCAAGACTTGTGAAACTCGTAGAATTCGTACATTCAACAAGAAAATTTTCAATCCGCAAACTGTAGCAGGAAAAAGTAATACAAGAAAAATAAAAATGGAAGGAAAAAGTACCAGTAAAAGGGCCAGAGAGTATAGTCGAGATCGAAGACGACGAGCCGAGGTAGAACTTGAAACAAACCCATGATCTCCATTGCCTCGTTCTTCACCCGATCGTCTCCCATCTCTCTCTCTGTCTCTCTCGCTTGATTACTTTTACCAGCAAATGCAATAACCCTTCGAAGTTGGAAAGTAGTAAATTAAATAGCTAACCCAATACCAAATTTAAAAATTTTCTGAAAATTAGTTTGAGACTATGTAATAACTATTTTGAAGGGTGAATTCAATAATCTAATAATTGAAAACAAAAATGGAAAATAAGAGCTGCATAGTGACAACAAATTGAAGTTGATTGGGGGAGGCAAAAATATGCAAACCAGAAAAGAAAAAAATATGGTTAAAATTGACGATGATAATTAAATGGGGGCATTCCGAGAATCGAACTCGGGACCTCTCGCACCCAAAGCGAGAATCATACCACTAGACCAAATGCCCACCTGCGGGATGCATGAACAAAATTTTATTTTTGTTATAAGTGTTTCAACATTTGATATCAAGATAAATTACCGACACTCCGTGAAATTTAAATTTAGCCTAATTATTAAAAAAAAATTATCTTTTAAAATTACTAATATTCCTTTGATGTATTACAAATGTATTTTTAAAGTTTATCTTTATTTTATAAATACCTATAAAATTTATCTTTATTTTATAAAAGTACTCCATCAGTATATACAATTTGAAATATAAACAAATTTCATAGAAATATTTGTAATTTACAAATTTAAATAAATCTTTTTGTAAATAATCCAACCTCAAGGTAATTTTCCTAATTTACCCAATTTAAATTCGATTTCAATTAATAATAAAAGAGAAGAATATATTTCTTTTGCCCCAATCTTGTTTTTGGAATGAACATTTCCTTTTATTGAGGCAATGAACCATGACAGTATGCTTGTTTGTTCAAATCCATACCATGTTGATTCAAAAAAAAAAAAGACAAAGAAATATACAATTCTAAGTCATTTGATTGGGCTGATGTATTCATGCATGCACATTTGTTATAGATGCATTTTGGCCTTCTAACGCACAGGTTGCTAGCATGGTTCATATGCATATGTATTTCCTTTTGCAGTTACTCGAGGATTTTGCCTTGACACCCATCACTTTGAATGCATAGTTGGATGAATAAAGATATTTATTATTGAGGGTTCATGAAATTTCAAGATCTTTCAGACCTGTTTATTCGCTCTGTCATTAGAAACCCTCCTCCTCCTTCAAACTGAGAACCACACGAGACCGTATACAATACCAGCCAACTTAGGTGTAATCTAGAATGAGCACCTTACAATATACTCTAGCACGTCTTCCTTCACAGTCAGGTTAAGTCCTTCCATTGCAGCCTTTTCTTCATCCAGTTTTTGTAATAATTTGCGTCTATAATGGGGCCAATTGGTGGAGCCAGGCTTCTAATTTACATGATGCAAAAGATCTATCTAGCTCGGCAGGAAGTAGTCTTTCTGATGCTTTGCTTCCAACTTTCCTCTTTAGAATCCTCAACAACACATGCTGCAAGATCCTCACTCGACATTGATATGTATTCACACTTGTCTGTCTCCCTTTCAGTAGCGGATGCGATTTCAGGGATAGAATCTTCCTCATACTGCACATCAATTATGATGGGAGATTTGCCAGAAAAGTTTCTCCATGGAGTCTTCATTTCTGTAGTCCTGAAACAACTATGACGAGAGCTGGGAGGCATTGGCTTATCATCTTCATCAGCTTCATCTCTGCTTGCCGTGTCTCCTGGAGGTAAAGTGGCTTGCTTCTCAAGTGCTACTTCCTGTTTGAAATAAGAAAATAAAATTAGAAAATTTGGAGATACATAGTTTGTTTGAGAGCACATTAGATGCACATTAGTTTCCAAATTTCACGTAGGAAGGTTGAGCATATTGCATCCATTGGAAAGATCAAGCATTCAAACATTAAGGCAAATGTCTGCTAAATACCAAAGTCTGAAACCAGCAAAGTACACATAAATGTCGAGTAATCAGCTGATGCTACTAAAATCTCTCGCCATGTGGCAAGTAATAGACATCATTTTAAATGAAAAAACCAGAAAAATACATGTTCTGACTTTTCATATGCATGGATAACAAAATGTTTATTAGCAAGGATTACCTCCAGTGGCAACCTCATGTTACTGAATTGATTAATTGGCACCAGCTGCTTACAAGTCTGAAAACTTTCATCAGTGACAGACTTATCAATATTCATTGGCTCTAGCATGTCTACAAAAGATTGCTGCCCCTTATTTCCATAGTCATCACTAGAGTTGAACTTGACACCATGACATGAATCTTTCACACCATTTACTTCTACAAATTCCACACTGCTGTCTTCGTAATTTAAATCACTTGGAAGGTATTTGTCATTACAAGCGGCTGGAAGATCTTTCAGGCAATTATCTTCAACTATTCTGTGGATCAAATTTCTAATATGATCGCGCTTTTTGAGAGACACCTCAGCAGGCAGGAACCAATCCTTATTAAGCTGCAGAGACAGAATGGTTATTATTATCCTATATAATTTCCTTTAAGAAATTTAGGGACTTAACTATAGACCCTGTTTACCATTTCATCTGTTTTTTTTTCAATTTAATATCCTCCTTTCTTTTAGGAGATGTTTCAAAAAAATGTTAAATCCCCATGAAAACATTCTTATATGGTTCACTCCTATCCACCTTCACTAAAATAATTATCATTTCAGAAGTCAATATATGGCCAACCTTCATATCCATCGAGATATTTCAAAATAAAAATATAAAGCTTCACATATTACCACGTGCCACACACCAAAAGGGTAAAAAGATATGATTTAAATGCAAAGTCTACCTTGAAATCTATATCCACATCGAGCCTATAATGTAAGCAAACCATAATTTTACATTGTTAGGCACATTCTTTCACACATAGTAGATATGCTATCATGGAAAATGACCTTCTTGGTGAATGCAAAGAAATTTATTGTCCATAATTGGGCATTACTACTGCGTTCATTAATATGTCATGCAAGTGGTGAAATTTGTCAGATTTCTAACAGTTCTAACACTACTGAAGAACATAAGCATTCAATTGAGAACCAACGGAAAGAAACTGGACATGAGGATGACATTGCTACACATAACAAATAAATTCCCTAGTGCATTTGATGCTAAGAACAGACAGAAAAAGGACCAAGTATAAACTGAGATCACCATGTATCTGGAAGATAAAACTAAGCAGATGAAGCTTGATAACTTAGCAGGCACATATTGAAGAGGAGCAGTATAAAATGAGCCACAAGATCATACCGATCTCAATAAAGCTACTCAGAAGACAATCAATTTGCCTGAGGTCACTAAATACATTGAACTGTTTTATCATCCAATTGCCCCTCCTTCAATTAAGAAACAGATGGCCATATTTATGCCAGAACAAATGATTATCTTTAAATTCTGATAAAAAATTGAAGAGGTAAAGACAATCTTAAACCAAAAGGAAATACTTAAAGCAAAAAGAAAACCCATGAGCACCCTTTCAGTTGACTTTCAGAAGAGAGAAACAACATTAAAATTCTATACTCAAGGTTCCAATGGAGACAAACAACTTACAAAGTCACAATATTTTGTTGTGCTGAAGTTAGAAGCCTGTTCCAGAAAAAGTTCTGCATAGTGAAGCAAAAATAGGCCACAGTCGAACAGGTTTTCTTGCTGTGGCAACTGAAATCAACATTGAAAAAAGAGAGAGATTCAGAAATGTCAATAAATGACGTGTGTAGATGAAAAAGTGGTATTAAGCAATTAAATAATTGCATATTTTTTTAACTGTTAACTGTTCAGGGGAAGTTAGTCCCACGCAAATTTAAGGTCTTAATCCATAATTGACTGCAAAAACTTTCATCCAGTTAAGGTTAACTCTACATCAACTATGAATTACTCCATTTATTTTCAAAAGAAGGATAAAATTATTCAAAAGATAACATATTTTTCATCACAATCTAACCAGTCCAATATTCTTCACTTTTTAAATCTATTCCTACTCCCCACCACCACAAAAAAAAATTATATATATCAAAATTATTCCAAATGACTCTTTCAGTGAGTTGAATGTTCCCTTTCTCCATTCCAATTAAAAAATGCTAGATCATAAGAAATTATTAATTGTTATTGATTCATTCCAAAAAATAAATAAATAACTGGAGCAGTTAAACTTTCAAAGTTATACCTTTGAACCAGTTTCCTGACCATACACAATATAAAGGAATTTCAAAAATGGCATCCTTTTTCCATGAAAAACTTTTTCAAATGTTGGTCACAAAATTTCAAAACTTTTTCTTAGTGGATAATGCCAAACGCAAGCAAAAATATTGTGACATAGGCAATAGGATGGAGGTAGGCCAGAAAGAAAGGAAACCTGAAGCATGACAAAATGCAAATTTGAGAACTTCGTTGCCATGTCTGCTTCGAGTTTATTAAGCCGCTGTTTCCATTCCTCCCACAAGTAACTGCCATTTCAAGTTAAGAAATTTTGATATATCCTGCTATTATAATCCTTAAAGATCTTGCAAACACATTTTCAAGGAAACCGGGGGAGGGTGCTGAACAATATGCTAAATGAACATCGGATCTCAAACACAATATTGTTTATTGTTATTTTCACTGTCAATAGTCAGAAATCTCTGCCAGAGCAAAAAGAGAAAATAAATGGTCTGACGGCGATGTAACTTCTCTCACCTATCAGGATTTTAAATGGAAGTCGGAAATAAGGCTTTACTTTACTTTGTCAATCTTATTATCTGATGTTTAATAAAAAGTGTTATGCAGGATCAGTCTATCAACAAATTGACGAAACAAAAAAGTGAAATTATTTTCATAATGAAGGTTCAGGAAAGAATAGCAAAATGAATTAATGTTGGGAAAAACAAGATTAACTTGAAGGAAATGATGTCACCCGTCAGAAGAAAGTATATGTGAAATAAATTTTGCTTACCAAAAGCTCATAACCTTCTAAAAAACTACACAGTTTTATTAAGGGCACCCAGAATAAATAGATATCCAGTTAATTGATAATTTCACAAAACACACGTTTTGAATGTATTCAACGATGTGGCGAGGCTCAATAAAACTTGAACCCATTGGGAGAACAACATTAAATAACGTTTAACTTTTTCAGGCTGCTGCTATCTGACAGTTAACAGTTAGTATGGTTATATTAACTATGTTTATTAAAATGTTCTTTCTTTGGGTTTTTTTTTGTTTTCCTCGGCAAGGTTACTGGACATCAAGGATATGGAAAATTCTTTTCCAGGCTTTGCCCGGCCAAGACCCAACTAACCACATGGCAAGGTGAAATTAGTCTTGCACTCTGGCTTGTGATTATTTACTCATGTTTAATAGCAAACCAATCACATGGAAGTGTAAATTACTTTTCCTATGAATGGCTTGGTTCTGGACAGAGAAGGTGCGGGAATTGGGTTAAATTTTCGGGACACATAATCAACAATGATGCCATTGCAGAAGGTTTCCCATTTGCTTTGGCAAATACCACGACTTGTCTTGAAGATCAACTGCCAGCAACTTACCTGCGAATAAGATTCTCAAACCCTCTATGACTTCCTCTGATGGAGTCCATGTGTAAAATGCATGGCACCTTAGATGAGTCATCTACATCTTTGTCTGCACAACGATACTGTAATTTTGAAGTGGAGAAAGTAGCAATAATTAAATTTATAAACTGCAAAAGATAATGCAAAGAGACCATGCCTCTTAAATTAGCCACTACCCCAGGATGGCAGATAACAATCAAACTCCAATGAAGACTGACAAAAAATGGAGAAAACCAAGATTAGAGCACTAAATTAACATATCTAATTTGGAAATTTCATAATTGCATTTGTTACCTGAAGTTTACAGGTATAAATATGTAATCTTTCTCAAAAAGATTAACATTCCTCGTCCATTTACGAACATGTTTAAAAGCTTCTCTTCCTTCCCAAGCTCTAGATAAATCTTGATCCATGTTAACAAGCTTCCGAAAGAAAAAGGTGTTGAAAAAATGAAACCTGTGCCGCTCTTCTGGTTGGGTTTTGTTTAAAAGATATCTGCCATTCAACCACAAGTTTGAGGTTAGCTTAGTTTGATTTGATAAATTGACAAATCAGTATTCTTGGTTGGGGCACCATTATCTCTACAAGTAGTCCTGACCACGGGCCGGGTCCAAACCGGACCCGGCCCGTGGTTGACCCGTGGTCAACGGGCCAAACCCGTTGACCACGGGTCCGACCCGCGGACCCGTAACCGGCCCGTGGATTCACGGGCCGGTTACGGGTCCGAATTTTTTGGACCCGTGAACCGCCGGGTCAGCCCGGCGGTTCAAGCCGGGTCGGCTCGGCGGGCCGACCCGGACTGAACCGCCGGGCTGACCCGGCGGTTCAAGAAAAAAAAAAAAAAAAAAAAAAAAAGAAAGGAAAAATGAGAGAGCCGTTGCCAACGGCTCTCTTGTGGCAACGGTCAAATTTTTGACCGTTGCCACCAAAGTCAAACGGTCAAATTTTTTTTATATTTATTATAATTAGAATATTTGATACTTTAAATTTTAGATAATATTTTTTTTTCAAATTTAAGTTAAACATTCATTAAATTCAAAAATTAATGATATTTTTTTTAAAATTTAAGTTCAAAATTTTTCATTCAAATATATGTTTAAAATTTCAAACCCTTGTTTTTGTTTTACAAAAGTTACAATTTTATAAAATTAATAGTTAATTAAAAAATTACAAATTTTAAAATATAGGTAAAAAAATAAATAAAAAATTCAAGGGTTGGAACCGGAACCGGAACCGGCGGTTAACCGGAACCGTAACCGGAACCGGCCCGGCGGTTCCGGAACCCGGACCGTAACCGGCCTTGACGGTTAAGGTTAAGGGTCGGAATTTTCTTGAACCGTGGAACCGGCGGTTCCGAACCGTAACCGGCGGTTCCTGAACCGTGGTCAGGTCTATCTACAAGAGTCATCAAATCATGCAGTTTGTAGAATATATACATGCCTATCCTCAATAAAAGTATATCTTTTATAGTGCCATTATAAATTAGTTGTCGGTTACCATTCGTGATGTTAAAGCCAAACTCCTCTGTAGAAAGATACATCAAGCTATTATTGACCTTTTCAAAAATGTTATATGAAACTTACTGAGACAAGAGATCCAAACTTCTAATGTTCAAATGTCTGCATGGGAACCATGGAGACAATTAAAAATGAACATTATTTCTTGATTTAAATGTTATAAAAGGCTGAAAAGAACATGAACATGTTGAGGGCTAACATGTTCTGATTAAAAAGAAAATTGCCAAAAGAAAAGGAGAAAAAGAAAAAACACAGAAGCAGAAGAGTCAAGACACATTGAGTTGTCAAAGGTGCCTTAGATTTTGAAAGCCACTCCTATACATTAAAAACAAAAGGACAGGCCTAAAGTTGTGGACAATTACAACACACTTGCAACTAGCAATAGCATCCACATCCCAAGCCAAGTATTGGAGATTCAGGAAGATGAATATGATCAAGCAATACCAGTTAGGTACAAAAATTGTAGGCATATTTACCATAGGCAAATTGACCAGACCTGTAAAGCTTACTTAATATAGAAGTCAATGATAGTATCGTTGATGAATCTCCTTGGCTGTAACAGCTCAATATCTCTCCTACTTATCAAGATGGCATCAGGGTCACCTTCTGGATATATTATGTCTTCAAAGGGCTCATTAAAATTACATTCACTGAAATTCAATTGAGTAACATTTCAATACTTTAAAAAATAAAGTTGATGAAGAGAATTGAGAGAAAAACTGAAACTGCACTTGGGGGACATAGCAGAGTATTCATACTATTCTTTTCATCTAACTTAGAAGGTTGGGAAAAACTAAAACAAGCAGAGGTAAAAAGAAAGTACATCAGATACTGCATATTCATCAAAATAACTAAATAATCATGCAACAGCAATTAAAAAATAAATATAGAAAGAATACAAAGTAATACAAGTTACTATTTGCACTGAACATCATAATTCTTGGCCCAATATGAAGGTCCCATAAGGAAAAATAGGGCATCTCTGAATGCATATGTCTATGCAATGACAACAACAAGGGAATGTAGAGCAAAATAAGATGTGTTATGAGAAGGGCGACATTAAGATGAAATTTGAGATAGTTTCATTAAGTATGCAACAATAATAGGACGGGGGGGGGGGGGGGTATTAGTATGTTAATTGTATTTGATATATCTGATAGAATATGAATGTAATGAAACTCTTTGTTTGTGAAGGTGAAATTAATACTAGCAGCCTTAACAATAATAGGAATGAATTTCAGTCTCCCAAGACCATTATATATTGGTGAGTAAACAGTAGTAAGAGCATGTACCATATGGTCAAACAATATTCAAAAACATCCAATGACGAAGCATTCGTGTAAAACTTCATTAGTTTCAAAGATATAACATTTTCACTAAACATCTCACTCCTTGTAGCGTAAACCCTAACTAATGAACATTCAGCGTCGCATGGAGTTAAAACAAACAAGAAAAAGATAAAGAATCAAGTGACAAAAAATTTACATGATTTGTAAACAAGGGAAACAAACCAAAAAAAAAGGTCTTATTAATGAAACCTCAAACAAGGAAAGCATGCACGAAAAAAATGAATTTAAGAGATTTCTCAATAAATCATCAAATGCTGCACATCAAACAGTGCAGAAGACCATGCTCAAAATCCTTTGTTGAACTTATTTAATTTCAGTACAACACTCTTACAACTTCTATTTAGCCCCCTCTACTTCTACCCTGATTCACTCTGGTAAGTTGTCACTTTTAAAAAGATAAAACATGATGCCAGCTTTGCTGACACTAGTAAAAAGAGATTGTTTGAAGGCCAAGAACTAATCTTGCTTCCCAACGAATAACACAGTACAACCAAACAATGAAAATGTTAAAGGAAAATGGATCTGTAATCTATCAACAAGTAACTCATCTTATAATGGTTTTCCAAGCAGCTTTGTATTTCAGATCCAGTGATTTAATTTCTTCCTGTTTTTTGGACCAATGAGGGTCATCAAGAACAACAAACTCCAGTTTCAAAATGCCTGCATCCAGTTGAGGAAAAACTCAGATCTTAGCAGCAAGCTGCATGCCTGTGTGCATGCAGACAATTATAAACAATTACTTTGAAATTCTATCCAGAACCTTGAGTTGAAATGTGAAAAGAGAAGTAATATGAAGTCTACGAAAAAATACTTGAGAATGAAGTGCACTTTTGGGGCAAGGTTAAAAAAGATTAACGCCAGTTTTTATCCATTTAATCTTCCACTGTTACACGTAAATTGAAGAATCCAACATCTATGTTCCAACATTTCACCATTTGAACAAACCTGAAAACCTGGGGAATCATCATATATAATTCAGAACATGCCTATAACTTGTTCTGAGTCCTTCACAAGAAGAAAGAGGGCACATTCTTAAGTACTGAGCTCACACAGTACTTCTAAGTTCAACAAGGTGGAATCTCTTGAAAGGATGAAAAGCAAAAACTATATGCACTAGGCCTACCACCTCCCATCAAAGAAAAATAGAAGAGAATAAATAAGGTCTTCGATATTTAGGCATTCCATGCATGAGTTTTAGTGCCAAAAAGTCACATGATTGGACACTATCCATTGAAGCCCCAAAAAGTATAAACACGACAAGGAGTTTAAAGCTAACCACACCTGAGTATTTGGCATGGAATATATGTTCTTGAAATCATGCCAATGTAAATATGGAAAGCAAGGTCAATGTGAACTAAAGATACTTCCTTCTCATAGAAAATGGATGAATTTGTATAAAGCTTACACAGAAGGGAAAAATGTATAATCCCTAAAACATAATGAAGGCATGAAAAAAATTTAAACAAGCATATAAACTTTAGGGTGAAATTAATAAACTTTAAAAAATTTCAACCATTGCGCATTGAGAAAAAAGAGGAAAGATGAATCCTATGGAAAGAACTACATGAGGAATAATAGTGCACAAACCTGAACTTGTATTACAGGTTTCAGCCACTTTTGAGTCCACGGATTTTAACAGAAGGTTCACAACATCTGCTTTCACCTAAATTTGGCAATGAAACAAAAGTTTAAGTTGAATTCTTATACTCCTTCTGTCCCTTAATTAGAGCTCCCATTTCATCGGATACGAAGTTTTAGATTAGAGTTGAAAAGGTGAAAAATTTATCATTTTATAATATTGTCCTTAAAAGTACTGGTTGGGACTTAGTAGTGTCAAATCATTACTTATATAAGAAGGTATTTTTGGGAACAAAATTTACATTTAAGAAAATGGAGCCTTATTTTGGGATGTCCCAAAGGAAACAAGAGTAATAAAGTTGGGACAAAGTGAGTATTTCTCATCCACAGGAAAATAAAGGTAAATTACAATTCAGAAAGGTTAACTATACCCACACTTTCATACTGCTGATACTCAATTTCCAAAATATCAAAGCTCGACCACTCAAGACAATAAGGTCTCTTTCTCTCACAAAGGGGTGATCCCTCCAGTCTGATGTATCTACGAGAAAAAGTCAAGAAACAATTCGTATAGTGCGTCTTCCCATATTTCACATAATTGGGAGCAACAACCACCACTTCTTCCTACAAAAAAAATAAAAAACAGAAAAGAAATATAAAAATCAAGAACAAATTACTCTCTTCAGTTGAGAGAGAGAGAGAGAGAGAGAGAGAGAGATCTACTACTTGTGTATAAATGAAGTGATTCACTTAGTATAAAAGCTACGTAAGGGAATATATAAAGAAGACTTAAAATTTTGAGTTCAATTGCCTATACCATAACAAAAAAAAGAGAGAGAAACTACTGTTTCCACATCATTAATTCTTTCTGTCATTTTAACTTCACAAACAACTATTATTGTGTAGTAATAGACTTACACAATCATTTGTATTGATGCCATGCTCTGATTGTTCTTCTAATGATTCTGAAAAAGACCCAAGAAACACATAAATCACACTGGTTCTTGGAATGGAAGCGGACCTAAATCACCTTCAATGCTTCAAATTACTTGTGATATGATAATCAAACAACCTTCATTCTCTGCTAAATCAAAAGAAAAAGTTGATGATCCCAATTCCATCGTTCCGTCTTCGTCAGAATCTACATAAAGTACCTTGTTCTGCATATAAGGTAGATCAATGAATTATGGGATGTTTACAAACATTACAATGATCAAACATAAAATGTTAATAAGTCACATGAATACAAGGTAGAATACTATTTGCACTATTTACATGCTTCTTGTCAGTTGTGCAACCTCTTGGTTTTCTGCTTCCCCGTTCCAAGGATTTTCCTCCACAAGTTGAACATTCAAAATCACGATGCTTTAAGAGAGAAAAAGCCTGTGATTCATAGTTTAAAGAACCCAATGATATTGTCACATCTGATCTAAAAGTCCTATCTTCAAAAAAATTATAACTAACATCAACATCTGACATTTCATTCCCAGAATCATTTTGTGGAGTCGTGGTTCCTTGTGCAACTGCAGAAAATATTTACGAAAAAAGTCAGAATGTCATCAATATTTTTATACAAGATACAACAAAACAAGAGACATACAGAAATAGAAAGAATAGTAAAACAATTCTCTTAAATTAATAATGAAACACAAGTTTAAAAACACATTTTTTAACTAAATGCCCAATAAATATGTACGTCGTAAAAATTAGTTAGGAAAGTTTATCTCTTTATATAATGCCAATCCTACTATTTTCTTAAATTTTCTCTGAGGTTTTTCATTAGAGTGGAATTTCACACAATGGCACCCACTCATAAGTTAATCAATCCAATTTTCTTTCAACTTGAGAATTTGATCCCTATGCCTCAGATGCAATTTGAAACGAGTAGCACCATGTTTCCCTTTCATCTTTTACATGTTTGACAATGTTGAAATAATTAATTACTTAGTTTATTCTCTGACGAGAGATAGACGTGAGGAAAACCTTTTTCACTTTGAGACCCACTTCATTTCCTCGTACCTCACATAAAACTGATCCCAAAAAAAGAAAAAAAACAGAAAAAAAAGCAGCCATGGTGTTCATCAAAGCTTTACTAATTCTTCAACTGGCCAGCAATATGAGGTTATAAAGTCAATGTAGCATACCGCAACAATCTTGTCAAAGGGTACAGTCATATTAAAATTCACATATGCCACAATTCACAGTTAGATTCATCTTTATTCAAAACAAAATATTAAGAAAATGGAAAAGCAATGATATAATTAATCTTTATAAATTCCATGAAATTACTGGACTTCAACGTTCTGGAATCGATGCACAATAGGTCACTGGGGCAAATACAATCATATTGCAGACTCTTTGACAGGAAAGATACTCATTGTAAAAGTACATTATGTCAAATAACATATAATATGCCAAACCTACATCAGACATAATCATTAAACCATTCTGATTCTGCTTTGCAGCAACAATGTTTTGTCAACTGATATAGATTCTCAATTGGATAACCAATATAGCGCCCAACTTAAACCATGTCAATTCTCTTACCTATTCTCTCATTCTATTTCCCATATGAGCAATTTGTAGAAAAAAGGTGGGACTTGGATTCTACACAAAAAACTAGATGAATGACAAACTTAACAAACTTTAATTATTCCCACATGTTTCCGGAAAAAGTCCCAATTAAATCAAACTTACGATACAAATAATACAGTGATTAATCACTCATAATGTTATATACTTATGCTTCTCTATTTTTTCCACCTTCCAAGGTCTCCACTTTAGCCTTTCTATCTGAAGCTTCCAAGCTACTTGCACAAAGTGAAACATCAAAGTTCGGTTTCTTCCTCCATTTGCTTTCCCATAAGAAATAAAATAGTTACAGATTGACGGCTAACAACAAAGATCAACCACCTCCATAGCTTGATCATCATTTGATATGAGAATTTATTATTGAATGACTACCCTGGTGAGAAGTTTATGCAAATTTATACTCAAGAGAGTAAAGAGAGGGAACATGTATTTAAAGTCTTCAGTACTTAGTATTTTTCTGTTAAATACACTTGAAGATAAGCACTTGAAATGAAAAAAAGTAAAGAATCCATACATTTGAAAAACTCAAATAGCAAAACAAAACTAGACAAGACACTCAACATTGAACCAATTTCTCCACAGCAATGATCGCGGGCTTATCGACTTACAGCGCTCAAGAAAATCGTACGTTTCCATGTGTTGATCATGTGCAGGTTTCCTGCCAGGGCTTTTGCTTCCTATCTTGGAGAGGAATTTCCGGGAACCAGTCTCGACGAGCAAGTCATCGTCGGCGAACTCAAAGACTGAGAATCTGTTTTTCTGGCTCGTGCCTCCACCGTGATCGATGCCGCTTCTGGTGCTGCTCTCACCGCCAGTAAAAAGGCTTCCCCTCAGATTTCTCCTTTTTCTCATAGTGATCAAGAAAACTGAAAACGAATCGGTCTGAGAAATTTCTTGGGGAGATGAAAAAGTGTGAGAAGAAGGGTTGGTTTTTATAGGGGGAAAAGTTTTGAGATTGCATGTAATTAGGAAAATATGCGTGTTGGAGGTTGTTGGAGAGAGAATACGTTTAATTGAAGTCGAGGCGTTCGTGGGAACGATTATTCTTTGTTTGAAATCGCGATTTCTTTGATGATGTTGGCAATTAGATGGTAATGGACATGTCCCGTTTTAGTTAGATTTTCAAAATTATAAATAAATTTTATATGAATCTTAATTTTTAATTTTCAAACCAACTCGTTCAGAACCCACGTCATTTAGTTTTAGTATTTATTTTTATTATAATATATATATATATATATATATTATATATATATATATATGTGTGTGTGTGAGATATTATATTTAAAAAATATTTTTTTAAATAAAAATTAATAATATTATTTTAAATATATATATATTTTAATATTTTTAAAATTATGAAATGAGTCTAATAGGTCCAATGCATCTAATCGAATCCAATGGATCTGAATTTTGGATCCTTAATTTTTTTTCAAAATTTTAATAGAATAAATTTTAAATTTTGACAAATTCGATCTTTGTCATTCTTAATTTTTAAAGTGTGCTCCTCCAACTGCCATGTTTCATGCAAACCGTATGAACATGTAAAGGGAATTCCAGAAAAAGTTCGTCCTATTTGTAAGCTAAAATTGTTTGCAAAGTATGGTTGAAAGATTGAAGTAAATTTAAAAATAGTATTTGATAAATAATTTATAATAATAGATTCAAATTTTTTTTAGTAAAAGTTTCTTGAAATACTGATTTATTTTATGAAGTTTGATCAAATAAATTTAAATAAATTATGACTCAATTTTTTCAACTAACCAGCATACATATACATACATTGACTATACATGTATAAATCTATAATATCTTTAATCAATATATTCACATAATAAAAGTAGAAAAAAAAGGACAGAGAAAAAAGAGAAGAAAAAGAAAAAAAAATGAAAAATGAAAAAAGAAAAAAGAATAAAGAAAAGAAGAAAAGAAACAGAAGAAAAAAGAGAAAAAGGAAAAATAAGGCAAAAATGTAGAAAAAAGAAAGAGAAGAAAAGTATACTAATAGTTACAAAAATACCAAAAGCAAGCAAAAAGCATTTCCAACCCAACTTTTAGCTTTTATCTTTTGGGGACTTAAAAGTTTACTGAATAAGAAGCAAAAGCTGTAAAACAGAACATTTCCGTCAAAAACTTATAATCACTTAAAAATATTATTTGCACACACTCTCTAAGACATGTAGGATTGAAAAAGTCACAAATATTTTACTCCCCTTAAAAATGAAAAAATAAAAAAAGATTCTTCATGTAACCATGAGAAATAGTTATTTCCAGTTAGTTGGAACCTGAAATTAATTGAGAATTATAATTAAGAAACAAAACTTCCCTCCTTAACTCCAAAATCTCTGTCAAAATCTTTCATTATGGTATATATGGGGTATACACACACACACAACAAAGTACATTATATATATATATACACACACATACACATATGTATATGTGTGTATTTTATTCAGTTCAACTTATGTACTTAAGTGATCAATTATGTAAAAGGTTGTCTTATTTTAGCTTTTGGCTAGTGTAGCCAAATAATTGAATGAAAAATACTATTTCAGGTGAAATCCTATTCTACTTTAACTAACATTTCTAGGAATAATCAATTACTGTACCAAACGTGTTCGATTAGAAACTTAATAGATTTAAGGATTTTAAAAGTCCAATTCATTTTTCTATTGTAAAATAATATTTATATATTGGAGTAAGTAAGAAGCAGACTTCTATTAATTTATTAATTTTATTTAATGATGAGCACATTGGGAGAGAAGGTGTACTTAACCTCCACATTTACATAGTGGGAAAAGAAGCAATCCTACAAGAAAAATCTTTCAAATAGAAAGCATAGACAAGAAAATAGTTATAATGCAGTTCAGAAGTCCTTCCATTATACTAAGTGATAGCTCAGTTCCAAATATCAGAAACTACAATAAGTTATAAGTACTTGCAAGTTCAAAAACATTAATAGCCTATTTGGGCTGCTGTGGGTTATGTATTCGGACAAATCTCCAAACAACAACATCCTGTGAAGAGGCTTTTATAGCAGAAAACTTTGAGTAGAAACTGCCAAGAAACCAAAACCATTATGTTCTTATAGCAGACACTACAAAAAAGATAAAAAGGAAAAACAACTTTAAAAACTTGGTATTGAGTTATTAGGGAGCTCATCAGAAGCATGTACTAGTTTTCTCCTGTGATAGGAGCTGAAAGCCGGGATGTGATCTTCTATTGGGAAGCATCAGAACCATTTCTGAAGTTGGATAGCTAATTATGTGATGAGGAAGAGAATACACTAAAAGCTTGAAAATTGAGGGCGCGAAATAGGAGCTTATTGTTCAGCACCAGCACTTGCTGCACTCAGGTCCACTGACAAATCCAGAACCTAAAACAAAAGAGAAATGAGAAAATAGGTTAAAATCGAATTCTAAGTACTCATGGATGCTGTTAAACTCAAACTTTTGGATGGAAAAGAAATAGTAATTTAAAAACTAAAATCTAGGTTTGTTTCCTCTATGATCAATATTGTGTATATTTCGATATTCAGCTAATGACATGTATATAACAACCACTTGATAACAAAGTTCTCTGAAGTATGTCATTAGCTTTCAATGTCGCAGTCTTTACTTTCAAAAGTCTGTCTTGCATCTGTTAGTCCACTGAATATTCATGGTCTTTTAGGGAAGATGAAGATGGTTCTTTTGTACAGAAAAAAAGAAACAAAATGGATCAGATGGTATAACAATGTATGAGAGTTGCTTTGTGTTATTTTAGACGCCATAGAAAATTTTTGGGCACCTATAATTTTTCTGCCCATGTTACCTTTGGGAAAAGAACTCCCAATTTCTCTTGCATCCTTATTGATGACAACAAAATTATACCAAGTAAGCATATAAGGATGATCTCCAGTTTCAAATATTGAATTATTCTAAGTTGTTAGCAGACAAAAACATAACCGACTATTTGAGAACTTAATGGAATCCTCATATGCTACTTAGATAAAGCCCAAATCAGTCACTTACTTTTCCAGTTATCTTGGTGTACATAGCCAACACATCTGTAACTGTGGACTCGAAGTGTGTTGTTGCATCATAACTCTGCAATACGATTAAAAGAAGTAACCATTAAATGAAACGCATTGTTGAAGGAATTAGGCAAAAATTTGCAGCTTATCATGAAGAGAGTCTACTTTATGCTACTATGTAGAGTGTCTATACGTTTAAACCCATCAATAAAGAAAGCTAAGGTTTACAGGCATGCTATTCTTAATGCAGTATTAGGTTCCAGATATTCAAGGCAAGTTATTAAAGACACGATGGTACCAAATAATATGAACAATCAGTCTGTTAAAATCAAAGCCCAAAACTTATTTTGGTGATTGGGAAATAAACCAGTTTATCAGAAGAAATTGTTATGTTTCGGTGACATTCCTATTATTGCTCCATGCAGTGCATTTATTAGTTCTTATACACAAAAAATATTTAAAACTAAGAGCATCCTGTTCATGTCATGATAAATGATGGACAGAAGCATATAAATGTACCGTAGATATATAACAATGGTCAGTATCATTGTCGTTAGTGGGTACAAATCTGTCATAAGTTTCATAAAATATCTCATCAACTGGTCCAAGAAGGTTCACCCCAGGCTTCAGTTCAGCCTCTGGGTTGTCAGTCTCAGCTTCTGTCAAAACAAATGCTATATAATTTCCTTTTGGCGCCACATTGTGAGCATACGAGCAGCAGAATAGATACCTGTAGCATCAAAGATTAATAGGTCTAGAATGGTGCATGTTACACATGGTAATTTTCCTTCTACATTAATCACAGAGTTGTACGCTGTAACTTCTCCTGATAAGACAAGACGGGTGATGTTTTATGTAATGTTGATGTTTGCACTCTTATTTTATCCCTCTACTCATGTATAGCTGAATTGATGTATTTGAAAGCAACAAAGAGGTCTCAGCTCTAAACAGAGTCACAAGAGTTATTAACCCAGAGGTACAGTTAAAAAATGATCCTTGGGACTCGAATATGTATATGTACTTGCTCCAAAGTATCTTCTAGGACGAACATGGTAAACCTCCTTCTGCACTCTAAATAACTATGGCATCAGGAAGTTAGTAACATACATATCTGATTTACGACCAAGTTGCTTTTGTGGGAGAATAACTTGGGCTGAGTGAGACTCATTGGTGTCTGGGATTGGGTGGCTCATTATACATATGGCACGGGCAACCTTCCCAACCTTCTGGACCTGCGATAAGAAATCATTTTGAAACTATTTTCCAAAGAAAACCAAGACATGCAAACAGGAGCATGGTTGTATTATATGGCTGTGCCGATCATGAACTAGCATCATTTATCTTGATTCATCAATCAGTTAAATGGCTGTCTAGATGCCAAACTACTTCCCAACTGGCTGAAATTTACCTTATCAGGTAAGTATGATGGATCACAGACAACTTTCTTGCATTTAGCAGTTTCTCCCTCAGATGTTACTCCAATTGCTTTTCCATTTCCATCAAACTCCACCTGTAAATTGCAAATTTAGAACTTCTCTACAGGGTAAACATAAGGAACACCTCTCCCATGGTAAACTCCATTTATGGTGGATATTCAATAACATGCAAACATGGGCATGAGTATCATAGTGCCTAGAAATGCTTTATGATGTGGGGACTGAAAACTAAAGGGAAGCCACTATTAAAAAATGAAGTGAAACATGTGCAACTAGAAGTATTTTTCCTTGCAACTGCTGTATTTCTTCATGGAAGAAGCCATGAAGCTAGGATATAGTAACTGAGAGAAGTCGGGTTGTTCTTGGTTGAGAAGTGCGTTGAAACTAGAAGGCACTCAGAAAGCAAAATAACTGAAAGATTACCTTACATTGTGGCTTGTTCAGCATGTAAGTCCCACCATAAACTGCACTCAGACGTGCAAATGCCTGTTAATTATGACACAGAGTAAGTCAAGCCCAAACATCAGGATAGTTCTCAAATGGTATACAACAGAAAGAAACAAACCTGAGGCAATTCTCCCAGTCCATACAATGGATAGATGTAAGGAGATCCGGCTTGAAACCGTGCCAAAGATTCTGCATACAGCTGTTTGAAAGAAAAAAGTAGTAGTTATTAATTTCAATATTTCTCTGATAAACAAATTTTCCCAAAAAAAATTATCATGAGATA
The DNA here is from genome assembly GCA_019321725.1 of Paulownia fortunei. Taxonomy (NCBI): domain Eukaryota; kingdom Viridiplantae; phylum Streptophyta; class Magnoliopsida; order Lamiales; family Paulowniaceae; genus Paulownia; species Paulownia fortunei. Next base: position 2,600,304 of record CM033108.1, read on the forward strand.
AAAATTTTACAATTAAAGCCCTGACAATATTGAGAAAAAATCAGCCACAGATGCACATTATATCAGATTTGATGTTGGTGGGATGGTGCATTGACAGAAAAAAAGAAGTTTTAATTACCAGAAATATGCACATCATATCACATAAGAATGGTTTGCTTAGGAAAAAAATGTTTACTCTTTGTTTCCATACATCATTGCATGCCTATAACCTACATGTGAACCAATTTGCTGCATCACACTTTCATTTGAACAGTAATATCCACGCCGTTGTATTACATAGTGAAATCATCAAAGCAAACTCAAGGCAAAAGAACTATGATGCTCATTTTATTCAAATTGAACAACAACCAAATATGTTAGATCGCATGAGAGCAATCTTGATCCTTGTTAAAACGATATATACCACAGTTGTTAAATAAAATCTCCACCTTCATTCTCTTCACAAAATCCTTAGCTGGCTGGTCCAAGTAACTATCATTAATATGCAGCGCCAAAGCATGGCCTATAAAATCAATCGTGTCATCTTCCAGTTCATATTTCCTGCATTATAGAGCACAAGAAGGCTATCAGTCAAATTCAAATAAAAAGGCAGTCATGCACAAATTTTATATCCATTTTCTTTACCCTTTACAACAAAATTTAGCAAGCTAGTGCATATAACGAAAAAAATTCATATTAGCAACATTACACAGATATTTAAAACTCTAATAAGATCAAGTCCATGATGAAGTTAGCAGTGTGATATAGTAATGCCTAAGTATGAAAAACTAACGCAATAAGTTCTCTTGCTGTAATTGTGTCCAAATTCATCCCTCCATGAGTCTTGGGATCACTCTCTTCAAAGTCTTGAACAAAAACAAAGAACTTTCGAGCACGACGCTTTTCAAATAGACCCATTAATGGGGATTTCAATGCTTCAACATCAGTTGCTGGAACCTTGTAGATCTGTAGAATAATTTTGGAGTCCAAGTTAAACGAGAAATATAAAAAGGTTAAAAGCAAATACCAGTAAAATTTCATCAGGCAAGTCAGGGTGCAAGCAGCACACCTTTCCTTTATTGTAGACGAAACTACCATCTACTGCCTTGAAGTTCAGGTACTTGGTAACATTTGCATGAATGAGCACACGTACCAAAGTTCCATTTGCCATCATGAACTGAAATATCCAAATTGAAAAGTTTACACAATCACCGGTTTTAACAACAAAGAGAGATGCATTAATAAGAAAGATGCTTGAAATTCCTAGCAAAGCTAATTTCCAATTGAGGCTCAACATGACACCTCGTAAGGAAATCACACATGAGATCTAATGGAAATATGAGACATGATGGACTTGAGCATTGAAATGACAAAAACTAAGAACTAAAATGGTGTATTTCATGTAATTTGGAAAATTCACAAAATCTCATATACCTTTGGAATCATATCAACATTGTACTCTCTGCTTGCACCTAATTGCTCGGGGGGCTGGTCGTTTCCCCTAAAGCGCTTCCACAGCTAAAGAAAGGAAGATGAAGTTGTTATCCAAACAGGGAAACTGAAAATATAAATCCAAGAATCACTCTTGCTATCTACTCCAGTTTGTTACTTTCAACTTGATCTATGCATATTCGTTGACTTCTACAAACTGAGATTGATCGACATATAAATTTTAGTTATATAAAATCCGCAAATTATCATTTTCTCAAACATTACCTGAGTCAAATTGAGAGAGCTGGAATCTCCTCCATAATAATCATTTTTGTCCATGTGTAGTACCTGTTTGAAAAACCCACAATATTGAAACTCTGAAGCTCCATTCTCAACAAGTTCTGATGCAACATTAGTTATAACACAAATAGTAGATCACAACAGAAAGCACTTTTTCATTCAGAAAAGCTAAAAGAGGTCAGGATCTAATGAGATAATCAAGTGAGTGAATACTTAATCGAGAAGAACATGCAGAAGCAAATATGGATTGGTTTTATATTGGCTTAACGAAACAACAATCTCTCTGTTTGGGCAGCAATTTCTCCTATTCTCTATTCCAAGAGAATCATAAATCAAGAAATGATCGTTAGATCCTGATATTTTAACCCCATAATCAGCCAAACCTGTAAAACCTTTTAAAAACAAATAATCGATGAATAAAACACAACATAAACAAGAAAATAAATTCTGGGCTCAATCTAAAACAGAAGTAAATCGGACATGTTAAGACAGACACAAACACACACACACACACACACACACACACGAACACACAGATTCACCTAGTTCACTACAAAGGGTTACATCCACGGGTAGTGAGACATGGTTAGAATAGGATTCAAGGCATTTCAACAGTGCACAAACGGGTACATGCAAATTGTACAAGTATGGAAGCATAGGAATGAAGAAAACTTGAATGCCATAAAGTAATACTTACTTTTAGGCCATCAACAGAGAGGAGGCCACTGAGAATGCATTCTTTGAGACCAGTGCCCAGAACAATGACATCGTACTCTTCATCCATGTCGACGGATATCCTTTCTGTATATTTTTTTTCAAAGCAATGAAGGCAAAAGAGAAATGTTGAGAGAGAGCGCTAAAGATCTGAAAAGGGAAGCATGTAAGGAAATAGAAGAAATGGATTGAGGGAAGAGTATTATTAAAGGAAACGAAGAGCGCGGGAGATTTAGCAAAGGAACGAGTCTTCAGCCTACCTGATGGTGATCGTTCATCGCTGCTAATTTTTGAACCGTAAATTATTAAATATTGCAATATTTTTGTCTTTTTTTTTTTTTTAACGTAAACTCATCACTGTGTCCATGGAAAGGATCGTAATTATTATACTTCTCTAGTACTCAACAAGGACTGTTTATGGCCTTTCAAATATTTTTTTAAATTAATGGTGGAATCGGACTCATATAATTATCATATTCATAAGAGAAAGAAAAAAAAAAAAAAGAAGATAATTAGATATGCATGTATTGTGTAAGCAAATACTCAAATCATGTTGTCTAAATTTGTGATGATACGCTGCATTAATAATATCATATGCTAAAAATATAAATGATTGAGATAATTTAAAGTATTTATAAAATATGATATAATATATTTTTACACAAGTCATATCTAAATTTAGATAGTGTAAATGCTATACCGATAATATATATTGAGTGTTCGTCCAACTATATATATATAATCATATGTTTGTATATAAATATATAATGAGATGCATACTCGATATAAATAATTGAATGTAATATTTACTCGACTACTAAACCTGTTATTACTCTAGCATGACCTAACTTGTGAACCCTTGATTTGAGCTCCATCTTGTCAGCAGAATTGGACATGTGTCGCCCACATAACTTGACCACATGGTTACTTACAATAACTACTCCACAAAGGATAATAGAAGATTGATCACATTCTTGCTTACTATATAAACCCCATGCAAGTCATTCTAAATATAGTAGTTATTCTTGTTGGAATGCTTACTTTCTCTATCCCTAACTATTTTTCTTTTTGCTACAGTAATGGATCGAGGTTTATGGTTTTGATTTCTTGATAATATTGGCATTGCTAATTAACTTTCCAATTTCAATATTTGATATATTATTTATTCTGTTATTCGATTTGTTCTTAAAAAAAAATAACTATGAAGTTTATTGTAGTACTCCCCACACATAGCCACATTTACTTGTGATCATCAAAGAATTATTTTTGTGGAACAAATGGAATATATTGCAACTAGTACATATTAATACATTCAGAATACGTATATTTATATAGTGGCTTCGGGTGAGTTATACTTCTAATACTATTAATCTTCATATTTTGTTAGTATATTTCAAATCACTTTATGCTCTTTTGTCATTTGTACTTCCCAAATTCTCAAAAAATAGTTTCTATTTGATTGATATTTTAAATAAGGATTGACAAAATAAATTTTTTATATACCATTCCATTATTAACCATAAAAATAATAGTCAGAATCACATCATTACATAGACTTTTAGAATAATTTAAAAGAAGAACAAAAAATAAAGCCGTAATTATAACAATTAATATTCCACATTCCTTTTTCCTATCCTATTTTGAATAGTACTTATAAGTCCCTTAAATTTCTCAAGTACCGACTTATAAATTGTCAAACAACCAAGCAATACAAAAATAATAGTAATAATAATAATAATAATAGCAATTAATTGGTATGAGTTTTAATCTAATAAATTCACTTAGATAAGATACCTGCGGGCGCACACACACATATATTCTCCACTTTCATGTATTAAGTATCATACATAAGTTTTACACACACACACACACACACACATATATATATATATATACTCCACTTTCATGTATTATCATACATGAGTTTTTTTCAAATAATAAGTTGCTGACTTTGTTGAAGCAAATATCAGTTCTAAGAATGTACCAATATTAAAACATCAGTCTATTAAAGTTTTATTACTCAAACAATGCCAAATCATTTTGTGACTACATATATATATATATATATATATATATATATATATTAACATGCATTATTTTTCTTTTCTCTATACGAGAAAAACACAGACCCATAAACTGACATACATCAACAGCATCATGCAAAATAAATTCTAGTACAAGTACGGAAATAAAAGAAAATAAAGGGGAAAAAGCCAACTTTAATGTTCAGAGGCCAGATAAATTAAGTAGCATCTACATGGGCTCCAAACTTAAAGTTGTAAACCATAAAATAAGTCATGATAAACCATTTGAGGGTACAAATTCATTTCTCTGGCTGCTGTCTCTCTCCTCCTCAGTTACAGTCAGGGTAAGGTAGGCTGCAAAAATGCGCATAATTTTATCAGATACAGTTCACAAATAAATATATACACACAACTCGCAATTCTATGCAGACTGTTTTTTTTTTTCATTGGAACGACAACATCGATCCCATGAAATTTATGAACCAGACTTGATACAGTTGCTAGTCTATCAGCCCAAAATGCACAAGTCCACACGCATGTTAACAATCGAAAAGTAAATCATTGTCTTATAAACAAGATAAAATGGTACCTATAGTCCTATCACAATCTGTGACATTCTTGTATTATCTAATCCAAGATTTATGGCCAACTAGACACTGCTCATCTAAATGGATAATAAAATGAGAGCAACTATAATGCATACCTTTTGTTTGACCTTAGACAACTCATTTAAATTAAGAATTAAGCTCATGAGTATAAACAATCACACTACTATCCACACCAGTTGAAAACACCCTAACCCTAGCTAGGGGTGTGTTGGGGGGGGGGGTTACCTGGGCTTGGGGGATGGATCATAATAAATAGTTATATATATCTAACTATGTTTAAATGTAACAAACATACCCTAGCTTGAGGGATGTATCAGAGCCACTTTTATCCTCCCCAGGACAATAGACTAAGCCATGACAATTGGTAATAGACTCAGCCGAATTTCCTTGCTCAAAAGCATTTCTTGCGCCTTCAAATTTCTGCAGTTAGAATTCATTTAAAAACAGAACAGTATAAGACAAGTACCTGATAAATGCATACTGTTGTTGCTCGAAAAAGAAAAACATGATATTATAAAATAAAAGAAAAAGAAAGAAAGAAAGAAAGAAAGAAAGAATGACTGGCCTCTGCTGTCTGTTTCAACCGTGCATTTTTTTCCATTAGTTCTGATTCCTGCATTGTTTGAAAATCACACATCCATCTAAATATGATAAGCTACTCATGTGGCATCAATAGCAAGAAAAATGAAAAGTCGAGCCAGGATGAAAAAATTAGGTTCAAGCACACTCGCCCTTGTCTTGAGCATCCTGATCTCATCCAGGCACCTGTCATTCTGTGACCATTTCAAAGATTTAAGACATATTTCTGCTGTATAAGAAACATCGTCTGAGAATGTTGGGAAATTTTTTGACACCACAAGATCAAACCTTAGTTTTTCCAACACGGCTTAATCCTCCCTCAACCAATTTCTCTAGTTTCATCAAATCATCCATGCCAAGTCCTTGGAGATCTTCTCCTTGAGTTGCCTAGTAAAAGTAGTATTATTTCCTTCTCAATTTGGGAAACCATGTAATGTAGTATATAGCAGAATCTTGATGAATGTGTGAAGGTGTTATACTTTAACTCAATGGTCAGCTCCGCAAGCTGCTTGCTGAGCATGGCATGGATATTACTTCCCGGCTAAAATGGTGAAGGAAGGAAAAGAAAAAGATTATCAGAACGTTATCAGAGCACACGTTTATGCATACATAAGCTCATTCATTTTATTCTTATGAATTTATGTGTACTATAAATACTTTACATTTCACATGCATCTCCTAGCTTTTGATGTTATGAGGAGTAAATAAAAGACAAATAGTCAAGAAGCTTATGGAAAATATGCACTTGTACTGCTTATTTAATTCTAAAACTACTGTAAGAAAATAAGGGGTGATTTTACTACAGGTTCTTGGTGATTATAGATAATATACAAACAGGAACTTTGGTATTTTTACTAAAGCCAATTTTTAGCCCACAATGAACAGATTTATACCATTTATTTGTTAGGAGTTTTCTCAAACTTATTAGGCACATCAGTGGATTAATAATTTTCTGAGATGAACTAAGTAAATACTGAAGTTGAGTCAGAAGTTCCTTTAAACAAAATTATCTCAAAAACCTTATATTTTTTTCCTGTCAATTAGGGCATATAAAGCCATTTAAAGTTGCTGGTCTGTAAATAAAGCGCGTGTCTTACAGGTGCTCTATCAATTTCCTTGCTTGTTCTTATGCAATTGTTACTATAAACAACCAGGGCGGTAACACGAAAATGAAGCATGTTGATAAAGTGAGTGAAGTTCAGTTAGAGCTTCAGGTTTACAACAAATTACTCGAATATTGTATAAAATTATCAAATTATTAGTTTTTTATGTATAAAATTATTTTCTTATTGGAATGTTTTTCTTAACTAATTATTAGAAACAAAAATGTAAATATAAATCTAATACGTTATACTTATACATAAATATTTTATATTTATTATATTTGCATAAGTATTTGAACAAAAACTAACTTATAAACGAAAATATTAATCAATTATAATTTAATCCAATACAAAATAAAAACTAATTTACAAGAACCTGGACATTATTTCATAATCATATTTTTATATCATGAAAAATCTACACTTATAATTTTTTGCGATATAAAAATTAGTATAATCTCAAATAATAAGTATCAAAAGTAGAATCAAATAAGTTTAAAATTAAAAAATAAAATCAAAAAATACAATAATGAATATTTTTTTACTAAAATATCATAATTTTAGAAATGAAATCATAATAAATTTTGAAGGTTTGTACAAATACCTTTTAAAACTTTGTATCAATAATAAATTCCATTACCTAAATTTTTGAAAAAATAAAGTTTAAAAATAATTTTAGAACATTTCTAAATTTATTAAATTTAAATATTCAAAATAGGATTATGAAAATTCGAGGGGGACGGCTGGGATAATTTAAATATTTGAGAAGGGACAAATTTTTAAATTTACTAAAATTTACATATTAAAATTATAAATATAAAAAATTCACCGCCCCTCCTAGCTCCACCATTGTTGATCAATCGACTTAACCATTAAAAACTTAGTTAATTTCTTAAGAAGTATTAACATAAATTTAAAGTAAACAACAAATATTATTGTTGGAATGTTTTATGATGCGAAAATTGTAAAATATCAAGTTAGTCAGAAAAGGGAGTATATCTTAATCAACAAATATTTACCATCTTTGAAGGATGGGAATCGCCATTCATTAGATTTGTTGCCAGTAACTTTCTCAACAATCACACATTCTTTCAATGTTCCATTGGAAGCATATGCAGAACTGGCTATAAATCATGAAGTTTTACCGGTATATGGACAGAATGATGCCCTAAGCAAAACTGGCTAGAACGCATGCAGCAAATACCTGAATAAGGAGGGGTTGTTGCCCTAATTTGGACTTCTCTGTCTGCAGATTATGCCTTTGAATGAGTTGCATCATGCTTCAGAAACCACAAGAGACAACATAAAATTATGGATCAAATAAGCATGTCCATTTCAAAAATGTCTTGAAGGCTAAAAATCCCATCACAACTATCTTATATGTCCATCTGAAATCTGGCCACTTCTAATTCTTCCTTAAATTAATACTGCCAATCCCATAATCAAGTTATGACAGAATTTCTTCATTTTGCTTCTTAAATCCAAATATGTTGTGCATAAGTCAGTAAAGGAGCATGATTATCTTGTGAAAGACACATCAAAATTAAAAATATATTCGAAATCATATTGGAAAGAAGCACTGAAAATAAAAAAGTGTCCAATGAAACAGATTACTCTCTTCCAGACTTCCCATATATAAAACATTATCCATTTGTCAATTCAAAAGTACTATTTTGCCTACCAAAACAATTCAATAGAATGGACTTTTGATAAATAAGTTTGAGATTTAGAGCTATGAAATATAATCTTTACACACAAATCTGCTTTGCCTTCTGCCCTAGGATACTATGTTTGCAATCTATTCTAGTGAACTAATTAAATTACTAACTACTGAAATATGTCGTACTTAGGCAGAGGAAGAAATGACTCAGAATACTTATATCCTCTATTAGTTTGGAATGTTGATCATCAGTGTTGTTTTTTAAAGCTTTGCATTCTTTAAATAACTTTCACTCAAAATCCGAATGACTAAATGTAAGCAAAATATATTTACAAAGTTTGTGATTATAAAGTAATTAAAGCCTTCACATAAAATATACACAGTGAAATAAGATTGAATAGAAATGTATTTTTAATCTTGTAAGTTGGCATATTTCCAAGTTTCATCCTATATTTATTCATTTTACTTTTTTAATCCACCATTTATTGACTATGACATTTCAGTCCAATTTGATTGGAATTTTGAAAAATTAGCAGAAATTTCAAAATTCTGGTGAAAAATTGGCCAAAATTTCGAATATTTGTAGATTTTTTGGTGGTAAAATTGAATAAAATCCATATAGTTTTTGGCCATTTTATGCAACTATCCAGAAAAAAAATTCCTAAAATTTTATTTTATCAGCCAATTTCATGCAAAATTTGGATTTTTCTGCTAATTTTTGAATTTTTTTTATCAAATTAAACAGAAATTTCCATTGATCTAGGGTTTATGCAATTTACCCCAAGAAAATTTTAAAATTTTTGAATTTCCGGATAATTTCAAGGCAATATTTAGAGTTTTCCAACTATTTTTTAAATTTCTTATTAAATTAGATTAAAATTAATTTAGTCAATAGATGATGGACTAAAATTATAAAATGGACAGATAAAATGAAATTTAAAAAAAAGCCTTCAAGACCAAAACTATATTTTTACCTTAAATTGGTAACACCCTATACAATGAAATGGAGGATATGAAACCTTGGAAAAGATATAATTACTTTCACTAATTTGAGTATGGAAAATAGACAATCTGGTCATAACCACTACAATAGAATAAAAGATATTTTTAGTGTTCAACCATAAGAATGACAAAGGTATTTCCTATCTATAACCACTCCGCAAATTTGAATTTTATTGTTCTTATGGTACAATATTTATATGCAAGAGAAGAAGTCAATAATTTTTTAAAATTAAAAAAAAAATCATAATTTTTTATTTGATAGGAGCTATACAGCGCACCACAATTGACGCAAAGATCTTTTAATTTCAAGCTAACAACGTGTCCAAAAGCAAAAATTTTAAAAGTACTTTTTTAGTTGAAATTCAACCATCTGAATTAATTTTTGGCCACTTTTTCTAGTCAAATGTTTATTTTGAATAATTTTTTTCATTATCATCAATATGATATTACTTTGCTTTCTTTGTGAAGAAAAGGTTCTTTCTTTTTAAAAGCTTTCAAGATATTTTCTTCAAGTTTCCTTAATTTTAAGTTGCTTGCTTTTGAACATTCTAAGTCCAAAATATGTAAACCACCACTCATTAGGAGAGGTGGTACTTGCCCTAGCCTATTATAGGTGAGATCAAGGATTCAAGCTTTATCCCTATTTAAATTTTTAATGAAAAAAAAAACATATCTAGACAAATAAGCATCTTAAGAATGTTTATAACAATATATTCTTTGTGGTTAGTTTAATTCCCTCACTTCTATTCCCTTATAAGGGTTTGAATTTTTAATTAAAAAAAACCATATCTAGACAAATAAACATCTAAAGAATGTTTATAACAATATATTCTTTGTGGTTAGTTTAATTATACTTATTTAGTAAACTATCACTAATTTTGAGTTCAAGCTATTTACATGACAAGTAAATGGCTCACCTTATGAATGAGTTATTCTAGCCAAATGTGATAAAAAATAGTCTTTGTGGTACCAATACCTGATAAGATCTGAAAACCTATTTAAGTGATTGAAGTTGTATGATTTATGGTATTAGAAAAATTAGAATATAGTTCAATAATAATAGAAAATAACAATTAACATTATACAAAGACTATCGATTAAAGAAAATTGCTATGAACACTTTTGAAATTTTCTTTAGTCGTTAGTCTTTGTATAAGTTTAACTGTTATTTTATAGTGTTATTGAACTATACTTTAATCTTTCTAATACCATAAATCATACAACGTCAATTACTTAAATGGGTTTTCAGATTTTATCAACCAGTAGTACCGCAAAATCATATAAAATTATTTTTTATCACCAAATCACATTTGGCTAGATATCTCACTCATAAGGTGAGCCATTTACTTGTCATGTAAATAGTTTGAATATAAAATCAGTGATCGATCACTAAATAAGTAAAATTAAACATGTCATACAATTACTCAATGTGATCACACCAAGTGGATAACATTTTTTGGACAAGATAGGTTATATTAAAAAGAAACTTTATTATGAAATAATTGAAAAGATACTTTATACTTATGGCTTTTAAGATCTTACTACTTTACAATTGTTGTTTTGTATGATTCTATATATCTTCTTTATGATATGATTTAAAATTCTTAGTCTTATTAGTCGTCAACTACTTGCACTACATTATTCAAAATATTGCACAAGAAAAAGCTCCAAACATTTAGAAATTGACTAATTCTATAACAGTTCGCGTATAACTTATGGGAACTTTGAAAGTCAATAGTTACATCAAACTATTGAAAGTTTGCCACAAAATAAAAAAAAGATTTCACAATAAAGGTCTTCTCAAACAACATCAGAACAAGATTTGATGGTGCTATCTTGCATGGCATATGGATACATTCTTTTATTTGCGACAAACTATCATTAGTTACAATGTAATATTGGTCTTTCTATAGATCACCATAAAGTTATTCACATAAACTAATCAGTGTATATGTTTAAATAAATCAATGTTGTATTTGAATGGAGAGATTTGGATATGAGAAAGGGATTTGGAACTAAATATTTCAGATGACTCCAATATTAAGTGAATTTTAAATCCACTATAATTATGGAAAAAATAGCTGAAAGTGGGTATTAAAAAGATTTGAAATCCCTTGTAACTTAAAACTATCCAAACAAGTCCACTAAATTTATTATTATGAATTTGAAATTTTTGAAATTTTTTGCTCCCAAATCTTTAAATTCAAACAAAGTCCAAAAAAACAACTTTAAGATGAAGAATAATCTAAGTGTTTCTCTCTTTTTCAATGAACATATTAATCACTAAATAACATGTCAACTCTATATCATCACATGGGAGAAACTTTAGCTTATTAAAGAATTTTATTTTGGTCTGTCTCAAACAAATAAGAGGCTTCTTGAAATGGTCTTAAGTTTATATGCTTGAAGAGTCTAAGTTAAAATGAAGCCATTTCATCAATAGAATCACACCAACATTGTTCATATTAAATTAGAAAGAACAAGACATCATATTCTTAACGACACAATTAGCTAATTAGCTTCTATGCTTAAACCATTAGGTTGCTAATCTTGGTCAATAGCAAGTGAAACAAGTTCATTGAGTGATCAAAAGGTAAAGAAATAGCATTCATTTCACTTCTTCCATCATTTAGAGTTGTTGATATCTTTGAAGTTTGATCTTTAATTTTTTTTTTCATCTAATCTTCCCTATATTTTTAGTTTGTGTTGCTTCCTGATTATCTTATTCCTCTTTTATAATTCATTTCCTATTACCATCCCATATCTGATTTAAATTTATTTTTCTAAGTCATGTGTCTTGTTCAATTGAGTATATAATTATAATTAACCATAAACACCTGCAAAGAATGATCTGGGATATGCAAATTCTCTTATTATAGGCTTTGCAAAATTAAAGATATGAATTAAAAATCTAAAATTGACTTTGATATAAGTGAATATTTCACTTAGTTAACAGTTTGAGCAGGGGATATCAACTTGCGCCATGATATTAGTGAAAATACAATAGACCATAAAAGATTTCAATACACAATAAAATATAAAATTAAGTTAAGCAAATAAGAAGTACTACTAATTACCGGAGGAGGGTTTGCCTGATTGCCCTGACGGGTCTCATGCAAAATTACAGCAGAACTTGGTGTAGGCGGGGAATCTGGTTGGGATCAATTTTTGATTGCCCTGTTTGACTCAAAGCCATAGATTGATTTGGAAGTGGTGGTCCCCCTGGTGGCATTCCAAACATCCGCTGCTGCTGCTGCTGCTGCTGCTGCATAGGACCAGGAATTGGAGGAGGTGGAGCCACCTACACATCAACACTAGATTTAGAGTGCAAAATCAAGTGATGTGATGTGTAGTACAATTCACAAAACTAGTGATTTTATTGAGCTGCAGGACCAGTAAGCAGCCAAAAGACAAGAGTAAAGGCTGAAGTGAATGCAAATTGCAATCGATCCGCACCATCCTGCTTAATATTAGTGTTTTTAGTGATTTTAGTGTTTAGATGCACAATCATCTATTTCATATTAGATAAACCCAGAAAATGAAGCACGGTCATTCATGTCAAATCTGGGATATCTGTATGAGTCTTAAAAAAGTTAAATTCTTTCAACAGTCCAAACCATCTAACAAGAAATTAATAATTTATTTAAGAAACACTAGTTGCACGCACATGCTATGCATGTCAAACAACTGCTTACCAAAAATATTAACATTGCTTTTTTTGCAAGCAATGCAAACAAATCTCTTGCCATCTTCTCCGAAAAAATTTATTTCTTGATATTTTTGGATGAAGTCAGATAATGCAGCACTTCTACTCCACTCATGAAGAGATTGATATTTGAATGTAACAGGTATACCTCAAACAATATAGTAAGCACATACATTGAGCACACTTTTCATAACTAAGCATATTTCATGAAAGATGTTTAACAATAAAATCATATCAAAAGCCCAAACAAGAAAGAAAATCTTTGTAAAATATATCTAAAAGAATTAAATTTAGAATCTATGAGCCAAAAAGCATTATATGTTGCACTTTCCCAAGAAGGATATGATCAAAATAGTGTATTTCAAACTACCTTCAAACATTGCCAAGAAAGAAGGTAAGGTATTGTTTGCTTGCAAGTACTAGCCTTAAAAACGAAATAAACTTTTGGTGCTCATCTGTTCATCCTCTTCAAGCAGAGAGATGGTAAATGAAGTTTCAAGCTAACTAGACTAGCACCACTTCCCACTTGTAAGATCAATGGTCTAGTAATTATCATACTTCTTCAGAAGCAATCATTTCCCTTCCCTTCACTTCTCAAATAATAATTACAAAAGTTGAAATTAAAAACCCAAGGAGTTTGCTGAACAGTGAAGGATACAACCAATAATTTGAAGGTCGTAATTCAGATTGCCTCACTTTCTTCCGCAATCACTTCGAGCCAAGCTCCCAAAACCACACATAGACACACAATTAGAGAACCTTCAAATGTCACAAATCCTTTCTCCCTCATTAGGTTCGAGTTTAAACACTCTCCAAGTACAGATAAAATTCCGTGTCTAATTTACACACAGACTAATGTCTAGACTTAACAAAAAGTCTCCAGTCTTGTAGATTCTTTTTATGACTCAAAATAAGTGCTCTAATAGGAACTAGTTGATTGCTCTAAGCCTCTAACAGGCCCAAATACATGAGGATTGACATCATAAAAAAAGATGCAGATAATTAAGTTAAGCTCATATGATTGATTTTGAATGGAAACTCCCTAATTTCTTTTACATGTGGTATATGGGAGACATCTTATAAAGCATTTCCAACCCAAAAAAAAAACAGACCTCGAAACGGGTGAATCCATCCCTCATTTTTTGTATATTCCCTTCTTTGTTGTTAATTCCTCTTTTTCTTCCCTCAGACAGCAAAACTGTAGAGCTACCTTTTTTGCTTTCTCTTCCCTATTTTTCTAAATTCCCTTCTTTATCTATTTGGTTCTATTCCATTTTTCATTTTTGTCCTCCTGTTTGTCATCCATCATCTATCAGACACCATATTAAGATCCATAAAAACTGGATAAGATACTTTCTTAAATTAAATCCAATTTATTAGTTATTATGTCTAAAAATAACATGAGGCTTCTTGGGAGGAGGTGGGGCTATGCGATTCTGCAATTTAGTGTTAAGAAGTTGAGGAGTGAAAGTAGAAGGTGATTATGGTGTGGACTGGGCTAGGAACACAAGCCAGAGTCATTTTTATGGCTGCGATTGGGTAGAATGCTGAAATTGGTTTGTGAAAGGGAAACGTGAAATGGATGAGGAAGATATTAAAGGACTGGCGGCCATATAGGTGTGGAGTGTGGCAGTTGCAATGTGCAAAGCAGGGGTATCACAGGGAAGCTTAGAAATGGAGAATGAAAATAAGGATGGAGGTGAGAAAATCGATGGATATGGCCCCCACAGCAACTTTTGTTCTTATATGGGCGTGAATATGTTACCTAAAAAGACAGCATTACACATACTATCCATAGGCCATTGAAAAGAGATAGTAGGTTGTACTCTTTAGCTACCTTCTCCATATTTTTGCAAATTCTTCGCCCTTTTATTTCTTAATGTTATCTAAAACTCATCATAAAGATCTATTTCCACCCCTAGAACTTACTACTAACAATTGTTTATTCATATTTCACATCTATAACTTACTACTAACAATTGTTTATTCATATTTCACATCTATAACTTATTACTAACCATTAAAAAAGGTCCTGTGGGGATCCGAACAATCATTTCCAACTAAAACATAAAACTACTTGTATATCACATTACTAAATCAATGGCACCAAGGATAAATTAATCAAAAACATAATTGAAACATCTATCAGTACTAAGAGGAGCAGTGGATAATATCCCAATTCTGGATCTAAAATCAAAGCCTTGTCGAGCTGGCAGCACAAAAACCAGACCCACAAACCTTTCACAAGTCTTTACTCTCCCACTAAACAGATTTCCACTTGCAAATCCTCTAGCAGTAAGGGAATAATATTTTAATTGAAGATTTTCGAAAGAAGAAAACCTCATAATCTTATGTATCTGATGAATCCATCATTTAACATATGGCCTTAGCTTGTATGTGCATTTTGTCTCTCACTCATCCATCACTAATTGGATAAATCTCAGATCCAAATTACATACTAAAGAGAGCTCCTTGGACGGACAAAAGCCAAATCTATGTCAACTCAATCTACAAAGTCCGGCATATCATGCCTTTTGATTGATTCCATGAATCCAGATGTAAAGGTGATGAGCCATGGCTTTGAAGTGGTTAGGATGATAATTTGATCTGTCAATCTACAAATAAAGCTGATCATTTGCTACTATGAAAACCCTATTTTTTGGAGTTACACTAGCCTGTTTTGGTACATAGCATCCTTTTATCCCTATCTATATGGTGTCAATAGGTTAATTTGCCCATATAAGTCTGAATGAGACATTTGGTTTCAAAGTTGCACGACTCAACATGGTACATAGTAAACCTGAATTGGCTTTCGTCTCGTATTAACATATTAACAAGAACATCAGTAAGATACTGGGTTTCATTTATATCAGAAGCCCAATATTTTCAACAGTTAGAGTCAAGCAGGTTTCAATGGCACATATTTATTCCTCCATGATGCACTCTAAATAACTTGTAAATGAGTCTTAAGGCTTTTATTACTGAAAAATGAAGAATAATTTTACGGTGCACAAACAACCAAATCTCTAAAAGAAAAGTAGTATCATAAGAAGAACAGTAAAGTTGATAAATTAACCTGCTGTGGTTGTGCTGGCCACGTCTGCATCCCATAAGGAGAACCCGAAGATTGAAGCATGCCTGGAACTGGAGCTGAAAATGGGGACGAACCCGGAGGAGGCGGCATGTTCTGTGGTGGGGCTGAAAATGGTGGCGCTGGTTGCCCTATAGCAGATGATGCTCCAGTAGGTGGACTACCAAAGCTAGGGTGCATTTGCAGCTGCTGAGAAGATGGCCCAGACGATAAAATAGTTGGCGACTGAGGAGGTCCAACTGATGGCCTTGCCATACTACCCATTGCAGGAGGGAACCTTGGCCCACTTTGTGCCATCCCTGGGGCAAATGTAGGTGGTCCATTACTAATAGGGCCAGAAGCGCTCATGTGGGGTGGAGTGGCAGGACCTGATGTCGAAGGCGAAGATGAGAAATGTCCTGGACGAGGGCCTGGCCTAGAAGGCGAGGGAGCCACAGGTCCACCAATGGATGACGGTAATGCACCAGGTGGTGGAGGTCTTGATGCAAAGGGAGGAGGCTGAGACACAGGTGGTGGGCCAGTGGGTCTAGTAGACATCATATTTGGAGGCAATGTAGTTTGGGCGGGAGCATTAGGAGGGACGGGACCCCTCAGAAATACACCGGGCAGGGGTGCGCCTGGTCGGCTACCAGTAAAAGGTGGGGCCTGTTGGCCAAAAGGTGTAGTATTAGGAGGTCTAGGGGCACTACCACCAAGATTGCTCGATTGCTGCTGATTAGGCTGATTAATTTGTAGATTTTGCATGTTATTAGAAAGTGCGTTTGGATTATAATTCCGGGGGAAATTCCCCGGTCTAGGTCTCCCTGGAGTTGCCATCAGTTCACCTAATCAGAAATCTGTAATAATCAAAAAGCCCGGATCCTCAACAAAATCACACTTTTTAAACCTCTCGCACCAATTCAGTCCAATCCAATCCAATCCAAATCTACATATCAAAAAACCCACAAAAGTAGATACATCAAGAAGCAATCTTTTTGCCAAATCAAACAAATACAGAACCCAAAAAACGTAAAAAGAAAACCTGTGATGGAGGCCAAAATTCCGGTCCGTTACAGAAAGAACAGACCGCTTTCGTACCAGACTTCGATCTGACTAAACAAACACAGAAACAAATGCATTAAACAAATTGGATCCAAAAATCCAACAGAAAAGAACACAAACAAATCCGCATGTACCATGAGCGTAAACAACTGAGAGAAATAATTGGAGGTACCTCAATTTTGCTACAAAATATTCACCCTTTGAGCAGAAGGGGTTTAGAAATAATTACTAATATTTATGGATCGAAGTAGAGGTGTAGAGAGAGAACAAAAACGCAATAGAGGTGAATTTCTGAAGGATCGAAGCAAAATTCACGGTATTGGTGTTAAACTGTAATTCATTGAAAATCTTTGCTCTTAAGGAATTTTTTATTTTTTCTTATTTTGGGTTTTTAGTAGGAATAGAAATGGAGTGATGACGTATAGCAAATAGAAATAGAGTGATGATGTGTAGGCACGTGATTTATACATGGTGGGCACGTGACTTGAGACAAAATTTATGTAATCTAGGTATGAACTTTGTATTTGGGTTCATATCATGAAGTGTTCCAAGAATTAATTTTTGATAATTTAATGTTTGAGAAAGCCACAATATTTTGTTGGGTTAAAAAGATTTTCATTTATTAAATTGATGATTATTAAATTGATGATCACATATCATACAGTTTCACATTACATTCACATTAACACACAAACTTTTAAAATTTATTGTATTATAAATTATTTGTAGTAACGAGTGACATCAATAAATTAGGGTTGGATCAATCCATGTTTTCCTTTGTCAAGATTTATTATTTATTTAATAAATTTAGGTCGAATATAATTTTATTAATCAAAAATTACTTAATCATAATTAGGGATACTAGCTTGTGGTCACTCGGTTAAAATTCATTTGAATTTGATTCGTTAACTTAATAAATCAAATTTGTACAAATATTTTCACTCAATAAGATATGAAGTTTAGATCAAGTTAGACTCGATTAATAAGAAAACAAAAATATATATACTCGAACTCGATTCGTATTTGATTTGATTAAAATTAGATTAAGATCGACTCAAGTAATAATCAAATTAAATTCAAATATAATTTTTTAAAATTCAATAAAAAATCAATTAAGTTTGAACTACTACGTATTCGACTTGACTCGACTCAATTATTTACACCCCTAATCATAATTATGCCATAATCATCTATTAACTTTTATATCAAGCAAGTGGCTTAACTTATATATCATTGGTGAATTTGCTTTGTTTTGCATTAAAAACATGTAGATAAGGAATATATATATATATAAGTTGACTTTAAAATTTGGGATATATTTCATGAGCTAATATTCACTTTCCTAATCTTGATAAGGAATTGGTGTCATTAATTTAATAAATCAGTATTTTGTAAATTATGAAGTATGAAAAAATAGCAAGTAAATAACAAATAACACATAACATTTATCTTAAAGAAAATTAGTAAATTATTCCCAACAATTAAATCGCTGCATGGGTCCCTGGGATGAACCCGAATCCATTTAAAAATTGGGTAGATTTTTGGACTTGAACCACTTTTGAGACTATAATTGTTATAAATCAATAAAAGGAAATCTAACTAAAGTAATAGTATCGACTCAAGAAACGCTTGACTCTATTATTATATTTCAATCTTGTTGAAAATTTAGTGGAGGTAAATAAAAAAAAAAGGACAAGCAAAATTCATAAAAATTATAGTTTCAAAACATATTCGAATATTATGAAGGTATAATACGAGATAAAAATATCTTCCATGATTATATTTGTTCAAGCATTACTTTTCAATATTCTTTAGAATTCAAACAAAAGAAAATATACAGTGTATTCCCCCCCCCCCCCCCCCCCCCCTAAAATCCATCATCTAAATAGAGCCTAAGGTTTAAAAAAAAGAAGAAGCTATTTTAATCTAAAAAAATTTCAAATTATAGTTAGGGACGAAGCCAAATATTTTAATCTCGTAGGGCTTTTTTCTCTTAACGATAATGAGTAAAAAGATATTTCCAGTCATATAAATAACAATTTTATTACTTTAAGAGGAAGCCATAAAATTTTAAATTTTATTAAATTTATACATAAAATTTATGTTTACATAAACTTAAGGATATTAAGGATAATAGTGCTTTATTTGAATTTTAGAATGAGGTTAGTATTTTTTTAATTAAAAGACTAAAAAAATAAATAATTTAAATATGGGTCATGCCATAAGTACGGGTGTTAATAATCATGGTGGGAGAGTCAAAAGGCATTGGATTGGGCTAATCATGAAACATAAAGGGCTCTTATGTGATCCCAAATTCAGTCTAGCCCACAATCAGTTAGCCCAATATATAAAACCCGGCCTTAACCCCTAAACGTTTTGGGTTGGGCCAATTAGGTTAGCCAGCCCATGGAATTTTACTTCGTTTTTTCTTTTTCTTTTCTTTTTTTGTTCTTAATTTTAGATTTTTAATTTGTGTTCGATATTATGTGAGTTTCTTACACAAGATTTTATGAATTAAAAATATATATATATATATTCGAAATATCAAATAGGAAAAGTAAAAATTCAAAGGATCAAATTATCATATTTTACTCAATGACAACTGGAAATCGGATTTGAGGTCCATCAAATGTGTGGATATTTATTTATATACTATTATAGATAAAAAAATTATATTAGATGCAGTATAATTTTTTAAAACAATAAAGAATTTACTTAATTAATTTTTAATATGATATGCAGATGTAATGCATGATGCAATAGATTGTTCCATTGAAAAAAAATAAAAATAAAAAAATGATAGAGTACACACTATAAAAATATGAAGTTTTAAATAGATCTCCACTTAAAAAATTATTATGAAAAATAGTCTTATATAATCCATATACATATATATACTATTTAATTTGATCATAATTCATAAGTATGATTCCATACTTTTCTTTTTTTCTTTTCTTTTTTATGGGAGCATATTTTGGCCCTTTACGAGTACATCAAAAAATTTTAACCAGCAGCCACTAATTGCTGGCCTTTTGGCTTTTGTATATTAGGTAGGGATCCACAAGTTTGTTTCCAAAGTTAAAATCCTATCCAAAAAATCCACAAGTTCTTATAATTTTCCAAAAAAATAAATAAATAAACTAAATATATTAACGACATATGACCAAACAATACAAGACTTAATAAGATAATAAAAAATATCGAACAAGATGGTTCACTTCAATGAACCCACAGAGTTTATGCAGTCCGACGCACCAACGAACACTGGATAACAAGTATTGTATATAAATATATAAATACCATATTCTACTACTTTTATAAATATATACAATAATTTGCATTCTTATAATGTACTCTCTGATTCTAACTTAAGTGACAAAGGGTTTTTATCGAATTAATTTCGATATCCCTAATGACTTGTTATGATGCAGGTTACTTGTCCACTAACACAAAATATTCATATTGGAGTTTATAGAAATCGAGTTGATATCATATATATATATATATATATATAAACTTTCACTTATGTTAGTTTATTGCAAAGTTAGATTTTATGGTCAACTACTAACACCACAGGCACCTAAATTGAGTCTTGTTTCTTTGGAAACTTCTAATGGACCATATTTTTGGTCAAGTGGAAGAATGAGGCAACTCAATCAAGGTTTGGGTTTTGAAACTTCCTTGGGATTTCCTAAGGACTTTTTTATAAACTCATAAGAAGAATTACATGCTCAAACACTATGGGGGTATGAATATTTCTAGTGTAACACAA